>JBBHKE010002370.1:199752-403530 GCA_037447655.1 Zygnema cylindricum | reverse complement strand
GTAGATTTGAAAGTGTTAGTAGAAGGAAAGACATCCATAGTAACATTCTCCGATGTATTGTTTATTCCGGAGCTGAACAAAAACCTCATCTCTACATCCGTATTAGATGATAAGGGTTTTTTTACTAGCACTAGGGAAGGAGTCTTTACTGCTAGTTTTGAGGAGGATGTCTATTTCATTGCTGAGAAAGGTAGCCATGGGATGTTTAGGCTGGTTTTAAGTAATGAAAAGAAGAAACTTTATTATGCTGGTGTTCATGATATTATGATGTGGCATAAGAGGCTTGGGCATGTGAATCTAGACAAGTTAAGAGAGATGAAAAAGATGGGAGTGGTGGAAGGGATTAAGTTTAGTGAGAATGATAATATAAGTGATTGTAGTGGATGTGCTCAAGGTAAAACACACAGATTACCCTTTCCTAAAACAACCACCTATAAGGGAGAAAAAATTCTAGATCTAGTACACACGGATATTTTGGGACCAGCTAAGGTGCCCTCACCGGGGGGAAAGAGATTTATGATGACTATCACTGATGATTGGTCTCGGTATTCTCGAGTGTATTTTTTGAAAAACAAGTCCGAAGCTCAGGATTGTTTTAGACAATATGAAGCATGGAGCGAAAAACTCCATGAAACCCCAATCAAGAGAATAAGGAGTGACAATGGTGGAGAGTATATTTCTAACCAGTTTGAGGATTTTCTAAAGGAATATGGGGTCCAACACCAAAAGACAATTCCAGAAAAACCCGGAACAGAATGGGGTAGCTGAAAGGTTAAATAGAACACTAAGTGATAGTGCTAGAAGTATGTTGTCAGATAAGAAGATAGGAAAAAGATTTTGGGCAAAAGCAATGAACTGTGCTAATTACCTCAAAAATAGAGTTCTTACTTCAGCTATAAAAGATCAAACACCTTATGAGAGATGGACAGGCCGGAAACGAGACATATCTCTAATAAGGGTTTCGGCAGTCAAGTATTCAGTCTAGATACAGATCGGTCTTATTGGAAGCTAGATCCTAAAGGAATACCGTGATACTAATTAGGATATGATGAGGATGTTAAAGGATATAGAGTTTATGATCTAAAAAGAGAAGATATAATCTTATTAAAACATCTAGTAGTTATGGATGAAGGAAAGTCTGTGGATCCCTTCAAATATACAAAGTCAGTAAAAATCATATTTGAGTCAGAATATTCCGATGACTTTAAGCTCCCTAACTATCCGGGTTTTAAAGAAGATGACATTCTTACAGATACAAATCAGGCCGAAAAGGACTCGGCTGTGGAAACTCCAGTGACAACTCTACCCGAAGCGGAAGACGTGGTGGAAATTGATTGGGAATCAAGGGATAGGGGAGAAGCCGAGTTTGTTTGAAAGAATCCACGAGAACCATCTATTCCGGCCTCAGATTTTGAGGGGGGAAGGAGAAGTAGCAAAAGACTACAAGAAAAACAGGTTAATAACAAGGTATCTAAACTATCTCATCAAGATGAACCTCAAACTTATAGAGAGGTGATGACTTATCCAGAAAGAAACCGGTGGAAGACAGCCATCAATGAGGAGATGGCCTCAATTATGGCAGCCGATACTTGGGAGCTAGTGGATTGTCCACCTAACCAAAAACCAATCGGTTGTAAGTGGGTTTTCAAATTAAACCAGAACCCAGATAACAACATTGAGCGTTATAAGGCCCGATTAGTGGCAAAGGGATTTACACAAAAGGAGGGAATTGACAACGAGGAAACCTTTGCCCAGGTGGTCAGATTTCCCTCCGTCCGCATATTTTTTAGTCTAGCAGCAGCGGAAGACATGGAGGTGCACCAGATGGACATCAAGACAACCTTTTTGCATGGAGAATTAGAAAAGGAGATCTTCATGCGATAACCCGAAGGATTTGTGTAGGAATGAGAAGAGAGTAAGGTATGCTGGCTGATTAAATCTCTTTATGGTTTCAAACACGCGCCTCGACAGTGGAATAAGAAGCTTGATGAGTTTCTTATCGGTCAGGGATATAGCCGGATCAGCTCAGATCACTCCATCTATGTTTTTGAAGATGAGGAAGGTGTTATATTTATTGCATTTTATGTTGATGATTTGCTTGTTTTAAGTAAATAAATGGAAAAAAATAATTAACTGAAAACCGATCATAAGGGGAGATTGAAAATGAAAGATATGGGGGAAGCAAATTATATTCTAGGAATTCAAGTAAAAAGATATCGAAAAAGAAAGATTATATGATTAACTCAAAAGGAAGCAATAGGGAACATGCTTGAAAATTTTCAGATGGATAAAGCTAATAGATGTACAATTGCAATGGAGTTAAAGAAAGGAAGTGAGGGGAGTGAGGAAGAAGGAGTCATAGTCTTAGACAAGGAATTATCTCTTGAAGAACAGAAGTTCATCCAGACTATTCCTTACAAGCAAGTAGTGTGAAGTCTAATCTATTTTATGAATTGTACCCGACCGGATTTAGTTGCAGCTGTGGGAGTGCTCAGTAGTAGTCTAAATGCTTCCACTAAGAGGGATTGGGAGGCAGCTAAGAGAGTCCTTAGATATTTGATAGGAACTAGGGATCTATGGTTACATTTGTGTGGGGAGAATACTAACATCACCACTTGGAGTGATGCCAGTTATGGTGATGCTCCGATGAAGAGATGTACTTCCGATATGTATTATATGTGGGTGATGGGGCTTGCTGTTGGAGTAGCAAACAACAAAAGATTATTGCTCAGTCCACCATGGAGGCTGGGTATATGACCTGTTGCTCTGGTGTAAAAGAATTGATGTGGGTCAAGTCTTTGCTTGGTGTGCTTGGTCACCTTAAGAGTGGTGTGCAAATTTTTTTTTGTGATAATCAGGCAACAATCGCTATTTTTGCCAATCCTAAACATCATTTTAAAGCCAAACACATGGACATTAGACTCAGCTTTGTTAGAGAGAAAGTAGAAAACAAAATAATCAGTTTAGAGTACCGACCAGATAGCAAGATGGTAGCAAATATGATGACCAAACCTGTGCCTTCCCGTAAGCTAATTTTCTGCAGGGAGAAGTGTGGTTTAAAATTAAAGATTGACTAGAAAATAAGGGGAGTGTAGGAATTGATTGTTCCATTTTAAGTATTTTTTAGGTCTAAATTAAAATACAGAAAGAAGTTGAGGCATTCTATCTCTATCTTCTCTCTCCAACTCCCACACTTGTCGCACTCATTGGGAAGTTGGAGTGGAAGCTAGAGCCTTGGCTACCTTGGCTATCCAGAGGTTTACGCGAAATAGATTAGTTTATTTACCGATAAGTAGTTTATTTACTAAAAAGATAGATGTCGAAACAAAGATTTGATCCTGGTACCTACGGAATGATAGGCAACCGGTAGTTGGTAGTCTTAACCGTTAAGTTTATGACTAGTGATATGTTGTATAGGGATTGATATGTATTTAAATATTATTACGTAGGATAATTCATTTAACTGCAACTATTTACGGGTTACATAGATCCAGTTATGTAGAAGTACGGATTACGGTATGTATAAGAAACTAGTACCGCGCATTTATTTTTTTAACGAAACAAATACCGCGCAAGTATTTATGACGGCTACGATTGAAATCTGCATTCAATCGGACGGGCGAGAAGAAAGCCGAGATCGTGGAAGAGAATCTCGGCGGTTTATGGTCATCGCCACATCGGATAACACGTGGCAAAATGAAGTTGGATCGCGGAATCTCGGGGATTACTAGACCGAACCCGGATATGACATGTGTCGACTTTTAGGCCATGTCATACAGTTTCCGTACAGAAAGTACACCGGCAACTGTATTTTTATGTACGGAAGTGTATTATGATTTGTTCCGTACATCAGTAGATAGAGTTTGTGAGAGAGATAGGACTTAGAAAAATTGGTAGATAGGACCCTCTCTCCTAGAGAGCTTCTATACAAAAGGTCAACTTTGATCCTCTATAACTACTGCTCAAGGGAGCAAATTTAGAGATTCTTTTTGCTATCGACTCAGGAGAGTCTTGCCTTCACATGGGTGAAAGTGGTTAGGGTTTTTGTTTGCCAGGGTGGCACAAAGGGGTTAGGTGATCCTAGAGGCCTGAATACTGTCCACTCTAAGGACTTATGGAGGTCTCAGAATTTCAAGACTTAGAATATTTCGGGTAGGTTGCCACCTCTCTCCCAAAGAGCATCTGTACAAAAGGCAAACTTAGGCTAGCCATAACTATAAACTCAGTTGACCAATTTCAGTGATTCTTGTTGCTGCGCACTAACGGGAGTCCAGGCTACACAAGGGTGTAGTCGGTTAAAGTTTTCGCTTGTCTGGGTGGCTGCATTTCTAAGGGAAATTCAAAGTGGGTGAATGTGTCCAAATATTATATTTTAACTTTGCATTCTATGTTGGAACTGAGCACACAGAAAGTCTTATTTCACAAGGGTGAAGCTATAATGGAGTTTTGATTGTCAAGGGGTCAATCATTTGGGTTTATATAAACTTGGAGTCGACGCTATCTAGATGAGCTCCTTTTGATCTGCAAATTCTGTGTGGCAATGGAGCCCATAGAATTTCAGGTTATGGGCCCACCATCTAGGGTGCCTATGTTTGATGGAACAAACTTCACTTACTGGGAGTTTACGATGGAGGGATTGCTTTTGGATAAGCACTTATGGGGAATTGTTTATGGATAAGTGAGATGTCCGCCACCTGGCTTTGGAGGAGCTTACTATGGAAAATAATCTGAGGCTGCCCAGAATATCAACTGGAGTTCAGATGTAACGGAAGGTGAAAGGAAAAACCTTACTGTGGATAGGGAAATAGGGGAGAAGGAAAAAGAGACACCTATGGTGAGGGGAGTTAGGCTCTTAGCTATGATACCACTTGTAAGGATTAAAACTGAAGAAGATGACAGAAAAATATGGGAATATAAAAACACTATAGCAAAGCATCTCATACTTAGAAACGTGTCTATGTCCATAGCTATCACTCTTATAAACTTAAAGAAGTCTTCAAAGATATGGGAAGCGCTAATTCAGATTTATAAGAGTGAGACTATACAGAGGTAGCAGTTAGTAAAACAAGAAATAGAGGCTTATGTTTATAAAGGCGGTAGCATGATAGAGTTTTGTAATGATATTTCTGCGTTATATGTTGAGCTTGCTAGTGGAGGATATGTAGAATCTGAGGAGAGAAACATTAATACACTAATCATGAAACTCCCAGATGAGTACGAAGACATCATTTACCGTATGCAAGGAATGGATGGCTCTTCGTGGACTTAGAGCATTACCATGGGGATAATACTTGTGAGGGGAAGCACTTTGGAGCTTCATAGGGGAAGCGACAGGGTGACTGCATTTACAAATGGTGGTGACTGGCGCAAGCGTGATGTGAGGAATGGTAGTGACGAGCGGAAGCGTGATGAGTGGAAGAAAGACAAAGGTAAACCTTATCGCAACTTTGGTGGAAAGAGAGGGAGAGGAAAAGAAAGGGGAGCTTTGAAAAAAGGGGTTTGCTTCACTTGTTGGAAACCGGGTCACTATATAGAGGAGTTTCCTTGTTTGAAAGAACTTAGAAGTTGGTATATGAATGAGGAGGAAGAAGGCGAAGAGGAGAAAGAGGATGAAGAAATTTTGGAGCTTCTTAACATCGGTAGAACGAAGAAGAGAGAAAATTACACGGAAATTCCACGAAAGCAACTGTGTGCTTTTGGAGTTATAAGGGAAGTAAAGGGAAGGGAGGTATTTGAGGGAGTTAGAAATAATGAGGATAATTTTATAGATATGTTGGAAACACAAAACTGGTCGGATAGGGAGACTGTTGTTTTTGAAAAGTTGTTTCGTGCGTACTCGACATTTTGTGTGTTGAAATTTAAGTATTTTCTAAGTTTAGAGATTGTAAAATAAAAAGGCAAAAAGGTTACACAGACAACCTACCTCTAACTCTTCACTCAAGTCCCCACACTTGTCGGAGTCACTGAAGACTTGAAGAGGAGTTAGATCACTAGCTGCCTAGGTTGTCCAAAGTGGACAGGAAGGCAATTCTTAATAGAGTTATCTAAAAGGAGTGACGGACCCAGGATTTGATCCTGATACCTGCCATCTGTCAAACTAGCCGTTCGATTTAACCAACAAGTCTAAATACAGTGCTAGAGTACAATAGGTTTGACAGATATTTATATTTGTACACGTAGTCTAGTTCGTCTAACAGAAATAGATACGTAATGCATAGATACTGTTTTGTATAGTACCGAGTACGATTTAATGTATCGTATGAAATGGATACCGCGCATTTGTTTCGATCCCGAAACAAATATCGCATGTATATTTTTAACGGCTACAATTGTATCCGGTTTGATCGGACGGCCACGATAGGCACCGCGATCACGAATTATGTACTTTTGGCGTTTTTCAGTCATCCCCACGTCATATGACACGTGGCGCGACAATGTTGGATTGCGGCGACTCCGGAGATTGCAATAACAAATCGGGCTATGATACGTGTCGACATTTTGGCCATGTTGTACAATGGTCGTACAGAAAGTACACCGACACCTGTACTTTTCTGTACGACACACTAATTTGATTGGTGCCGTACTTCAGTAGATAGAGTTTTAGAGAGGGAATAGCACTTAGAAAATTTTGGGTAAGTAGCTGCCTCTCCCAGAAAGCACCTTGTATACATGGCAAACTTTGGCTAGCAATAACAATCAATTTACTTCACCATTTTCAGTGATTCTTTTTGCTGCGGACTCAGGGGAGTCCAAGCTACACAGTGGTGTAGTTGGTCAGAGTTTTTGTCTGCCAGGGTGGCGGTATTACTAAGGAAAAGTCAAAGTGGGTGAATGTGTCCAAATCTCATATTCCAACTTTGCATTTTGTGGTGGAACTGAGCACATCGAAAGTGTTATTTCACAGGGGTGAAGCAATAATGGGTTTTTGATTGTCAAGGTGTTAGTCATTTGGGTTTATATGAACTTTGAGACAGCGCTATCTAGATTAGCTTCTTTTGGATCTGCTTACTCTGAGGGCCAATGGAGGTCTCAGAGTTTCAGGTTATGGGCCCACCATCTATGGTGCCTATGTTCGATGGAACACACTTCACATATTGGGAGTTTACAATGGCGGGATTGCTTTTCGAGAAGCACTTATGGGGAATTGTTTCGGGACAAGTGAGATGTCCGCCACCTGGCTTTGGAGGAGCTTACTATAGAGATTCATCTGAGGCTGCCCAAAATATCAACCGGAGTTCAGATGCAACGGAAGGTGAAGAAAAAATCTTTTCGTGGATGGGGAAATAGGGGAGAAGGAAAAAGGGACACCTATTGTGAGGGGAGCTAGGCTCTAAGCTATGGTACCACATATAGGGATTAAAACTGAAGAAAATGACAGAAAAATATGGGAATATAAAAACACTATAGCAAAACATCTCATACTTAGATATGTGTCTAAGTCGATAGCTATCACTCTTTTAAGTCTAACCAAGTCTTCAGAGATATGGGAAGCACTAATTCAGATTTATAAGAGTGAGAATATTCAGAGGCAGCAATTAGTAAAACAGGAAATAGAGGCCTATGTTTATAAAGGCAGTAGCATGATAGAGTTTTGCAATGATATTGCTGCGTTATATGTTGAGCTTACTAGTGCGGGATATGTAGAATCTGAGGAGAGTAAGATTAATACACTACTTATGAAACTCCCAGATGAGTACGAAAACATAATTTGTCGTATGCAGGCAATCGATGGCTCCTCATGGACTTGGAGCTTTACCAGGGGGATAATTCTTGTGAGGGAAAGCACTTTGGAGCTTCGTAGGGGAAGGGACAGGGTCAATGCATTTTCAGCTGGTGGTGATTGGCGGAAGCGTGATGAGAGGAACGGTGGTGACGAGCGGAAGCGTGGTGAGAGAAAGAAAGACAAAGGTAAACCTTATCGGAACTTTGGTGGAAAGAGAGGGAGAGGAAAAGAAAGGGGAGCTTTGAAAAATGGGGTTTGCTTCTTTTGTAGGGAACCTGGTCATTATATGGAGGAATGCCCTTGTTTGGAAAAACTTAGAAGTTGGAATGTGGATGAGGAGGAAGAAGGGGAAGAGGAGAAAGAGGATGAAGATTTTTTAGAGCTTCTCCGGATTAGTAGTATAGGGAAGAAAGAAAAGCACACAGAAATTCCACGAAAGCAACAGTGTGCTTTTGGAGGTATAAGGGAAGTAAAGAGAGAGGAGATACTTGAGGGAGTTCAAAATATTGAGGATAGTTTCATAGATATTTTAGAAACAGAAAACTGGTCGGAAAGGGAGACTTCAACGGATTTCGAGGAAAGGGGAGAATTTATTCTAGAGGGGGTTTTAAAGGATATGGGAGAAGAGAAATATTTGACTAAAGGTTTAGGGGAGAAAAAATATTTATTGGGAATTAAAATAGAAAGTGATAGTGGAAAGAATTCCATGGGAGAGAGTGAGGGAAGTTCAAAAAATGGGGTAATTATCATGGATAAAAATATGAGTACGGAAGATGTAGATCTTATGAGGATCTTAGTGGGGACTAGTGTTTTTTGGGAATATTTGGGGGTGGATGGATTTGACATCACTACTTGGTGTGATGTCGCTTGTGAAGATGTGCCGGTAAAAGGGTTATCATCCGGGTATGTGTTGCAGGTTGGGGATGGGGCTGACTGTTGGAAATGCAAAAGGGAAAGTAGATTCTGGTTGGATGAAAATGGGAGAAGGTGGATAAAATCTTTAATCGGATTTATGAAAAGTGGCATACAAAATAAAATGTATGATCAACAGTCAGCCCCATCCCCAACCTGCAACACATACCCGGATGATAACCCTTTTACCGGCACATCTTCACAAGCGACATCACACCAAGTAGTGATGTCAAATCCACCCACCCCCAAATATTCCCAAAAAACACTAGTCCCCACTAAGTTCCTCATAAGATCTACATCTTCCGTACTCATATTTTTATCCATGATAATTACCCCATTTTCTGAACTTCCCTCACTCTCTCCCATGGAATTCTTTCCACTATCACTTTCTATTTTAATTCCCAATAAATATTTTTTCTCCCCTAAACCTTTAGTCAAATATTTCTCTTCTCCCCTATCCTTTAAAACCCCCTCTAGAATTAATTCTCCCCTTTCCTCAGAATCCGTTGAAGTCTCCCTTTCCGACCAGTTTTCTATTTCCAAAATATCTATGAAACTATCCTCAATATTTAAAACTCCCTCAAGTATCTCCTCTCTCTTTACTTCCCTTATACCTCCAAAAGCACACTATTACTTTCGTGGAATTTCTGTGTGCTTTTCTTTCTTCCCTATACTACTATTTTAGAGAAGCTCTAAAATCTTTAAGCGGATTTATGAAAAGTGGCATGCAAAATAAAATGTATGATCAACAAGATGAAATTATTTTTGGTCATCTAATACACTTTCTTAAATATAAAAGTAGGAAAATGAAAAATGAAAGGAAAAAATATATATATATATATATATGTATTTATTGTTTTTGATGGGAGTTGAAAGTAAGTAGACTAGAAAATAAAGGGAGTGTTGAAATTTAAGTATTTTCTAGGTCTAGAGATTGTAAAATAAAAAGGCAAAAAGGGGACACTGACAACCTACCTCTAACTCTTCACTGAAGTCCCCACACTTGTCGCAGTCACTGAAGACTTGAAGAGGAGTTAGATCAATGGCTGCCTAGGCTGTCCAAAGTGGACAGGAAGGCAATTCTTAATAGAGTTATCTAAAAGGAGTGACAAACCCAGGATTTGATCTTGACACCTGCCATCTGTCAAACTAGCCGTTCTCTTTAACCAACAAGTCTAAATACAGTGCTAGAGTACAATAGGTTTGACAGATATTTATATTTGTACACGTAGTCTAGTTCGTCTAACGGAAATAGATACGTAATGCATATATATTGTTTTGTATAGTACCGAGTACGATTTAATGTATCGTATGAAATGGATACCGCGCATTTGTTTCGAACGCGAAACAAATATCGCATATATATTTTCAACGGCTACAATTGTATCCGGTTTGATTGGACGGCCACGATAAGCACCGCGATCACGGATTATGTACTTTTGGCGTTTTTCAGTCATCGCCACGTCATATGACACGTGGCGCGACAATGTTGGATTGCGGCGACTCCGGAGATTGCGGTAACAAATCCGGCTATGACACGTGTCGACATTTTGGCCATGTTGTACAATGGTCGTACAAAAAGTACACCGGCACCTGTACTTTTCTGTACGACACACTAATTTGATTGGTGTCGTACTGCTGTAGATAGAGTTTTAGAGAGGGAATAGGACTTAGAAAATTTTGGGTTAATAGCTGCCTCTCCCAGAGAGCACCTTGTATAAATGGCAAACTTTGGCCAGCCATAACAATCAATTTACTTGACCATTTTCAGTGATTATTTTTGCTCGGAACACAGGGGAGTCTAGGCTACACAGGGGTGTAGTCGGTTAGAGTTTTTGTCTGCCAGGGTGGCGGTATTTCTAAGGGAAAGTCAAAGTGGGTGAATGTGTCCAAATCTTATATTCTAACTTTGCATTCTGTGGTGGAACTGACCACACAGAAAGTGTTATTTTACAGGGGTGAATCTATATTTGGGTTCTGATTGTCAAGGGGTCAGTCATTTCGGTTTATATCAACTTGGAGTCGGCACTATCTAGATAAGCTTTTTTTGGATCTGCTTACTCTGAGGGCCAATGGAGGTCTCAGAGTTTCATTGTGCGCCCGCGACGTTTCGCCTGCGTAATATATTATCGAAAGTAATGTGGTGGTTCGAATAGATTTGCGGATTGGGGGAGTAAATGTACGAGTAAAATTAAAGGGACGTGAGGTAGTAATTGAGTGGCGCGGAATGCGTTAAAAAATGGACGGCGGATCGCGACGCGATCCGATGTGAAGTTTACGAAATGTACGTCGCCAATACGGAATATATAATTTGAACAAATGTAATTTATATGCGACAAGCAAAGTTTATGACAAATGACGTGTACTTTATTTGCCGCATTTATTGCAAAGGACGGAGCTGCGGTACAGAAATGATTTCGGTTGTACGATTATTATTTTAACAAGTGGACGTGAATGACTGAATTCGCTTCGCGATGTTGTGGGATATTTGACGACTCACGTGGATTTCGTTTAGATTTTTGTGACCACGTGGCGCGACATCGAGGGTGCCAAATAAGATCGACGGACGGCGGATATAGGCCGCCGACATTTTTCAAGTAGTGGGGACGCAAAATCGCGTCAATCACACGATGTTTATTTTGGACGTCCTGGATTGTTTGACGAAATTCGAGGAGTTCCATTGAGTGACTCAGCATGACTGAGCATACGATTTTGTAAGATTGTGTGTACTTTGTAAATATTTACAACAATGGTTTGTCATTATGTGTATTAGTTATTAGTGTAGATTTACTCATTTTGACATACCTCGAAGTATTCGGGTATACTAACATTAATAGAGGTAGCTAGTAGATTGCGTACGGATGGTATGCCTCCGTACACTCAGTAACGAGCTCGTGTATATTTGTAGGACTTAGTCATTTTTAGTCATAGCAACTTTTTGGACCAAAACGTTTTATGGTGATTTTTGGTAATTTTATCTGAGGATTACTCTCAGATCTGTTGGTAGAATTATCTGAAATTCTGCATGTGTGTTCCTCTTTGTATTGTGAATATTGTCACAGATTTGCAAGTCTATTTTGTGCCTGGTCTGTGTTTTACATCATTGTGAAGCTAGTCTGTTTAATCAAAGTTTTGGTAGACTGTTTTTCTGCAACTTTGACTAGATGATGTGATCACTCTGATTATTATTTTTGTCTGAAACTTTGTGAGGTTATTCTATATTTTATATACTATGTGTAAGTTTAGTCTCAGGTTGTTTTGTTTATTCTTTTGAATTATGTGTGTATCCAAAGTAGGCTGTTTTTGGGGTAGTCTGTGGTGCTTCCGAGGGTGAATCCATGGCTGAAAATGGCTATGGACAACAGAGAATTCAACGGATTCCGAGGAAAGGGGAGAAGTAAAACTAGATGTGGCTTCAAAGGATAGGGGAGAAGAGAAATATTTAATGAAAGGTTTAGGGGAGGAGAAATATTTATTGGGAATTAAGTCAAAAAGTGATAGTGGAAAGAATTCCATGGGAGAGAGTGAGGAAAGTTCAGAAAATGGGGTGAGTATCATGGACAAAAATATGAGTACGGAAGTTGTAGGTTTTTTGAGGAACTTAGTGGGGATTCTTGATTTAATGATAAGTTTGGGGGGTAATGGCTTTAACATCACTAATGGTAGTGATGCCATTTATGAAGGTGTGCTTGTAAAAGGGATAACATCTGGGTGTGTGTTGCAGAATGGAGATGGGGCTGGCTGGTTGAATTGCAAGAGGGAATTCGGTTTTTGTGTGGATGGAAAAGAGATGAGGTGGATAATATCTTTGCTCAGATTTATGAAAAGTGGGATGCTAAATAAAACGTATGATCAATTAGATGGAATGTTTACTTCAGCTCATTTAATGGACCTTACTAAATATGAGGGTGTTGTCTTAGAGTTTTATGAAATGAAAAGGAAAAGGAAGAGGAAAAGGAAAAGGGAAGGGAATGTTTGTTTATTTGCTTGTAATAAGTAAAAGGAAATAGACTAGAAAATAAGGGGAGTGTTATTTTTTGAGTATTTTCTAGGTCTTTATTTTAAGATAGGAAAAGAGCAGAGGCAGTCTGCCTATGACTCCCTTCTTTAAGCCCCCACACTTGTTGTAGTCATTGAAGGCTGGAGAGGGAGCTAGATCCATGGCTACCTAAGCTCTCTAGAGAAGACAAGGGGTAAATTTGGTAGACTTACCAAAAGGTATTTGACGGACCTAGGAATTGATCTTGGAACATGCCGTCCGTCAAGTCACCCGTAATCGTTAGCCTTATCCGTTTAGTCTAGGACTAGTGCTATGACATATTGGGTTTGATAGATATTTAAGTAGTTACATGTAGGGTTTTTCATTTAACTGGATTACGCTATATAGGACATAGAAACAATTGTACTTTTAGTACCGGACGAAACAAATAGTACGGACATTTTTTTTGACGGTCCGTATTAAATGACGATATAAATCGGACGACCATGGTTAACGCCGATTTCGCGAAAAAGATAATTTGGCGGTTTGCGGACGTCGCCACTCCGGATGACACGTGGTGACATTATACGGGTTACGGAATCTTCGGAACGGAACACAACAAATCCGAATGTGACAAATGTCACATTATGGCAATATCGTACAATGTCCGTACAGAAAGTACTCAGGCACCTGTACTTTCTTGTCTAGTACTGTTTTTCTGACGTGGCATGACATGGCGCCACGTGGAGAGATAACATTTGGAGGCTGGAATTTCGGAGATTATAAGAGCGAATCCGAATAAGACATGTGTAGACATTTTAGCCATGTGGTACGATGGCCGTACAAAAGGTATAGCGACACCTATATCTTTATGTACTATACAATAATGTGATTGGTCCCTACCTCAGTACTAGAGGGTTTAGAGAGGGGTTAAGTGTAGAGATTGATGGTTCCTTTTTAAGTATTTTCTAGGTCCAAATTAAAATACTGAAAAAAGCCGAGGCACTCTATCTCTTACTTCTCTCTCCAACTCCCACACTTGTCGCAGTCACTGAGAAGTTGGAGTGGAAGCTAGAGCCATGGCTACCTTGGCTGTCCAGAGGTTTACGCGAAATAAATTAGTTTATTTACCGATAAGTAGTTTATTTTCTAAAAGGATAGATGTTGAAACCAGGATTTGATTCTGGTACCTACGGAATGATAGTTAGCCGGTAGCCAGTAGTCTTAACCGTTAAGTTTAGGACTAATGATATGTTATAAAGGGTTTGATATTTATTTAAACATTACTACGTAGGATAATTCATTTAAGTGCAACTGTTTACGGGATACATAAATCCACTTATGAAAAAGTACGGATTACGGTATGTATAAGAAATTAGTACCGCGCATTTATTTCTTTAACGAAATAAATACTGCGCAAGTATTTATGACGACTTCAATTGAAATCTGCATTCAATCAGACGGCCCGGAAGAAAGCCGAGATCGTGGAAGAGAATCTCGGCAGTTTGTGGTCATCGCAACATCGGATGGCACGTGGCAAAATTACGTTGGATCGCGGCATCACGGGAATTACGGGACCGAACCCGGATATGACATGTGTTGATTTTTTGGCCATGGCGTACAATTTTCGTACAGAAACTACACCGGTAGCTGTATTTTTATATACAGAAGTGTAATATGATTCGTTCCGTACATAAGTAGATAGAGTTTGTGAGAGAGATAGGACGTAGAAAAATTGGTAGATAGGACCCTCTCTCCCAGAGAGCTTCTGTACAAAATGTCAACTTTGACCCTCCATAACTTACTGCTCAGGGGAGCAAATTCAAAGATTCTTTTTGCTATCGACTCAGGGGAGTCTTGTCTTCACAGTGGTGCAGGTGGTTAGAGTTTCTGTCTGTCAGGGTGGCAGTTATTTTTGCTTAAACAAAAAGGGGTCAGGATTATCCTAGAGGCTTCTTGGAAGCTGTCCACTCTGAGTACTTATGGAGGTCTCAGAGTTTCATATTCCCGCGTTCGTTTCGTGCATATTATGCGCACGGGACAACTATGGTTCTAAAAGACAATTTACAAAGAGTGAAAGATTTATGTGGTAGAATGACTTGGTACGCAAGATCTCGCATAAAAATGGGTCGGTATGAAAAACTTGTACGTGGTACCACTCAAAGCAGAACACGTATGCGAAAGCTTATTTATTGGCACTACACTGTGAATCGTAATTAGAGTAAATAACGATAATTCGGTCGCCCTAAATTTCGACTCTATCACGTTAAATAGAGTCAATGATTATAAATTTGTCATCGTAGTATTTAAGGTTCTTTTTGAATGAGCGTTAATAACTCCAATACAGTGTCGTTTTAAATAGTTTGGCGTACGGTCGGTGTCTGACCGTGCAAAATTGTACTTTATTAAGTAAATAGTGATTTAATATAGGCCGTTATCATGTAACTGCGTTTTTACAAACCGCGTAGTGCAAACGTCATAATGACAATAAACTGTACGATTTGTCATATTCTGTACGAATACCTAATTTTCAGTAGAGATATTCAGCGCGTCAAATTAGAATACTTAAATAAATTAGAGTGAATTCCTTTTTGAAAAAGTTATATCACACAAATTAGAGTTCGTAACTCTAATTATTTTTTTATCTTTTTTTACTCTAATTTTTTCTTTACTCTAATTACTAGTGTTGTGTATCGGTAAAAAACTTATCGCGATAACACCGATATTGATAGTTATCGGTTATCGAACGGTCAGAGATTCTGATATATCGGTCTGGGACCAACAAATTCCATATCGGCGATAACTTAAAAAATATATAGTATGCATACAATAGTACTTTATAACATACTGTATTATTTTATGGACTTTATATAGCGTGGCATGCCACGTATAAAAATCTGTTCCGTTACCGTTTAACTGCGATTTATTATGGGCAGCGCAGCATATAAACGCTGGCCGGTTAACTGAACAAATATTTTACGGCGACGCACGGAATTTTACTAAAAAACTGGTGAACATGGAACTGGAAAAGGACCCCAGACACAAAAGTACAACGGACGCAAAATAACATTCTGCTCGCTGCCGAAATCGAACGGACGACTTGGAATGAGAAAACACGAGCAGACGGGCCAGCGTGAGCGCCGGCATCCCGGAATGGCTCTTTTGGCAGCTTTTGCCAAAGAAGCCGACAAATTGACACGTGGCAGGTCCCCAGTGGATCTTAAGGAATATAGGGACAAAGCCATGGCTTCGGATGTGAAAGGTACATCATTTTTACAGGATATGTATCAAAACCGTACAGATCTCATGGCGGCTACTGTACTTTCTGTGCTTGTACACGTCCGGGGAATAAGACGTACAGCTGAGTGTACAGGCCGTACATTTATTTGTATTGTCCGTACAGATATCACCAATAGTTATCGTTATCGGCATTATCGCCGATAAGTACCCGATATTATTGGCTACTTATCGGCGATAAGACCGATGTCGATATATCGTACCAATATATCGATTATCGGATACCCGAAAAAAGGACCATATCGGTTATCGGCAAATCCTTACCGATACACAACACTACAATTTTGCCAAAAGATACATTTCCGTATCAATTGGTGATAAAAACAGAAAATGGTACTCAAAGCTGTAATCCAAAATCCTTGCAATGGTGACTATTTATTGTGTTGACCAATAATATCTCATTTAGATCCACTACACCGTGAATCGCTATTAGCGTCACTGTTTTTTTGGCCACTTTAAACATCTTTTCTCCGTACACACTTGCTGGATTGTGGATCTGACGGTTGCGATTGAAAGGTTACATTCTCAGCTTCCGATTGGCGGTCTCAAATTGAAAATCCAGCAAGTGTGTACGGATAAAAGATGTTTTAAGTAGCGAAAAAAACATTGACGCTAATAACGATTCAAGGTGTACTGCATAAAGATTGCTTACTTTTTATGTGTTAAAAGCGGGAAGATGTTTTTTTTTACGTCTGGACTGACTGTCACTTGACACAACCCGCCAAACAACACGCAGAACACACGAGCATTGACCGTACATCCGGAATTTTGAACTGGACATCATTCGACAAAATTTAAATCGTCCAGAAACGTGAACAGTAATGTTGCCAGCAATCATGTTCTGAGAACATAATTGGATACGCGGGATTCCGATCCACTGTGCGGCGGCCAATCACCTCTGGCCAGGCCTCACGGCATTCTGGTCAAAGGCGACAATTGTCCGTTTCCGTGCTGATATTTGAAAAAGCCGTCGGAGTCTCTCAGAGTTCGACACATGGCGAAAGAAAGAAACAGTGGCCATTTTTTTTAAAAGGATTTCAAGTGCTATAAGAACTGCTACGTTCCGTTGCCACGTTCAGATCATATAGTTTGTCGGTACCTTCTGGCAAGGACCTTGACGTACCGATTTCAAAACCTTTTTCCATCTTATCGGGTCCGGATCCTTCATGCCATCCAAGCGGACTGGATTCTGCATTTAATGCAAAGTACCTCGCAGGAGTTACCAAAGGACAAGTGTCATTCTCACCTGTCAGAACATTTGTTGACAATATCTGCATTTGAGTCAAAGGCACCTGGGAGCAGAATTTGGGGACAGTGACGTACATTTTCCGCCTGCCACCTGTCCTGTCCATCCTAGAACAATTGAGATCCCATGTGTCCAATTATGACAGAATGACGTAATGGTCAAACCGGGCCCCGAGTTTGTACAGTCGATTGTACGGCGCTTCTAAAAGTGTGCGGCATCACGTCTGACTTATAACCGACTGCAATTGCTGACGTCGCTCAGACGGTTTTGAGCGTCTTACGTGGCGGTTGTCACCGACAACGTACTCCTCAACTACTTGTACGAAGGTACGAAATGATAGCCATTTGCTACGGTGCTCAGCTTCTGTATGAGACAGTTTTTGGCGCCTTCGCCCAACATTCGTTACTTTTATGCGAGATATGTCAGCCGTACGGTCCGTTATTCCTTTCGAACATTCTACGGACATATGGTCGCACGAGCTTTGGTAATGGAAGAATCTGAACGTTATTTTTCTGTTTGTATTCTTCGTTTCCGGGCAACTGCACGAGGGATCCCTACAAAATCACTAGTGAAAGAACGCTAATGTCATCCTCATTTTTTAAGTTTTTAAAAGTTTGAGTGTAGCCCTGCACCTTTTTTCTGTATAAAATAAGGATAACTTACTTCACAAAATCTCCTAAAGCAGTTTTCGACCCTCTGATGCCATGTTCTTCTTTTACGGTCATGCGATGCTCCATGAAGCTACAAGACGTTGACGTCGGCAATACCAGTCTTTCACCTTCATTTAGAATAAAACATACTTAAATGTCAATTAAATATGGTCAATGACACAATAATGCACTTATACTTTATTTGAACTGTGACTTCTCAATGTTCACCTGAAAATATCATTTTTATGCATAGGGCAGTGGAGTGTTGCCCCCTTCACTTAGACAGAAACATCAGTCTTGCAAGTCCATCGTTTCTTTATTTTTCTACTATCCCGTGGCGTCATGCCCTTCTTATTTTTCCGATCACTGAATAAACCGCCAAACCATCCCCATCCAGTGCAAACAAAAAATCACACAACCAGACGAGGCAAAAAACACTCATATCACAGCCCCTTCATCAAGGAAACAGGGAATGCTCCTTTGCCAACTTCTCCCAAGTCCATGCACAGTTTCTGATTCCAAACAATAATTTGACAAGTGTCTCAGCTTTTTCACAAATGTGATGTTCTTCACAAACTATGTTATTTGCCACTCACATATACACAAAGTAACAATAATGCATGGTACCAATGCACAATGTACCGCCCCCCCATGTGGATTTGCCAAAAGAGGCATGTGCTCCATATGCCACAAAGACTACCAAACTCCATTGGAAGACCAAACCAACATCTCTTTGAGAGAGAGGATTGTGCGCGACAAAACGATTCTTTCTTATTTCCACCAGCCTCTCCAACATTGAATAAATGAAAACTGTGCCCAGCTGCAGAGTACCATTTTCTAGACTGAAAGACATCCCCTAATGTTTCCCCTTACCCCTCAGCAATTTTTCGACTTACTACGGCAGAGTATTCACAACTTATGCCATCCCCTCCTTCCGTCCCTCCTCACTCCCACCCTCCCTTCCCTCCCTTGCCCATTCACTGCCTTTCAGCTGAAAATGCTACCTCCAACTCTGCACAACTGACCAAAAAAGAAAGGGGGAAAAAAAATAAAAAAAAACCTAAACTAGATGAAAGAACCAGTTCTTCCTCCTCCCCGTGGCTCGACACAAACCCGATGACCTCTTCTCCAAGCTACCTTCGGTAACCTTGTTCGACCTCCGTATCACTCCCTCCCATCCATTTTATTTTTGAAAACTTCTCTCACAACCTAACTCCTCTCTTTTAACACACACCTTTCTCTAAATCCCTATCCCTAATTGTCTTCTTTCCTACTCTACAATATACCTGCCTGTGTTATCGAAATACCGGTTTCTGCTGTCCCACTCGACCTCTCACTCTCCCCCCCATGGCCTCCCCCAGCTGCTCTATCTCCTGTACAAGCTCGTCCTGCAGCTGCTGCATGCCACTCTTTGCCAGGAGCCCGTAGACGTGACCGCGGAACCGGCTCACGGCCGTCTGCTTCACACTCTGCAGGAGGGGAACACAAGAACCATTAGGTGCTGGCTCTCCGTTCTCCTCTCTCTCTCTTTCTCTCGCTCTCTCTTTCTCACCCTCTGGATCCGGTATCTCGCTCTCTCTCTCTCTCTCACACAGAATCAGGACGAGGATGATTTATGATTCTACCAACATACCCTTATTTTATCGTTCATTCTCTCTCCCTCCCGCCCACCCTCCCTCCCTCTCCCCCTCCTCTCACACACGCAAACATCAGGACGAGGATAATTTATCTAAACAAATGCACGGTTTAGTTAAAAGGTTTCAGAACCGTTTTTCTGGGTTTATTTGCAACATGTCTACCCCCCATCCCCGTGTTCATGTGTTTCATGATTTAACCTCATCTACTCTAAATGGTGTGGTCAGCCGAGAGGATCCACAGAAGATACCTTCGACAAATGATATAAATGTCGAAAGCTAACAGTAACAAGATAACTCACAACTCACATTACTGGCCGGTATTCACTATAATCATACAGAAAAATGTACAAAAAAGGTGTACAAATCGTTCACTTTTCCATGCGATTCCTATTGGAGTATTGGCCAGTAACGACAGTTATAGGGCTCGTACAGGTACTAAATAACTGATATGTAACTGACACCTCATGATCCACAGGAGATACCATGACAATCGAGGCACAGAAGGACAATTCAAGTGTTGAATCCTTACCGGCAGAATCTCCTGACAGACGTTAATTCGGCGTTTGCTTCTCATCTGATGAGTGGACACAGCTTCCTCCAAAAGGGTCTGGGCTTCCTCGAGTGACCTCAGCATCACCTGACGGCAGTGACTGTGAACAGAGCGATCATTTCTGGTCATCACTTGGCGCTCAAATGCTTCCAAAAGAGTTTCCATACTACGGCGAAGGGCACACTCTCCCGCAAAGCTCAAAGATTCTGACTCTGCTGTAAGTTGTCGCTCAGCCCTGAAGTTAAAGAGAGAGAGAGAAACGCATATGAGAGAGAGGAAGGAGAAGAAACACACAGGGAGAGAAAGGAGAGACAGATACTAGCAAAGTTCCTCCGATTCAAAAAAAACTAGCAGCTGTCTAGCTGAATTAGAGTGAAGAAGGAACCTTCACCTTCAGTCCATGCACATTAAAAAAAAAACTATTTTTCCCACTCTCCTTTGACACATACACAAACTCAAAACCTAACCAGAATTAAGCCTAATTGGCAAAAAGAAACACCATAAGATGGGCATGAAGATCGTTCACATATATTTCCCTAGTATCCCATGTCCTTTAGCTGCTTACCCTTCTGTCACTTGACTCATGACCAGCGCCATCTCCCTTGTCGACATCGGCATTCGGGCCACAAGTTTTATTCCCTCTGTCTCCAGCCATTCACTTATGCTCTTCAGAGAAGCCTTCATTTGACCCTCCTCCCTCCTCGCTACCCATAGTGAGTATTCTGTGTCCTTCGATGATTTTCCAAGACGAGGACGTTCGGGCAAAGCTACTTCAGAAGTTCCTCCCACAGATGCGACATCCTGTGAAAACAAGTGTTTCGGTGTTGGAGCCTTTTCCCTTCTTAAATAATCCCTACTTTTCTGGGATCCCACATCCATTCCCGTTCTTTGCGATGCAACACCAACGGTGTGGACATTGCGTGTTGGCAGAGATCTGACGGCCGGTTTCAGAGAAGCTTCGCTGGCCACCCGTGCAATACTTGGTACAGTTCCTGAAGGAACTTTGCCCTTCCCGTCAGTTACCAGCGACTGGCCATGGCCGACACTGGCACTTTGGGAGAGACGAGGAGCTTGAATACCCTCTTTCACAGAACTAGTCTCACCGGGATACTGTTCTCCCATGCTACCAGAGAGGAGGCTTTTCAGCGTCTCTCCTATGCCCCTATCAAGAGATATGGACCGCAGCAGAGTATTTTCTGGGTTGATTCTTCCACTAGCAGAATCCCGCGACCTGTGGATAAAACCAAGGAAAAGGAAAAAGAAGGTTCAAAATACAGGTGAGACTGTACTACTTTCACGCTCTAAAACAAACAAAAACAGAACTGTAAAAACAAGCATCAAAACAATGTAGTAAGTACCAAAACATCCATAAAGAACAAAAAAAATACAGGGACATGCCTACCGATGCCTGCCTAAGAGCAGTAACAGACCATGCCAAATAGAAAGGAATTAGCAAAACACATTAAGGAAAGTGAAACCTTATAAAAAACCATCAGCATTAAGAAAGACATTGCATCCATGTCCAGCAGATATATTCAGAAGAACATCATGTTGGTAAAATATCACCTTTGACTCTTCACACGCACATCACTGCATGTAAAAGTACCACCTTTGACTAAATTTATTACTGCATCAAACAAGGCTTCCCTTGCAGCGGTTCCCAAACATCTACACATTCAGAAAATACTTAAACAACCTCCACATTCAATAGCAGACCATCACCATCATAAGAGCGGAGAAACACAGAAAACAAAGCTTAACAAAGCTTGACAAAGCTCGTCTTGCGAGTTCTTACCTCACAGACTCTGACTTTACAAGTGGAACCACTGTCTGTAGCCTCTCTCGTGGTGACATGGACTCCACCACCACAGTCTTCTCTCCGGGAATACATTCATCCAGAGCCTCTGCAAGCTCCTTTGTCCACTGCCGCCATCCATTACTGTCCAATCCTCTCGACCCGTCCTCCAATAACAATCCACTCACTCCACTGCTCCCACTGCTCGCCTCCGGAGAAGCACTTGTAGACCCTGACTCTGCAGAGGATCCTGCAGCCCGGGTCGAAACTCTTCCCAGAATAGCCATGGCTTGTCTGTTGGAAAAACCTACCGGCCTCTCAGGCCGCCTCGTGGCACTGTGTCTGCGACTCCTCCTCTGACCAACCACAGGAGTGCCTCCACCAGAAGATAGCTTCACTCTCTGGTCCAAATGTCTCGCAATTCCTCCTGGTACAGTTGGTAGAGTGGAATGTGCTCCTCCAGCGGTCGAGCTCTGCAAAGTTTCTACTGTAGCAGTAGGTTCCCTCGCACGTGTCTTCCTCCATTCTGACTCGTTGTCCACGGGAGTCACACGGTTGTTGTCCCGAGGGCTGGACAGGCTGCGCTTGAAACCGTGTCCGGCTGGTGAAGGAGACTGGGCGCGACGTGGCGAAACACGTTCGTGCCACGTGTCAGCATCGCGAGAGTGCCATGAAGCAGGCCAGTCGCGGTCGACCGAGACGGCCAAGTTGGTCGCAGACTGAGGCAAGGGCGAAGCCGACCTCTCTGCTCGTCTAGTAACATCACTGACACGTGTCAAGCTCGAAGCGGAGACTTGACCAGGAGGAAATGAAGAGCGAGTAGAAGATGTGAACGAAGGCTTCGCAGGAGGCAGGAGCTCATCATCTGGCAAACTGCTGTTTCGCCACTTGGCAATCTCTGGAGAGGGAGAAGGATGTCGACGTGGACCAGTGGGAGCGTTGGTCGGTGCGGTGAGGGAGATGATAGAGGCCTGGTCGAGCAGAGCGTGGAGGCCGTAGGTTCCCCTGGGAGCCATAGCCCTGTAGGGAGGGAAGGGGGAGGCGAAGACGAGAAGGCGCACGCGAGCTCATGCGCAGAAGTGCATGCCAACAGGTTTTGGAGAGGCGCTAGGGTCTTGTGCGCACGTGGGAATATTCAACATGATTGGCGGACACTGTGCAGTGGAACTGGTACCCCGTCTGGCTGGATGTCGGCGCCTGTCAAGGTGGGGGACCAGCGCCAGAGTTTCGGGCAGGAAGGAATACTGGATGCGCCATTTGGAAAGGGCGTTGGCACGTGCGCGGGATAGCCGGATGGCGTGATTGGATGATAAAACGGCTCGACTTTTTTTTTGTTCTTTTTTTCTTAAACCTCGCCCCGTTGGGCAGGGCGGGGAAGCTGCTGGAGTCGACACGTGAAGCAATACTGCTACAGTACTGTACTGTACAGTCCTGTAGATTTCGATAAAATGTTGCGTACAGAAACGTGTGAACTGTACCGAATCGACTTCTTTTCATAATTCTTTTGCATCGAATCGATTTCGGTAGAGTATATCGCGCTACAGTACACCGTCGATCGTATTTAGCGTGTAGAAATTATTAGAGTAAAGAAAAAATTAGCGTCATTAATTCTAATTCAGTGCCAGGAGACGTGGCAAATTATGGTCCACGTCCTTAAATAGCGTCGTTTATTCCTTTTAAGGTATTAATGTCAAAATTTTAGGGTGCCGATATAGAGTTCATAACGCTAATAACGATTCGCGGTGTACCATTCAAGAATAAGCAGAGCGATTGCATACGCGCACGATATAGACCATAGCTCAAAAGTCAAAACGTCACTACAATACGGTAAAACTATAACTATTTGAGTTAGCTCGAACTATTTTCGTACAATACGAGCTTTTTGTACAATCACTACAGCACTACAGGGAAACGAAACTGCAAGGATCGATCGATAATCTGTTCCATGTAATCTGCGGTACAGTTAATGTTGTTGCGACTTAATCATTTATATATTTGTTACATGTTCAAACTCTAACTTTATCAAACTCATTTTTAATGTTCTAGCAGTAACCTAACGTACATTTTGATCTATTATGTAAACTCATAGCTAGCGATTATGAACTTACATTATACGAACTCGTAACTATCGATAGGCAAAGGTACACACATCTAATTATTGTTATGTTTGATGTTAAGTCAAAGTTTGTAATCGGCCGTCGCGGTCTGTCGCGCGGCCGACTATTTTGTCTTTTTCAGTCAAAGTTGTAGTCGGCCGTCGCGGTCTGTCGCGCGGCTGGCTAATTTGTCGTTACGCTAAGTTAGTGGTCCCGGGTGGTTTTATTTATTCGTGTAGTGGATTGTAGTTTTCGTGGTTTCGCGGAGATTCAGTTTGACGAAGACCACGTTATGTTTCGTTTAGAGTATATGGTTAGTATGTATGTTTTGTCTTTAGTTAGTTTTGGTTGTACGTGTGGGTTGTATCGGCAATTCTTTGTGTTTCGCTGTTGACGCAATTTGACTTGTACGCACTTAGTGCGCACTATATGATTTGGGTTGATTTGTAGTTTGAAGTAGTGACGTCACAGTAACTGTACTATATACTGCAGCTTATAGGGAGTAGGAAGTTAATCTTTTATGGGAGAAAATGTCTATGAAATATATTGGCTTTTGTGGACAGTTCGTTCTCGTGTGATATTTTATTTTAATGCTTCCGCTGTAGTCTTGCACTCTGATTTTTGTGTGAGATCCTATCAAGTGGTATCGGAGCCTGTGTGCTCCTTTGAGGTGTAGAAGGGTGGCTAGTTTGGCCGCCATGGGGAGAAAGAAGAAAAATACCCCTTCTATTTTGATGCCTTCTCCGATATTTCCGCAACCTCCGGATCCATCCGAATCATCTTCGGATCCGGAAGTAGAAACTCCATTTGCTTTCACCGGCAAAACTTTTGAGGAGACTATTCCGATCGATCTGGTCGGTCAAAAAGAGGAGAATGAGGGGAAAAAAAAGGAGGAAGATGACGCGATGGGAGATCGTCTCCAAAAATTGATGGATGGTCTTTTCCGTTATGTGGATCAGCGAATCTCCGAGGCAAACCGTGTTACTAGATCTCCATTATTCGGAGGTCCGATTCCGGATCAAAGCATCGGCGATACGGAAGGAGGTGGAGGAGATGAGGAGGAGACGAGGGAATTAATTCGAAAGGGGAAACTTCCAATCGATGACGATTCCGATCTTGAAGATTGGAGTGAAGGGGACGAACTGGTTGAATCTATGTCCGGCAAAATTGTCATCTTCAATGGGACAAATTATCAATCGTGGAAGAAATATATCAAAGGTCAATTTAAAATGAAACGGCTTTGGAAGGTGGTAAAAGGGGTGGACAAGATGCCTACCTCGGATCGGAGAGCTTATCGTGTGTGGACGAAGAAAAATCTTTTCTCCATCGGCGGTTTATTTCAATCATGTAGCACTTCTATACATGATCTATTCCTTACCCGAAGATTCGCTCATGATTGTTGGGTGGCTCTTGAGAATCACTTCGAAAAGAGTCTTCAAAATAAGGGGCAACACATTTATACCGATTATACCTCATTTAAGGTCAAGTCGAGTGAGTCGATCGATGAAGCCGCAAAGAGATTCAATATTATTATCGAGCAACTCGCAAACTTGGGAAAGTTCATCGATGAGAGTGATAAGGCATCGGTCTTCATCCATGCCTTACCGGAAAAAATGATACATTTGAGGGACATTCTTTTATCGAGGGATTCGAACACTTTGGATTCGATTATCACTTTCCTCAAATCCACCGAGGCGAATCCTCCGAGTTCATCGAGGGGACCCCAACCGACCGGTTCCCTCAATGCGACGACATCGAAAACGCCCGATCTAAATTATCTTCCGGGAAGCGGAGGTAAAAGAGGTGGAAATCTGAGAGGAAGAGGGGGAAGAGGACTCGAAAGGGCCGGGAGATCTCCTTCCCAACCCGGATATTCAGATCTAACCAATATTGCTTGCTTTCAATGCGGCAAACTTGGTCACATGGCGGCTTCTTGCCCGGACAAGGAGCGTCAATGCCATTTTTGCGGGAAATGGGGCCATATTAGCCCCCAATGTTATTCAAAGGCTTAAAATAGAGGAGCGGGCGGTATAGGAGGCGGCGGCGCTAGAGGAAACGGCGGCGGTCGATACGGTGGACGCGGTGGCGGTCGTCTTGGCGGCCGCGGTGGTCGTGGAGGCCGCAATGGAAGAGGAGGAGGACACTTTATAGGTGACGATTACTTTGAGGGAGGCGACGAAGCACAAATGTTTTCCGCCCTTAACCTGTCGCTTGATCTTTTGGCAGGTTCTACGTTACACGAAAAAGAGTGGATTATTGACTCTGGAGCGTCACATCACGTTTGTACCGATGCTTCACTCTTTGACGATTTTCGCGAACTTACGGTACCAAAAAGAATCACTGTCGCAAGTGGACAAGTGATTTCGATAAGTACCGTGGGTACTGTACGGTTGGATTTACCAAGTTTCGACTCACGTGGGGTAGAAAAAGTTACGCAAACTCAATTAACTAATGTTTTGTACTTACTTGAAGGTTCAGTGAACCTTCACAGTGTACCGCAAATTCAACGAGCGGGCGGCAGTGTACTTGCGTACGGAGATTCCACAATTAAAATTGTACGATCTGATGGTGTACAAATAGGTGAAGGAGAGGTCACGGATTTTATGCATAGTCGTCTAAAATGGCATCGGCCGAAATCCCAACCAAGTTCTAATGGCATTATTTCGCAAATTTCCGAAGTAAAAGGTGATCTCACCTTGTGGCACCATCGAATGTGTCACACATCGGAGACGAGTTTACGACGGATGATTAAAAATGGAAGCGTAAGGGGATTAGACTTGGCGTCGGGAGAGAAAATTAACGGATGTGAGGGGTGTAGTAAAGGGAGACAAATTCGAAAGCCGCATCCGGCTAAGGATCCGATGCATCGATCTAAGCATCCGCTTGATCTTGTGCACATTGATTTATGTGGGGATGTGAAACCGGAGACGATTGGTGGAAACAAATATATTATGGTGGTGGTGGACGACTTCTCTCGCTTCACATGGGTAATATTACTTAAACACAAATCCGAAGCATTTTTACGCTTTCAAGAGTGGCATGTGATGGCCGAAAGGCAATGTGAGAGAAAGTTAAAATCTATTAGATCGGATAATGGAGGGGAATTTCTTGCTTTTGATCCTTATTGTAAAGAGTTGGGAGTTTCTCATCAATATACCGCATCTTACTCACCGGAATCCAATGGCGTTGCCGAGAGGAAAAATCGTACTCTTCAAGAAATGGTACGATCCATGGTACACGGATCCGGGAAGAGTATCCATTTATGGGGCGATGCAGTTTTAACGGCGAATTATATTTGCAATCGGCGAATCACGTCGGTTTCGGGTGATAAAACTCCGTATGAGTTGTGGTATGGGCGAAAGCCTACTCTACACCACATTCGGATTTGGAGATGTCGTGCGTCGGTTTATATTCAAGCACAAAAGAGGAAGGGTAAGTTCGCATCGAGAAGTTGGAGTGGTTATTTCGTCGGATATAGTGAGAAAGGGAGTCTTTATCGAGTTTATGATCCGATTCGAAATATCATTGAAGAATCAAGAAATGTGGATTTTCACGAGGACTTGTTATCCACAATCTCTCGATCGGCTAATCGAAATTCTAATCTTGATTTTCATGAGGAATTTGAAATTGGTGATCTTAATGACATTGAGGGTTCGGATTTGGAAATTGAGCCGGAATCCGCCTCCAATGTTAAGAGGGGGAAAGGTAAAATTAAGGAGAATGTAAATTTTGGTAACATTGGTGGGGATTGGCGAAGCGAAAATTCTCGAATGTCTTCGGACACGAGGAAATCTTCGTATTCTAAATCGAGTGGTCCGAATGTCATTGAGGAGAAATCAGCAAAGGAGGAGAAAGAATTTGAGCCGAGGAGGAGTATACGAGAAAATAGGGGAAAGAAACCGGCTCGTCTTTCTTTTGATGGTAAGGGGAACGTGGAAAATTCATATTTTTTTATTTCGGCGGAGAGGGAGGATGATTTTCTTTTATAGCAATCATTATGTGAAAATAAGCCGGGCGATCCGCAATCGTATGTGGAAGCACGAAAATCATGCGATTGGGAGAAGCATTGGAAACCGGCATGGGAGCGAGAACTTCAATCTATTATCGACAACCGTACGTTTGAGGAGGTAAGCCTACCGGAGGGTAAAAGGGCTATTGATGCGAAGTGGATTTTTAAAACCAAAACTGGTGCATCGGGGGAAGTAGTAAAACATAAGGCTCGGCTAGTTTGCAAGGGCTTTCAACAAAGGGAGGGGATAGATTATACGGAGACATATGCACCGGTTGTTAAGTTTGATTCTTTGAGGATGATTATTGCTATTGCCGCTGCCGGCAAAAAGCACATTCACCAAATGGACGTAGAGACGGCGTTCTTGAATGGTGACTTAGAGGAGGAGGTTTATATGAAAGTTCCGGAGGGAGTAGTGTCGAAGGAGGGGAAGGTATGGCGGCTGCGAAAGTCCTTGTACGGACTAAAACAGGCACCGCGGACTTGGTATTTACGATTACACAACGTCCTTACCGAATTTGGATTCGTCCGAACAGTTTCAGACTCTGGAGTTTACGTAAAAGGTGAGGGGGAAGATCAAATTATATTTTCTGTCTACGTGGATGATTTCTTGATGATATGTGACAAGTTGACGCGAATCGCGGAATTGAAGGAGTACCTACGTCTACATTTTAAAGTCACAGATTTGGGGGACGTACGATATATTTTTGGAGTGGAAGTTTTAAGGTACGATAATGGAGATATTAAATTGTCGCAAGCGCAATATTGCAAAGAAGTACTAACTAAATTTGCTATGTTGGACTCTAAACCGGTTTTGACACCACTAGATTCCAAACTACAATATCGCAAATTTGAGGAGGAGGAAACTGTCCACGTGCCCTATCGTGAGGCCGTTGGAAGTTTAATGTATTTAAGTGTTGCCACGCGACCGGATATTTCAGCCGCAGTTTCTGTCGTGAGCCGATTTTGTCAAGCTCCTAAAAAGATTCATTGGGAGGCCGTGAAGAGGATATTTCGTTACCTTGCAGGTACGGTCAAGATTGGTTTATTGTTCCGATCTGGACGGACATCTTTGGAGTGCGTGGGATATTGTGACGCAGATTGGGGTGGAGATTTTGATACAGGAAAGTCAACGTCTGGATATGCTTTTGTCTTTGGTGGCGCGACAATTTCTTAGAGTTCGCGACTCAAGCCAACTGTCGCATTAAGTTCAACTGAAGCAGAATATATAGCTGCGTGTCATACGTCTAAGGCGTCGATTTGGATTAAGGAACTACTTGGAGAATTGGGGATTTCAATTGGCTGTATGAAAATATTTTCTGACAGCATGAGTTCTATGGAATTGGTGAAGAATCCTGTCTTTCACAAAAGGACAAAACATATTAGGATTCAGTGGCACTTCGTACGCGATTTGGTCACGGCAAAGGAAGTTGAATTTTTGTATGTTTCGACGTTGGAGGAAGCTGCGGATATGTTGACGAAAACCGCGGCTTATGATGTACTTTTGAGGGGGAGACCTAAATTAGGTTTGATGTGATGATTACAAGTTTGAGAGGGGGATTGTTAAGTCAAAGTTTGTAATCGGCCGTCGCGATCTGTCGCGCGGCCGACTATTCTGTCTTTTTCAATCAAAGTTGTAGTCGATCGTCGCGGTCTGTCGCGCGGCTGGCTAATTTGTCGTTACGCTAAGTTAGTGGTCCCGGGTGGTTTTATTTATTCGTGTAGTGGATTGTAGTTTTCGTGGTTTCGCGGAGATTCAGTTTGACGAAGACCACGTTATATTTCGTTTGGAGTGTACGGTTAGTATGTATGTTTTGTCTTTAGTTAGTTTTGGTTGTACGTGTGGGTTGTATCGGCAGTTCTTTGTGTTTCGCTGTTGACGCAATTTGACTTGTACGCACTTAGTGCGCACTATATGATTTGGGTTGATTTGTAGTTTGAAGTAGTGACGTCACAGTAACTGTACTATATACTGCAGCTTAGAGGGAGTAGGAAGTTAATCTTTTATGGGAGAAAATGTCTATGAAATATATTGGCTTTTGTGGACAGTTCGTTCTCGTGTGATATTTTATTTTAATGCTTCCGCTGTAGTCTTGCACTCTGATTTTTGTGTGAGATCCTATCATTTGATACTAACAAAAGCAGTTTTCGGTTTTTGCAACCGACGCATGAGAAAATCCCCATGTGTGATTGTCATGCGTTGCGAAATGAAAACATTATATCATTATGAGATGAGCTCCATGTGTGACTGTCATGCGTTACAAAATGAAAACATTATATCATTTGTATATCGAGTTCGTCGTTGCAATATTGGAGAACCGAGGGAAGGCAAAAAGGACACATTTCACCTCGCCCTCTCTCGTTCAATCTCTCATACACCCGCGTCAACCTCCCACTCTCGTCTTCCCTCTCTCCGCCACCCTCTTTTACCCACTTTCTCTCATAACCTATACTGTAAATCTTTAGTTTTCACCTATAAGCTCGTGGAGGAGGACAAAATAAGAGGTAAAGAGGAAATATAAAAAGGATGGATGTGAGGAAGGAAGGAAAGAGGAACGTGTCCAAATTCTCAAATTCCAGAGTCGAGGTATAATGCCCAAATGGCGATACAAATGATGTTACAATGTACGAAAAAGCATTTATAAAATAAACTAAAAAGAAATTGACAAATAAACAAACGCATTATATGATTGGTTGTAGTAACAAATTTTTGTAGCTTTTTAGAAGAAATGTTGTTTTAAAATAGAAGTTATAACGACTTATCTATCAAACCACTAAAGTTGTCACATCACACGATTACAGTGCACTGTTTACAATCAATGGTTGTACACGATAATTGAAAAATATATAACCTTTTTAATCACGTTTGTTATACGAATATCTACAAAACACGTGTCGAGAAAACGCTCAAATAGATCCACTATTGTATTCATCACCTCTAATTTTTTTTTCTCTCCTGTTAATACTCTCTCTCTCTCTCTCTCCCTCTCCCTCTACATCTTTCTCTTCCTTTGTCTCTCTCTCTCCCATAAAATCCCACTATGAGACCCTTTGGCCTCTCGATTGACGCAAGAAAAAATAGCTTTTACTTTGTTATTGATAGTATTATGTTTTGCACATTGTGGAAGGAAATAATAATTAAAACAATTAAAAAAACAAAGACTAAGGTCGAACATTATCATATTTTGAAACGATTTTTAATCACAATATGTTAATATTTCGAATCAGCTTGCAGTTAATAAAAGAACAATAATATATATGTTTAGTACAATAATACAGTCATGAACGAATATAAAATGCAAATAAACATTTAAAACATTCCTTAATATGTATACATATGACAAACTTTTCCATACATCTATGAATTAAACATTATATATAAATTTGTAAACATACAACATTAATAAGAGCATCTTTTACATTTTAAGGTTATTTTTGTTCTAATAATTGTTTTTAGTAAAGTATTTGAAAATATAGAGGTTGGCCAATCTAAATTTCAATATATTTTATAATAAGAGAAAGCATGAACCAAAAAGGTAAGTATTTACCATTTGAAAGATAATCTCACCCACGATCGATGGTAAAGGAAAAAACCACGAAATATGTGATTATCATTCACCATATTGGCTTTGTGGCCTGTTTATCGATAAAACTTCAGAAAAATATAAAGAAAATAAAAGAATGAATAGTTCGAGTAAATGTTTTATAGAACGTGCATGTCTGGTATGCGTTATGATTTTTGTAAACTATATCTCGATTTACGAGAGAATCTATATAGAGTGAGAACTCAGTTTTTTTGGATACGCGTTAGATACAATGTACGGCCAATGTGATGCGGCTGATGCGGGAAACGATGGTATTGTCTTCTTTTTGCCATTTGTTATAGTTTTTGGCGGGGTCGTGGAACGCTTTTGTGTGTGGTTGTTGTTACCAAGAGTTATAACAATTATGTTGAGGTCTTAAGATCATATAAGAAAATAGAATAAAAGAAAGGCAAAAAGTGTATTGTTTTTCAAATGCGAGCTATCCGATACTCGACTTCTTCCAATCCGCCTATTTTATTGCGACGGATCATACCAAGAAGACGCATGGTCGCATGGCCTCTTCGTAGCGTCATCGCATCGATTCTCGTCCCAAAACAGCCTAAATCCACCAATTTATCGGAGTGCGATGTTGCCCATCCATTAGCCCCAATTTGATGATTCCCAATTCTTCGTTATCAAACATCAGCGGTCCAGACTATCTACGATGCAATAATTGTGCTGATTCGTCCGTACTAAGTATTGTTTCCTCTCTCAATGCGTGACAGCTGGAAAGCACCTGTCTCATTGCTGCACATTGGCGATGCAATATGACCGTAAACGACGAAATCAGACATTACACGCTCGGTGCCGGTTAATTACGTCTGTCGTTTATTGCACCGACAGAATCTTGACCTGACACTTCAGCCAGACTGGTACTACATCGATGCGATTTGCGACATCGCGGGCCTCGTATATCCAAGCACCGATGAGATCATGCCAGATAGGTACGGAGAGGGCTCGGCTCATTTCGGGACAAACTTCGCGCGGGAGTGGATCCCGCCTAGAAAGGCTTGGACAAGTTTAGGGCGTCCAGATGAGAATCGAACGGTCCGGAATCGCACATCGGGAAAAGTTTCCAAATTCCGAGTCTCAGAACCGTCCAGAAGGGTACAGATTATCTCCAGTAGTACAATTCTTGCGTGTTTGTGTATTTGCGGACCTTCTGATAAGAATCTGGCAGCCAAGCGCCTGGAAAAGCATCTGATATTTGTTAGGGACAAGACCTTCGCGTACGAAAAGTACGATCTTTGTCATCAATCTGTCAGTAGATGACAAAATTTGTCTGGCTGTATTGGCTGAGATGCCGACCTGGTCATAGCAGCCGCCAGAATCCGGTCAGTATGCAATGATGACGGCAGGTATGGTCAAAATTTATGGCAATCATGAGCATATTGTCGCTTTGAGCCGCGCGTTTTACTGGATTAGCCTAGAGTACTATTCAAGGGAGGATTCCAGCGTACTGGAGAATATTTTTTTAAATACCGTCGTCGTATACGCGTAGGATTTGAATTTTGCTCAGCGATTTCTGACAAGTCCGTACTCCCTAGGACGTTCCTACCATGATTCGGGTGAAGCTACCGTCAAATATCCTCCAAAGGTCATGTTTTTCCTCTGACTTTGGAGGGATTGCCGACCCCTGGCAGATCAGCCTCACGGATGTGATTAAATGTTCTCAGCTCGACCTGAAAATCGAATTGTCCAGGTGTCGATCGAGCAATTACAACTTTACAAGGTTCAGACGGTCGATGGCCATCCGACGGCCTGGATCACGCGACCGCTTTGTGCTGGCCTGCGAGCTGTCGATCTCGCATCGTGCAGTAGCTCAGAAGTCGTCAGAGCGAACGGTTTCTGTCAGCGTCCAGCTATCGGACGTCCGAGGCAGGTCGTCAGTAAAAGTTAAAATAGGGGAGGCTGCGGACGCACTAGATTCGGCACTCTCCAACTGCGGCAACACCAAATCTCACGTGCCGTACAAATTGAATGGATTCGGAGCTCGAAACCGACCATTTTTGTACCTCGTTGAGCTTACGGACAAACTTAGCCGACCGCTTGAGCAAAAATGCAAAAATTCAAAAATGAAAGGAACGCTGCCGGTAATTGCCGATACGTTACAATGCGACAAAATACGTGCGGTCACATTCGCCTCAAATTGAAATCCGTCAAATCCGTGGTGATCTGTCGTCAACTTCTTTCTGTACGGTACAAAGGATGATTTTCTGTGTTATTTCGATTGCGTGTTTTCTGTATCAAAGGTACGAAACAGAATCTGTAGTGCATTTCCTATTTGGCCGTATTACCACACCCCTTCTTTTGCTGGGCAAAAGGTACAGTATATTCTGACATCAGAAAAATGCATTTCCAACCCCTGGTATCCTACGACAGAAAGGTACGGTACTGTAGTACGGTGACTGACGGCATTGCCGCGGAATAACATTCGGCAGCAGTGTCGGATATCGGAATTTCCGACGAGCCACACACAGACGCCGGCCTGCATTCACAGCTTTCCAGCCTGGCATTTCCGTTAAACTGTTACTTTACTTAATTATCTCGATTCCGTACGAGACCACATCTGGATTCGGCCCTAGCAAAACTCGGCTTATGTCATGTCACACCTATTACTGTGGATCGATGTTGTGTCGGCCACAGGCGCTGCCTGCGCTGGCATTTCATTTTTGTGACAGCTGTCTCGCATCGTAGAAACGTCACCATAGTATGCTGCACTGAAACGCGATATTTATTGAACTGTAGAAAAACACGAAATCTATCAACTATCAACCCCAAAGAAAAAATGGCTAGAGCTACAGTACAGTCCTGTACCTTTTTCTTTTAAATTTCGCCTTCTTGTACCCTATGTACGAAGCCGTACACATTTCCTGCGTGCTCCGGGCGTAAAATGACAGCAGTCAAAACCTAATATCAACATTGTCGGTGTCCGTACCATATTTAGGGGCACGGGCGCCAGAAAGTAAGTGTATTTTCGCATGTGCTAAAGTTAGTAATTTTCTGTCGTTTTCTTCCATAACTTGGAAAAAAACGCGAAAATCCGCAGCCGTACCAAAAAATAGAAATTACCACCGTACAAGTTGCATTACCATGAAACTTTAAACGTACAGTAGTTTGTCGTCTAGCGCGATACAATTTGTCGTTTAGCGCATTTTGACCCACTTTCGCGTCCTTTCAACACATGTTCAAACTTTACATCAAATCACCTCGCGAGGTGATTTGAAATAAAGTCCAATAAGGTGAGCGAATAGGCAGACACTGTCGCACGTGTCTGATCTTTTTTACAATTATAGTGCGCGGAGTTCCCAAAAAAAAAAACCCACTGCACGTTTCCAGCCTGTGCGTAATGTTTTGCGTGCGCCGATCCATACAGGGGTCGTCTCTCTCAAAAACACGTGTCTTCACACATACGGCGTATGAAAAATATTGGCCACCTGTCGGCAAGTGGGAAGACGATAAACGCAACCGCAAATTCTGTGCGACAGCGAAAGGTGTTTTAAGGTTTCGACACGTCGACAATGTGGCGTACGGACATTACGAAGTCACAAAAATTGTACAGCGTGCAGAGAAACGCCTCAAATTGAAGGCGAGTGTAGGTTTCGCCTCATTATATGTACCACTTCATCTTGTCACAATTCTTCGTACACGTCTACGTAAGTCACGTTTTTAAGTGACAAGTTATTTGCGTTTACATCCGAATGCTCTGAAAGCTGTACGGAGAATCTTCGCTAAAAAACAAAGTAGCAAGACTAAGGGTGTGTCCCCATGTGCATAAGTAAGGGTTTTTTCCTGTCGTTTTGCTGTAAAACTTAGCGCCGTACTGCCTAAGTTGCAACCGTACGAAGAAATCGCAAATTTGTAGAGTACAATTTGCGTCATCCCTGAACTTAGGATGTACGAAAAGTTGTCGTCTTGTGATCACTACTTTCATCAGCGACCGTCCGATCGTCCGAATCTGACGATAGTACTATCGTAAGTTGTGTTATGGGCTTTTCATGTGATCTTCTTAGATCGTTACTTTCATCAACGACCGTCAGATCGTCCAAATCTGACGGTTTAAATAAAACGTCGCTCAAAACTCACAGAAAAAGATTTTTTTGTCCGATTTTTTTTTCAAATTTAGACATAACGTTTAATTCTCTATCGATCCATGTGCAACTCAACCCTGTTACTATTTCATTTCATTTTGCGGCCAATACAATATGGGTCTTAAGGCCATATTGTATGTTTTGCATACAATAGGCATATTGTATGGGCGTACAGTCACCTACTTTTAAACTATGGTAAGAACGGGAAGATTCGCATTTATAGCGCGTCCGTACCGTCAACGCGCGGTGACGGTGAAGCACAGCCCGAATAGATTTCTGGTTCAAAGGTGTATCTTGAAAATCTCATGCTCAGGCGTGGCGTAATGTACCGGCTGCCACGTGTAGGGATGCTACGGCGGAAGGTCCCGCTACACTAACGGTTCGATCCATCACCACGGTCCATATTAACAAAAGCCGTCGAATTTTGTACGGTTTTGTATATGCGTACGAACGCCTACAATTGTCAATGTTCGGCTCTGAATATAATTAGTTAATTACACCTCCTGTACTTTTGCTTTTCGTAGCACACAAGAAACGCGTAACTTTCCACATATTGCGTACAGTAAATGGAAATAGGAAAATAAAAGAAGCGAAAATAGCTTCTATGGTACTACATAAAATCTGTGTATGATATAGCATACTATACACACCTGTATAATGACGTCAAAAAAATGACATTTTGCCGTCATTCTTACGTCGCGCAGAATAAGATATATGACGTCACGGAGTACCGTAACATCCACCCAGTTGAACTCGAAACCGGCTCAATACTACAGTATTTTACATTCTGAATATTGAACTTTTGACAAGACGTGTATCGTATCGGATGAGAAGCTTTCTGATGCGCCGATGCAATTTTCTTACCAATCTCTACACAACTAGAATTGTCTGTTTCTACCCGGGTGTGCCGATGCCATGCGATACCGCGCGGTCGAATCTTGAATTCGACCTTGGCATCGGAATCCCAACTTAACATCGAAACCCCATCTTGACATCTTAATCCGATCTTGACGTCCAAACCCAATCCTGGCATCGAAGTACGGTTTTTACATGGCAAAGGTCGCAAAAGTCAAAATTTTAGATAACCGAAACCGACCGTTTTTTTTTTTTTTCAAAATCTGAGTACCCAACGCCCGACCGGGTTATGCCACGCTCCAAAATTGTTAACCGTTAACCGAAACGCGTTTACGAAAACAAAAGCTAACCGAAACTCGATTTCTCGCGACTAACGGTACTCGCCCGTACCTGAATAAGTACAAAACTAATGGCACATCTCCCATATACCTTCCACGATAACAAGAGTACAAAGTACAATAATGTTAGACTATATGGGCAGTACAAAATTTTCAATTTTTTCGTTTTTTGTTTACCCGACCGTAACCTATTTTTTTTTTTTCTGTGAATCAACCGCCCGAATTCGCCTGGCCCCCCAAATTTGGCAACCGAATCCGTTCTGGATCCGACGCGGGCGGTCGGTTCATGGTCGGTCACGGTTTCGGTTGACCGTTTGCGACCTCTGTTACATGCTGATCCGATCTTGACACCGGAATCCAATCTAACATCGGATCCGATCTTGACATTGGAATCCCATCTTGACATCGAAACTTGACGTCGAAACCCGAATGCGACCTTGACATTGGAATCCGATCCGATATCATCAAATTGGAATCATTTCTTCACATCCGGATCAGGTTTTCATAGCGGATGAAATAAGAACTGATACATTGCATTGGTACCGACATATTGCATCAATATGGGATGCAGTACCAGGGGAGCAATGGACCAATGTAGACTTCACCAGGAGACATGCTATCTCCAAAATGACTGCTGAAAGGAAAAGACAATTCGAAGCATGAAAAGAGGGATCATGGTTGCAAGAACAATAGCATTCCCAGCCAAAAAGCAAGAGAACAGTAGAAAAGGAAAAAACGCACCAACTCCTAGGTTTTGTTGGTTTGATTTACTCCACTGCTGCGATAGGCTACTATCCTGTAATTTTGAATAGAGACATTCATCATATGCACATTATAAGCAATAAATAGCACGCACAATCCACCAAAAGGTCTTTCAGAAAAAGAAATCTGTCAACAACTCGGTCTATTATTGGTTTATGCTTTTTCCTTTAGAACAAAAAGTCCAAGGGGACACTCGTTTGTAAGAGGCTTTCAAAACACTACAGGTAAACTAGGAGGTGTAGGTAGACTTCAAATACATAAATTTACCCATTGAACCTCTCTCCGTTTCTTCATTTTTTATCCAAGGTCAAAAGTGTAAATAAAAGGATTTCATTGCAAAATCAAAAAATACAACAAAAACATCACTCACTCTGGGACTATTGTATCCTCCCCATTCCCATTCTCATCTTCATCATCATCACCAACAGATGCATCACCTTCTACTCCCTCCATACCTCCTCCCCCATAATCAAAATCGGTCTTAAAATCATAGTCACTCCCATCATCTTCATCCTCCACTTGCTTCGATTTTTCCAACGCTGCTTTTTTCTTTTTCTTCTTCTCTGCCTTAGCGAGTTTAGGGTTGTATATGCCTTCTGCCTCATAAAGCTTTTCAGTCTGACTCACCTTCTCCTTCTTTCTAGCCCTAACCTTTGACTCTTCTTCCATTTTTATGGCCCCACCTTTATCTCTTCTTATATCTTCTTCATCACTGCTCATCTCTTCCTCCTCCTCCTCCTCGTCTTCTTCCTCTTCCTCCTCGTCCTCACCGCTTTCTTTGCTCTGTGTATTGCAGCAAGTAAACAAGTAAAAATAATTACTTTCCCAATTAAAAAAACACACAGAATCCGCGCACCATCAGGTCCCTCATTCGCCGTCACCAAATCGCATAATCATCGCTGAATCATCAAATTAGGGTAAGGTTTTCTAAGGCGTCAATAGAACACGCTCTTCGAGATAACAAACCGTCGACAACCGGAGGAGGGATTTTCCGAGGATTACGGAGAAATCATGGAAGAGAGAAAGAGAAAAAAAAAAAAAAAAAAAAAAAAAAAATGCGGATTAGATCGGATCAGATCCGTCAGATCAGCTTTGAATACCTCTTCAGCGTCAAAATCCTTTCCCCACTCAGAAACTATGGTAGCCGAGTCATGCTCCGCATTGGCAACCTTCTCCGGCGGAAGACTGTAGAACGGGATTTTTCCTGTAGGATGATCGAGAGATAAGAAAAATGAGAACAAAGGCAAGAATGCAAAAAAGCAAGAGCAAGCAAGAGTGAGTGCATGTCAGTGAGTTGTCATAAATAAACGGCAATAAAACCCAAGCCACTTTAACTGCGAGAAAGCACCACAGCCATAGAGCTACAGTGCCTATTCTTATTAGAGTTACGCCTTTTTCAGGCCAGTCAAAGTTCTACTTTTCCATCACATAGGATTTTGATTTTTGATCATGACATCGCGGTCGAAGGATAAGACCGTTACCTTTCAATTGCTAGCCTCAGAAAAAAAAATCTGGCGGTCACACAAAGTTAAAACGCATTTGACTGCCTGAAAACTATAAACTCTAATAGCGATGGGTCGTGTGCCACATAGACACATGCCACAGTATAGTTAGATATGACATACATAATATGACAGACAACCTAATTTCAGTTGATATCTGAAAATATTATTCAGTGGACTTACACTTTCACGACTTTCAAGTTTGTTGTGATATTGCAACAATATGAAAAACACAATACCGGAAATCGCTATTAAAGTAAAGATTGACCCTTTAATTTTTGTTTCTGTATACACACTTCATGGGCTTCTTATCACAAACATCACCACGGAAAGGTAAGACTCTCACTGCTCAGCTTGTCACCTTTGGATAAAAGGCGAGCAAGTGTGTAAGGAGAAAAACTAATATGATAGAAAACAAAAAACTTTTCTCTAATAGCAATATAAGGTGCACCACTCCACAGCAATAAAAACAATAACGACTTCATGAATTGCTATTAGAATTGATAACACACATTCAGCGGGCGGTTTTCACTCGCCTCTGACTATAAAATAGCGTTAACAATACTACCTTTTTGCTCACAACACTAATTTGGCAAGCAGTTAGCAATCATCCATGTGGATTGGACATAAAAAAACAATTAACAACACTAAAATAAACCCCGCGCTAATCCTTTTTTCCCCTAAACTGTTCACGGTGTACTAACCTTCATTCCAGTCCTTCAATACAAGTCGAGCCGCAGCCAAGGAATCGGCGATTCCCCCTTTTTTCAATTTTCCTCGAACAAATGCCACACTGCGAAGAAACTCGTCGACATCTCCAAACCGACCAATCTTGAAAAGAGCCATCAATTTCTCTGTTTCACAAAGACGGAGAATTTCCCTCACTGCAAGCGACAAAAAGGAAAAGGGCCTTTGGTTAAAAACAACCAGAAATTTTCAAGATGAAGATATGGTGATAACAAATGGATTGACGATAAAGAAAGGGGCTACTTTAGCAATGCCAAAAAAAATCATATTTCTGATAGCTCAGATTCTGTGAGGTGACAGGTACATCCTCACTTGCGTAACTTCAGTAAACCTCAAATTGAGCATTTAATATGTCCTCCCCATCCCTCCCCTCTCCTCTCCCCTCCCCTCCCTTTACCCCTCTCCTCTTCCTCCCTCCCTGCTTTCTTTCTCCCCCCCCCCCGGTCCCATTACCCCCTCCCCCCTCCCCTTCCCCTCTCACCCCGCCTCCTCCCATCTCTCTCTCCCCCCCCCCCCCGTGAGAAGGATGGACCCTCAAAAGAGAACTCCTCTCATTATTGTTCATCACAAAAGGACGAAAGGCGGTCCGGCAGCTCAACCTTTTGCCCAATCCTGTATTGCCAGGTGGCGTCAATCGAGGGCTCTTTATACCACTCCCACTGGATCGAACGATGATTGGTAAACTCTTTGTAACTGTTTGTCAACTCTTTTTTGTTGTTTTTTTGTCATTTTTCCCTCTTTTTCCCTCCTTTTCACTCTTTTCCAACACTATGTCGTCTCTGTTTGACTATTTGTAGACTTCCACTTTTGCCTTTTCCTCTCACCTTTCCCTCCCCCTCCTCCCCCCCCCATTCCCTGTCCCCTCCCCTCCCCCTCCCTCTGTCTCTCCCTTTCTCTCCTCCTCCCTCGTCCTCTCCCTCTCCCTCTCGTCCAGTCTACCTGGCGCCACTGGGTCTTCCAACAGTTCCACCTTCACAGCATTTCTCAAAGCTGCCTCTGCCTGCCCCTCTCCCGAAGCAAAAACGATTCCTGGACAATCGAGAAGCTTCACATGCTTGTCTAAATGGACCTCCTGCATGGCTTTGGTCACGCCAGGTGTCGATCCCACATTGGCCACGCGAGTTCGTTTAAGCGAATTGATAAGACTGCTTTTTCCAACGTTAGGGAAACCAACCACACCGACAGTAATGGACGTTTTGAGCTGTAAAAAAGAAGGAGAAGGAAGGGAAAAATGTGAGCTGAAAGTGTATCAAGTCGACGCAGGAAATGCGAGGATCGAGACAGGATCCATAGCGGGTAATTTCGTGAGTTGTACAAAAATGGGAGAAGCTTATTGCTATTTTTATTCAAAGAGGTTTGGGACCTTACTTTGATGATCTGTGGAAGAATAAGGATGATCTGAGTCCTCCACTAGTTCTTCTAAGACAACCTACAAATGTTTAAATCGGAACATGCGAGGCACGAGTACAAACATCATACATTATCATGATTTAAAAAATAAGCGATTTAATCCATTCCAACTTAAATGGACCTCTCTTAAAACTGCTTGCATCAAAACTTGAACGAGAACCATAAAACCACTAAAGTATACTGCCAGTGCCTGTTTTTTTAATCCCAAATCATAAGTTAGCGTTGAAAACACTATTTAGTCAAATGGCGCATAGATGAGCCACATTGCAAAACATAATTTAGTGTAGTTAATTCTCAAAATTAACGATGATAACTTACTAACTCTAACAGCGATGGGTGGTGTAGTTTGGAAAATGCAGACAAGCGCTTGAAGCAACACATAAGATAAGTAAAAAGTAAAACAAAAAAACATAAAACATAAAACATAAGAACAAAATGCCACAGCATTTGATGACATGCACACACGTGACCGTTGAATCTTCGAGCGTGGCCACACCTTTTGATTGCGAGAGTAATTTTTCAGTAGTTGAAGCAACGTCTCAGCTCCAAGACACTGACTGCTGTTAAGTGCCTCAGCAGCAGACGCTCCAGAAGATGCCTTCACTCCAAGATTGGTCCTCTGAGACTGAGTACTGCATTTAAAAGCAACTGTAGGGAGTTCCTGACGAAGGTATTTGAGCCATTTTTCCACTACTTCTCGAGGAACAAGGTCTGTTTCAGAAGAGGGGAAACATTGGAGTCCTGGGTTAGCATGTGGGGATAAACAGATAGGGAAGAGATTGGGAAGGATAAAGGACGAGGTAAGGGGGTGATACGAGGGAGGATAAGAAAGATGTTAAATGACGAGATGTGCTGCAAGAATATCATTCAATAGAAAAAGGGCAGAGGATAACAGAAAAAAGAGGGAACCAAACAACAAAATAAAAAGATAGGAGAAAAAGACTCAAAAAACGCAAGCATGTAGACGGAAAATCCTTCCTATCACTACTTGAACAAGCCTTCAATACTTAAATAGGATTCTCATCGTAGAAGCCCCTCAAAAATGGAATATTCAACTATGGCTAATAGGAGACAACTAAAAGAGTTCAGACAAGGCTAATGAAAAGAGCTATAGGTGACATTACAAGTGATAATGTGCCACAAAGGCCAGGATGGACAATCAAAGAGTCACTAAGCTATTTATTACTCGTGATCAATAAAGAATATGAAAGCACTGTAAGCTTTCGAGCTCAGTTTAAGAGCTTAGGACCAAGTAGGGAAGGTCTTCCTTGATAGTGACTTGCATTGATTTGCGTAATTCTATTCAGTTAAAAACAATTGAAAGTTCGTGAAAATAAGTCAAACAAAAAGAGCTTCATCAACCTTGAAAAGCAATGTGTTTATCACAAACTAGCTGCAATTAGGGATGGCTTGCTGATCCTCCACATCTTCAATCAAGGATCTTAGAATAATATTAGCACAGGTAAAATGTAATGTAATTATGGCACGGAGTGGTCCAATGATTACTTTTCAAAAGTATTACAACACAGGACAAAAATACATCGACAGGATATATATCCTCTGAATGTCCGGCTTGCTGTCTGTTACTGTCCGCAACGCATTCGTACAAAAATCGTATCTTCGTTTTTATGAAAGAGCAAGCCCAGTTTTTTTACATAAATCAGATAATTTTGGGTGACGTGTCATCATTTTCTATATTTCGTATCATGCCAGACTAGGTTATGCAACAATACAGTCTCGATAAAAACAAACAGGTTCAAATCTCTTTAAATGAATCTGTCCTGTTTTGCTGATTAGTTTTTAGCGCAGTGATTAATTCCAGCGAAAAATTACATATTTGAAGAAGCATTCATCTGTTAACTCTGTACAAAATTCTGAGGGGTTTGTGTACTTTTAGAATAGGTGCTATTCTAGGGTTTTTTTTTTTGCCTTGTTTTTTTTTTAGAGAGCTTTTTTGAGTCGTAATGAGTCCAGGATAATTGTTTCCTAAAACCCGTTAAAAAACCACTTGACGCAGGTTATGGCAGTAGGTTTGGGACCCTAGAGGGAAACTTCAAGATATGTTTTTGACGGTCACTGGGTCAAAATTAAGTCCAGATTGACTGCTTTGGCAGAAGAAATGTTGAAGAGTATGATTTAACCTCAGCAACTTTATATTGTTTTTTGTAGAGGTATTCCGGCTTTTGATGACCAGTTGAAAGAGGTTTAAACTTTCTATAAATTTGTTAGTTCGCAAAAGCGTCAAGTGTTTAAACTGTCCCAAGATTAGACAAAATCATCCCCTACATTAAACTCAAACATCTAGACAAAAGTAACAGGTCTTCACACACATCTATCTCACCACATTTAAACTAAAAGTGCAAAATGCACAATATGAGTAAGTAGGCATGTTCGCCTTTTCAACCCATTCCTGTAATCCTATTCAGCAGACACGTGTAACATTCTCCAACAAGCCAAATACACATCAGAAATTCTAGGGGAGTGACATAAATAACCAGTTTCTCTAGGTTCCTGAAAGTCAAAACCACAAGGAATTTTACTCAAGTTGAAGCAACATTCTTTCCAAGAGAAGGACAAGAGAATGGTGAAGAATGAGGCTAACCAATTTTGTTTAGTAACAACACGACGCGCTTATGGGTTCCACTCTTCATCACCATCCGTTCGACCTCCTGACAACGGCAGCCCAAAGGATCTCGTGCGTCGAGCACCTGAATAACAACATCAGCCGCCTCGATAACCTTTTGAAACTCACGGTAGAAAGCACGTTTTGAGCCGTCTGGCAAAACAGCAAGAAAAGAGAGATAAACAAAGTGTCAAAAGCAAAAACATTGCAGTATGACTGTTCCTGCAAAATGAAACCGGATTCTTCATGTTCCATGAAATCTGAGTTAAATATTGGCAGTCCCATAAATTCTGCTTGCTGTTTATTTTTTTTTGCATCAACTGAACTTGATTATCACATTGAGGATTGCAATTTTGGATGTTGTTCAACTCTTTGCAAACGAATTAGCGTGAGCCAAAACGGCATTCATGAAACCTACCATTCGGTCGAATACTAGTGCTGGCTTCAGTCTTCTGTCTCTTTCGTTGCTCAAATTCAGCATCGCGCTTTTTTGCCTCCTTAGCAAGCTTGGCCAATGAAGCATCTTCTGTTAGTCCATTATCCTCAGTATCTTCAAGCACGCCGGACCTCCTTTTTGCTTGCTGTCGTGTTCCGAAAGTTCCATGATTTGTACACAATTTGTGGGAAAAAAAGTTAGCCGAGCCAAACTTTGAGATCAATGTGATACAGGATCCAAGATAGACGCTATAACCAGGGAGGATCACATCTTTATGATTCAAGCCTTGAGACGATAAGCTCTATTAACACTGGCAACAACTCGATCTTCACCAGTGATGCCATTTGAATCGAATTATCTCAAAATAACCGCAGAACAATATCTGTTCCAGTAGCATCAAGAACCTACAACATTTTTGATACATAGAGTTGCATCATGAGATCAACTTTACTTATAGATACACTTGTGACGATTAATGAAGGTAATTACTGATTTTCGTAGGCATACCATAGACAAACTTTCAATTGGATTCTCTCATTCTATGAGTGCTCTGATTCTTGTATTACATTCTCTAACTCATTGCCGTATTCTAGCTTATTTGAGACTCATTCCATGATAGAAAATGTAATTCCCGTTGCGAATTGAGAGTTTATCAAGATGTTAGCTTGCAACAATTTTTATAAAACAATTTGACAGCTTGATTAATGTTGAGAAGTCCGTAAAACATACCAAACTGCTATAGCTAAACCTAATTGCTCTAACAAGCTGAAAGACACAAGTCAACCAACTTGGCACTCATTCCCAAAGTAAACTGAATTTTATTCATTCATTTGAATATTATGATAACAAGAAAAAAAAATCTGAGCTCAAGTAATTACTAGAAAGTGACATCAAACACCTCCAGTTTATGGAAACTCCTTTCGTTCTTCAGAGTTTAGTAAAAAAGGACACTTCTAGTTATTCATGCTTTAAAGCCGGAGATTGCTTACGGTAACAATAGACCTATATTAATCTTTTTCCCCCTCAGAGGAACGTACATCACAGACTATTCCTCAGTGTGCAAAAAAAAGATCCTTGTAATTAGACAAGCTCATGAAAAGAAACCGTCTGTATTCATAAGACAATAGCTTCATATTTGCACAACTTAAATCTATGTAATCTATGCCCAACTACAGGCTTTCATAAAATCTTCACACACTCTGTCAAGTGTGTATGTCAACTACACCGCTCACCACTACTAGTATGAAATAATTATTAGCGAAAAAAAATAGAACCATTAATACTAGTTTAGGGTAGAGTGACGTGGCCAATTTAAGACCACTCATGTAGACAAAAATAAAGTTAACGAAGCAGACCATATGAGAAAAACCTTCACACGCTTAAACCTCAGAAGAGCGACAAACTTAAATTTGATATAACAACCACTCCATCCTAAATGAAAATTGTGGTCAAGTTCGCAGCAAGCACATACCCGTTCTTTCTTTTCTTGCTTTTTTTTCTCGACTGCTTCGAGCGCTCTCTGCCGTCGGGCTTCCAGAGCAGCAAGCTCTTGTTCCCTGAAGGGCCATGCGCTGGGAATTCCGGGATCCTTTTCAACAATCTTCCCTTTTTTCCCTTGCTCCTGCTTTTTCGCTTCCTTAGCTTTTTTTTTATGATGCTCCTTCACTTTCTTCAAAATTTTGTATTTCTTACGCAGTGGCATCCGTTTGCTTTTGCTCTCTGGTCCGGCGAAAGCATCATGTGAAAAACAAAAAAACATACAATCGTTCATGTGAAAAAAAAAAAACCACTCTTTCATTTGAATAACAAAACGCCACACACTCAACAACTATGTCCTTGAGACAAGCAAGCATATCAGTATAAAAATGTCACAGAATCAGACATAAAAATGTTTTATGGGATAAAAAAGTAAACTCAAACAAAAAAGTCAGGGAAAGACGGGCAAATAAAGACGAGAAGAAGAGACCAAATAAACCCTAGAAGCAATTACAAGCATCTGTAAGCTATTCTTCTGAAGAAATCAACGAACTCCTAACACACAATACTCAAAACATAAGCCAAGACTGCACTTACTCTTGCTTTTTTTCACCATTTTATCTGATCTCCGATACTATCAATCAGTTGACGAATGAGCTTCGAGCCTAATTCTGCAATTAGGCAAGAGAGCGCTAGTTTAGTTTCCTGCAATACGATAGAGTGCAGCAGGCAAGGGCTAAAGGCGGCTGTCCAAGAGCACGCAGCTCCAGAGTTTCAGAACGTCGAGCTTCAGGTTTTCATTCGATAAAATGTAGCAAAGAACAGGTTAGCTGTACTGCACTTTACGGTACACCGTGAATCGCTCTTAGTGTTAATGAAGGGTACACCGTGAATCGCTATTAGCGTTTAGAAATAAATAGCGTTATGAAACAAATAGCGTTATTAACGCTATTTGAGAATTAGGGGGTTGAAGGAAATCATCTACTCTAATTTGGTTTTTAAAGGGTTTTTATTTATTCTATTTGAGAATTTGGGTAAAAAAACGGGGTACTGCAATTAGAGTCATTGACTCTAATAGCGATTCACGGTGTACAGTACACCGTCAATCGCTATTAGAGTAAAGGAATAAATAGCGTAAAAAAAATATTAGTGTTATTAACACTAATCGGGAATTTTTTTATTTTTGAAAAGTATATATATACTAATTAATCCCTAACTGTAATTTGGGTTGTCCTGAATAATAAATACCCGCCCTTTCGATGTCTACAGTAATATATTTGTACAAAATCGACAATTCGTACGCCGTCGCGCTGTTCACACGGTCGACGGACGAACATATGAGAACGTGATTTTTTTCGACGATTTTGCATCTCTTTCTTCCAGTGCACATTCACATGTGTGTGCGCAATGTTAAGTGTCTTTTATGCCTTTGTAATTCAAAGTACCATTTCGTACGAAAATATCCTGTCCGGGTAATCCACACTATTTATATTGAGTGTACTTCCATTATTAACGCCAAATTGAGAAAAATTCCTAATTAGAATAATGGAAAAAATAGAATTATGGATTGTATTTCGGGTTTTTTTTCTAAAAGGCATCGAATTGGCGTTATATAATGTAATGGCGATTGACGGTGTACTGTACTGAACCTTGCTATTTTCGCGCTACGGACAAAGTGTGAGACTTTTACTCTCGACGTCCACACTCATTTCGTTTTACGACGCGTCGCGCCGCGCGGACGTCCTGTGTATAAATATGTTTAGGGTTTTTTTCTCATTCGTGTTTTTTTTTATTTAAAAAAAAACACAACCAATAACTAGTGTTGTGTATCGGTAAAAAAATTATCGCGATAACACCGATACCGATAGTTATCGGTTATCGAACGGTCAGAGTTACCGATATATTTGTAATCTTTGTACTTTTGTCCGTATTACACGTGGCAGGTTTCCAGTGGATCCCAAGAAAAAAATGGACAAAGCAATGGCGTCGGATGTGAAAGGTTCATCGTTTAACTGGAGCCGTACTAAATCCGTACATATCTTATGCCGGATATTGTACTTTCTGCTTGTTCAAATGATCTGATTGGTAGGCACCTCAGTACGTTTTTTTTTGTTTATGATTTACGTTATGATTGGTCGTACGTCTATCTGTACGGTCCGTACATATATCCCCTTACCGATATATCGATTATCAGCTACCCGAAAAAAGGCCCATATCGGTTATCGGCAAATCCTTACCGATACACATCACTACCAATAACCCTATGACCCTAAAATCGCAAGGTACCCGGGCAGTACACCGTGAATCGTTATTACTTATTAGCCTTATGTACGCTATATCGGCACCCCAAAATTTTGACATTGATACCTTAAATAGAATAAATTACACCGTGTGAATGTACAATTTGTGTACGATTTGTCAGATTTTGTTCGGAGACCTATATTAGTGTAAGCATGTTTGCGACCGACATATTTTTTTTCAAAGATCCAAATTACCATAACCAAACAATTAGAATGTATTATTTTTTCCAAAATTTTCAAATTCTTAAATAGCGTACACCACGGTAATTATTTTTATACGCTAAAAAAACTTACAGCCTAATAACGATTGGCGGTGTACTGTACTGTCGTACCTCCTTTAAGTGATGGGATTTCTAGACGATCCCTACACTGCCGGCTTGTATGTATTAGTACGGATAATGGACGACCAACGATTCTGCCCGTCTAATCCGTGTTTCGGGGAATCGCAGTGCCATTCGTACATTACGGAAATTAACTTAGTGCTATTGGTATGTTCTCGACTATTTTGTCATCTATAAATTACCATGTAGGATAAAAGTGAATACATTTATACCATTAATTACAATTAAATTATATCACTGTACCATGAATCCCCGTGGCCTAATGGATAAGGCATCTGACTTCTAATCAGGGGATTGTGGGTTCGAGTCCCATCGGGGATGTTATTTTAACGTTTTGTTGCTGGGATGACTTTTAACTCTTTGTTGCTCGAATATTGTATTGAAAAATTCGAAACGAATTTTTAGTGTCTTTTTTGACAGGACAACTTACTACTGTACCTGTTGATTAAATTTTTAGAACTTTGTGGGTTCGAGTCCCCATCCTAGATGTGTTTTCCCACGTTTTTACTCAAATATTGTATTGAGAACATTGAAACTAATTTTTAGTGTATTTTTTGACATGACATCTTCCTTCCGGTTGATAAAAGTTTTATAACTTTTGATAAGATGTCCTTATTGAACGTATTTCTTCCTGGTGTCTATTTAGGTGTCCCCATGTAATCGTAACTTAGCGAACTTAAGAATTGTAGTGAAGAGATTCTTCGTACATGGTTTTAAAGTGTCCTAATGCGCAAAAACGAAATCGTAACTCACAGTGTACCTCCATCATGCAAAATGTGAGGTTGTTTATTCGAAAAAATGCATTTTCGTACAAAGTCCGTATTGCATTTTTTATTTTTTTAAACACGTGTACTTGATACTCGATAAGATTCTCCAAACTTTGACGGAGGATATCCTCTGACGCTATTTTTTACACCATTGACCTTTCGCGGAAAGGACTTTGCATTTAAAACATAATGTCGCAACTCCAATGGTGATAAAGTACGCACGAACATATCTTTAAAATTTAATACTTTTTCTACAAATTTTAAATTCTGTCCGTCCTTCCAGAAACGACGTTCACATTTTGTGCTTTTGGAATCTTTGACTGTTCTCGTAGTCTGAACAAAAACCTACGTGCTTTCAATTAAAAAAAAAACATGTAGGCGATAGTTGCCTTGCTGGCATGACCTGATGGAGAAGTAAACAAAATATTACTAAACCTATACGTACGATTATTGTCGACGCATGATGGAGAAGAGGCTTTACGGGGTGTCTCCATGAATTAAAATATCGACTTTTTTCTGTCATTTTCCCCCAGAATTAAGTCCCCAACGAAAAAATCTTTTGTCGTTTTGTGAAATCATTTTGGCGTTTTCCTCCTTTCACCCCCGGACATGCGAATCCACCTCATTAAAAATCTTAATAAAATATCACTTTGCGAGGTGATTTTAGTTAAAGTATCACCCAAACAACAAACGACAAACGATCCGTGCACGAGCTACACGAGTGGGAAAATTATAGGACGAGGGAGAGTATTTTTCTCCCTGCCCGTCACGCGCATGTACGGAACAAAATTGTAAGGGTCTTGGACCTCCACTTTTAGTTATGGGTCCTTTGCGGAATTTTACACCGTCGTCGCCTCTCCCTTTCTCCCTCTCACATTATCGTTTTCATCTCATACTTTATAAACACGCTAATACTACTATGAAATGAAGGATATTTGAAAAAAAAAAAATTTTATCACCTTTATGTATATATTGATGGCAAGTTGATTGAGAAAAGTAAAAAAAAACGAAACCAGGAAGCCGTGGCTATTTTTTTTTTAATGAATGATGTCGACGCTGTCACAAGTGTGCATGATGTCACAATGTCACAAAACCGTAAACATCCACAATGTTACAAAAATCTAGACGTGTACAAATGTCACTGTATTTGTTGGCATCACCAATTGTCGCAAGTTTACAAAAATCTAGACGCGTACAAATATCACTGTATTTGTTGGCATCACCAATTGTCGCAAGTTTCTTAGTCGTCTTCAATTGTCACAAGTTGTACGTAAGTCTATAACCGTCACCTTTCAAAGTTCCGATTTCATTTTCTCACATTGGAATGCTCTTCAAAGTGGTACGGAGGACCTTCAACAAAAAAAAAACCAAAAAAATGGATTAAAAAAACAAACAACACGAAACGTAAAAAAAAAAAAAAAACCAAAAAAAATAATAAAAAAAAAAAAAAAAATTGAAAATATATAGTTTTTATAATTACTATTTTATTGATATTTATTATTTTTTATTTTTTTTATTTTTTTACTTTTATTTCTTTTTAAACTTTAATATCATTTATTTTTTGTTCTATTTTTTTGTTTTATTTAATTACTTATTTTTGATTTTAAATTTTTTTATTTTTTTTTTATATTTCAGTTTTTTTTTTGTCAACAAATTGTAGAGAAACTTGGAATACCGAGAGGAATAAAAAGCAAGAATATCGGGAGAGACATAGAGAGGAGAGGAAGCAAACAAAGGAGAGAGTGCACAGAGAATAGAAAGAACAAAGAGACAAAAAAAGACAGCAAAGTGAGAAAACGATAAATAATTGAGGAAAAGAAAGTACTACGGGGTGAATGGAGAGAGGAGAAAAATTATATCCGAAGTAGTTCTTCAAAGTATCGATTACATGGGGACACCCCCTAAATGAATTAGGGTTTACCAGCAGAGTGGAAAAAACTCAAAAAGGTATCCCTAGGAAAGAACTCAAAAAGGTATCCCTAAGGGAAAAACTCAAAAAGGTATCCCTAAGGGAAAAACTCAAAAAGGTATCCCTAGGAAAGAACTCAAAAATGTATCCACGGTGGGACTCGAACCCACAATCCCCTGATTAGAAGTCAGATGCCTTATCCATTAGGCCACGCGGATGGTGATTAGGTTGATGATAAGAATTAACTTATTTTGTAACAACAGAAAAATTATTAAATCTCAAAGTGTCATCATTACATTCCCACAACGACTCAACACGTCGATATATGACGGTACCCTAGTTCTCGTACCGACCGAAGGGAGGATAACGTTCCGTACTCCGGTGCACTTACTGCTGAAGTAAGCACAAGAAGAGGAAGAGGAGGCCTTACATGTCCAATGCTCTCCGTTTCTCTTCACGGTTTCTGCTTTCCATTTTCTGTTCATGTCACTATCTTTCTCTCTTCCTGTCTTTCTCCCTTTCCCTCTCTTTCTCTCCCTTTCCTTTTTGTTTGTTTCTGATTCGCTCTTACTCCAATTGGAAGAAGTGCTGTAGAGTGCTGCTGTATCACACCTGCATTCAGAGCCTTTATTTCTTCCATGTCTCCGAATTCTTTGTTTTTGTGATGTATTTTATTGCAGGAGGATACGCGCTCATGTGTTTTTCCATTTGCATGTTTTCTCCTCAAAAGTTATTTATGTGATTGTTTTTGTGTTTTCTGCATTTTAACATCTAACAACGGTACGTCATTCCTTTTCATTTCTTCTCTTTTTTAAGTTATTTTTGCATCCGAGGTCTGTCCGCTTCGTTTTTCTGTTTTTGTTTTTTTTGAAAATATGACAAACCTGTCTATGTCAAAGATTCTACTGAGATCTTGTGGATTTTTGTTTGATTTTTTGTTTCCTAAGTCCTCTGCTGAACACAAAAAACGCAGTTCTATGTCTGGCTGAGTCATGACTTTAGGGGGAGCACTCTGTTGGCGACATTGCAGAAATACGTGATTTGCGATTATCACAGACATCACACATGATATTACAGCTATAACGTACAAACAATGTATGTTTTTTTTTTTTTTTTTTAACAACATTTACCGTTTTTAGTTGACTACATTTATGTTTATTAAATCAATTTATTTGTAATTTTACATAGTATAGTGTTAGATGTTATTGTTTTTGAATTTATGCTTGTCATTAACTCTATTTTGAGATTTAAGTATTATTCACCTTATTAATAGGAAAGATGGCCGAATGGTCAAAGGCGTAGCACTGGAAATGCTATGCTTTTCTTTGTTTACAAAAGCTTTTGGACGAAAACTCTACTGGCCGGCCATTGTTGTCATTCAGTTCAGACTAATAGCAGACTGAATTTGCCAACAAATTATGGTGTGGATCACGGCGTTCATATCACTTTTGATCGTTAAATACTGGAGAATATGGGCTTTCATTATGCTTTTTTACAGAAGTGGTTTAAAACTGGACAGACTGCTACTGATATTAATTGAAAGAGAGCCTGGAATTGTTTCACTTCTGAGTGTCCTTCTCTTGCAACCAAAAAAAGTGTTCATTTGTTCTCCCTCGTGCATGTCCAAGATATCGTATCGACAAACCAAACTAAGCAAACGAATTTTGAAAAAAATGGCAGCTCACTTTGTAATGCTTTTTGGAAGTGAAAAATGTTGTCCAACTTGGCTTGTGACGGTTGTCACTCCAACGTTTAGAATAAGTACGGAACCTCACTGTTTACTTTCTTCAGCCTTTAGGGGGATATGAATTGCAGTCATATAGTGGTGTTACATGTGCTTTATGTCCTTATTATTACCTCATATTCTTTTGGAAAGTTTATGGTTTCAAGAAGCAATCGCGTCGAAGATTTTGAGGCGTAGGATGAAAACTTGGAGATCTGGACGGCTCCTGGTTGTGTCCATTGTTTGATCAACTGATTTTATTTTGTGATCATCTGTTAGTTTTGCAGATCGTACTCTAGAAAATGACCTATTGAAACAGATTCTCGAGTTCGTCTATTGTCCTATTGTAACTATTGGACCCTTGACATCACGCTTTCTATTATTCATTCAATAGATTTGCACAGGATTAGGGTTTTAAGTCACAATAATGGGGGATGAATGAACTCAGGCTTGTTTCTTTTCTTTTCCCACTCTGTTTTTCAGTTCAGTGGCTTCGTTTGGCTAGATTTTGACCTCAAGGATCATCACCAGGAGGCGAGAGAGGAGTATTTGAGCGACAAGTTTATAGCATGGACGCTCTTATAAAGTTTTTGATCATATTGAATTTCATTCCTATAGCCGGGGCTATTATTTATGGAATGTGTAATTCCTTGTATTTTTCTATTAAGAACTGGTGGAAAGGATCAGCTTCAGCTGTAACTTCAGAGAGAGAAGCCATTTGGCTTATTCCCAGGCATCTAAACACGGTCTAGGTTTTTTTATTTTGTAAATAAAAGTAAAATAATCTTTAATTGAAAACACTAAAAAAGATATTATTGAACGTAGCGCCATAGAAGGGGTTCCATTAAACAGGTTTTGTTAGTAAAGGAAAAGCATAAGTTATATTGTTCTCCTAACATTTTATATTGGTACATTAGTTTTAGTAATAATTGGTTGTCCTGGAGACAGGCCCTCATTGTTATTTCTTTACTTTAACAAGGCTCAGAGAGAAGACATGTTTGCGACACATCCATTGAGTCTAACAAAATTTTGAATATACTACCATTTTAACTCTCCTCCTCAGTATGTACCTTTAATTACACTGCAGTGCCAAAAATATTCGCAATGTGTGTACCTTTAGCTGTGCGTGTTAGACCTCTCACGATTGGAGGAGCTTTTACTCCTTAGTACTTATGTGTCACAATCATTTGATTTTGACAACCATGTTGAACCATCACCTTTAAGTTCACACATCTTCATAATTTGTTAATTGATGGGTTTTACGCTCTCTTTTGCCTTTGAACTGCTGGACCAGATAGATATCGTTTTTCTAAAGAATTACTCTTGAATGTGGTTGTTATCTATTGCAGCATAGAGCGACGTCGGTGAATATGCATGAGTAATGGATCATTTGTTGTTAAATCATCTAAGCTTTATTGCAATAGTTTCTGTCCACATACACGAAAGCCTTCACTCACAGAAGGTGAAGGTTTACCCAAACATTTCTTAGAGTAAACAGAGAAACCAGGTCTAGAAATATTGACACATTGTTCGCCAGTTTGGTGGATGTCATATCGAATCGCATACACCTGTGTTAACAACTTCCATTGTGCTTCGCGAAGCAAAAGAATGGCCATTGTGTACGATACCCATCATAGTTGAAACTTAGTGCCTAGAGGGCCCCGTTAGTATAAGTGTGTTGTGAGACGTTTGTGGACTGCAACACTTCATTTTTTCCCTCAGAACTGACGTTCACATGCACAAAATGACAAGCACACTGGATTGAGCTGGTAGACTTTTCAGTTGTTCATCAGTAGAAGGATGGTACATAGACCAGTTTCAGGCCAAACATCTGTACAATGACATATGAGCATTGGGAGTGTGTTTATGGACCATGCATAGTCAAAGGCATCGTGAAATTTTCCTCGTAATCCACATTAATTCTTTTTTAGGTGTGATTGCAAAGTCAATGCTTGGAGAACATGACGTAGATTTCATCAAAATCATCATGAAAATTGGATATCCATCAGAAAGACGGGACAGTCTTATGGACAGGAAAAGAATGTTAGACAGATCCTGGATTCTGAATACACTAAACGACTGGTTTCTCAAACAAACACTAGAACCAAAATAGCGTCAAAAAAAACCATAAACACTGCAATTGCCACACGTTGCAAGAACAGGTTATCGGCATAAGCTCCAAGTATCCAGGTGGATCGAGTCAAGAGTTACTAAAAGAAATGGGTGCAATTTACACTGCATTTAAAAAGCTTCTGTTTCTCAGCTTGTTTCATAACTACGTGTTTTCATCTGCAAAAGGAGACCTAGCTACTGTCTGGTGGGCTACAATTCATGCCTTGACCAGTTTAAGCAGTTCTTACATTCTACCCAATTTTCCTGTAACTTCAACAAACTTTGTCCACAAGATCACACAAAAGCTAAAAAGAATAAAAATCAATCCCTGTAATCAACTACGTGAAGATTGTTACAACATCTCTCCTGTAACCTCTGACCATGAGCATGCGGGGAATCCCTTCCACTAACAAATCCATGTATTCCATATAGCAGTAAGAAGGATGGTTAAGGGGCGGTGGTGGGAGGCTGACAAGTACCACAGCAGCCATGTGAGAGTATCGCATAATGATCGAGTTAAGCTTCAGTGTGGTGTAAAGAAACTTGTTCACTTTTTGTTCACTGAACAGAAGGTGAGAACTCTCGCCTTCACTACTTTGCTGGAGCTCATTTAGACGATTGGCTATGCGTTTCCTTGCCTGCATAAGGATCACATATTGCAGCTTGAAAATAAATGAGCCGTGGTACATAACATGTTAGCTTTTTCAGCGGACAACAGCAATCTAAACCTGTGAATGACTAGATTATGATCTTCTTTCCTCTACACCGTGAATCGTTACTAGAGTAGAAAAAAAATTCGCTTGGGGTTCATATTAGTGTTATCTCAAATTCAGTTTCGAGTGACGTGCCTGTATTGAACATTAAGCAAACAACAACCAGTATTATTAACACCATTTTGTGGTTAGAGGGCAACAAAACCTGCATCAAATAAGCTAATAATGCTAATAACGATTCATAGTATGGTGAACAGTATGTCTCCGCAAACATTGAGAACACGAGAGTGAACGCACCTTTGAGAATGCTTCCATGGCTCCTTGTCTTGCGAGTTCAGCTTCTGCTCCTTCTGCATCAGAGACCACATCTTCCCATGCCTTCATAGTGACTACAATAACATCTGCCTGCATTCGAAGGTCGTACAGGAACTTCCGCACATCTGTTTTTAGCTCCTCGGCCTCTGAATCTTCCTCTGCGATGCAAAAAACCTGTTCCAACATAGAAATTAAGGTATTATAAGTCCACAGCTTTCATGCCAATATGAGGAGACAATCAGAATCCTGACGCGATTATAAAATCCGAACACATCCAATGCTATATTCAGATAGACATGAGCTTTAATCAAAAAACTGAGGACAACCAGCCTGCACGAAATTCCTAACCTTTCATACTCATTGAAAGCATAAGACATGCCACTGAAGACCTTAATGCCTATGCAAAATTCAAAAGCAACAAGAAACCAGACAAGAAGGAAATAAAGTCAAATGCCTGCCTGAATTTTGCAGCTTTCAAAGGACTCTTTTGCTCGGAGGAGCTGAGAGAGCAACAGCATGATACCGCCATCCCGAACAATCCAGTATAGGTCAATGGTACCATACTGTTTCTGGTACTCTCCAGGCCACTCATCCAGACCCTTAACAATGACACACGCTTTATTGGCTGTATTGCAGTCATTAATGATACTTGTGAAAACATCGGGAATATTGCTGCATAACATACAAAACACAAAAAACGAGTCAGGGAACCGTTGAAAGATAATTAACTATACTCACACCTTATGATTCACAGCCATATGAACATCCCATCAGCTAAGAAGTCACCATGTATACCAAAATGGCCAAAATACTATCATGCTGTTAACTATGTTAGCTTTATGGCACAGGTCATGCAATAAATTTCTGTAGAAAAAAACAACAGGTCCAACATGAAAGTTTCATTATATCTGGACCAACATAGAGGTTAAAAACTCATAAATGAGTGTGATTTTCTTGATTATCAACTCACAGAGCAATTTGGTACTCATATGACAAACCTGAATAAATCACTAAATTAACACGATATTGAAAGATCTTAAAGCTGCCAGGATGTGCTCTACTTTCTATCTTTCATACTAAATGAAGAAATGTTACATGAAGCATGTGCTTCAAAAAGGCCGAGCGAGAGAAACTCAGATGCCTATATAAACAAACAACAAAGAGACGATCCTCCTGCAAAATCACTCCCCTCAAATTAATTTGCCAACTTGTCCCATGACAGACATGCACCATACCGATAAAGATTGAAAACCACTGTAGCTCTCTCGAACCCCATAAACCGAGCAACTATGCGGACAACCGTAGTCCCCGCCATTTATGTGAACCTTTGTCACCCAAAAAAATGAGAACAGTGCTGCCTAATATGGCCGACCAACAAGTTGGAAAAAAACCCTCTCTCTTCACTCCTTCCGAGGGTTAGAAACAGTGAAACTAACCCGTATTGATCATCTCGCCAAATCTCTGGATAGCGCATGCACACCATGTTGGGCTTCAGATTTCCCAATCCCATGCTCTGAACAATAGCCCGGAATCCCACCGGCATATTCTCCGCGGTGATGACCTCAGCCACACCTTCACAGTTCTTATAGTCGATGTACTTTGACAATCGCTGGGAAGCCTGCCGTGCCTCTTCCGCCTTTTCCCTGCCAGAAAAACCTCCCGTTAACTTTATTACTACACAGTGAATCACTATTGACGTTAAGAAAAATATAGCTTGGGGTTTGTTTTATGTTCTTGATTCTCATTTAGGTCCAAGTGATGTGGATGATTTTCAACCGCCTAGCAAATAAGCATTAAGAGGAAGAAAATTAGTGTTTATCAACATCATTTTATGTTCATGAGCCAAAAAAAAAGACCGGCACCAAATTATTGTTATTAATGATAATAGTGATTCACAGTGTGTACTCCACATCAATCACTCAGTTAGCCCCGAGACACCGCCCAAGTGTGACACATTCAATCTGACTCAAATCTCCTTCCAGAGCGAAAATGCAGTGAGCATCCGCATCATCCCACATCTTTTAAATTTCCCTATGAGGAATCAGAGGAGCAGCTTACTTGTAGTCTCCCTCTATTATGCTGACAAAGATGGACATTCCGCGACCCTTTTTCTTCATGCAATTCGCGAAGTCCGCAAGCTTGGGATGACAAGGAACATCGGTTGGCAAAATACCCCAAGGTTTGCAGAAGATGAGAGGAATTGGGTACCAATTTTTTGGATGTACTTGATTAGCTGCGAGTTCACAAGTTCTCGTAACGTCAGATCACTCTTAAACCATTCGGACAACAGACAAACTATGAAGCTCTCGTTCTTCTGTCTCATCGAGAATCTGGGAAGCCAACACTGTAGTATAAAAAAGATTATAAGGTGGGAAAAAACATAAATGTCAGTCAGGAGCTATATTCAACAGTATACAAGCTTGAGCACAGCTATGATCATAAAATATATAAATGTTTTGGGCTGCACAAATCATGCAACAAAGACTCCGAATGTGTTACAAGGGAGAATTATTGCATTGATGATCTGCAACATCCTCTCTACTCCAGCCATGTATACCAAACACCACAGTTCTAAATACGGCCTTGCGAACTACACAGCCTGTCGCCATTTATGTAAAAGAACCATTAGTATTAAAGCGAAATAATAATACCAATTAGTAGTAGTGCTATAGCGTTAAGCTATGTAGTGCAGTGTAGTGTAGTGTAACATATTGTAGTGAAGCGTTCTAGTAGTGTTATTAGTGTCACTAATCCCCTTAAAAAGTGCTATTAACACTATTTATTATTTTTGGCGAAAATAGTCACCACTGAAGTACGGTTATTAAGACAAATGCGATAGGCAGTGTACTAGACTAGTCTTGAGTCTGTTTACCTCCGAGAGAGCGTAGACTCCTCAAAGCAAGCTGGAAATAGGCACTCTTGAAGCCATCTCCCCAGTCTCCTGCTTTTCCTTTGATGCTCACGTAATAATAAATGATAACCGCAAGCGCCAGAGCAATGAGAGTGAAGTACCACGATATGAGGAACATGATAACTGACAAGAGCATACCCAAGAGGTTGTTAGTTGATTATACCGCCAACCACAAACACTATCCAATTCAAACCATAAATGGATTTAGCATGAAGACCACTTAATGGCAGTCAGCTGCATTACACGCATGGAAGAACTAACCCAAACCGTTTAACAAAAAATAACCTCAAAAACCTCAAAGACACCCGAGCTCAAGATCACGGACAGCAGGAATTGAACCCCCTCCAATAAGACAAATTGCACCTGAGATGACAATTAATACTGAAAGGATCAGCGACCCACATATGCATAATGCTGCTCCAATCAGTGATGTGGCCCAATGATGGAACTTCCAGCGAGGTCGCCAGCTGGGCGCATCGAGCAAATCAAGCAAGAAGCATGAGAGGTTGACACCACAGTAACAGAGCAAAAAGAACATCGTGATAACCGGGGTAATATAATCCAAGTTGCCGATTATGACACAGCCACAGCAAATGAGAAGAGTGAAGCCTGTGGCAAAATGAGGCTCCTGTCCATCGGCCACTCGGAAAATGTTGAGAACGGGAAGGATCTCATCATTAGCAATGGCTGCAAGGAGTCTTGGGGCACCCATGAGGCTCTGGAGAGCTGCTCCCAAAGTGGAAAGAATAATGCCAATTTGGACTACAGCAGGGATAGGCCAAGCCACAGAAGCAGTTAATAACCTGTCCCAAAGACCAAGACAACATCAAAAAATTGAAAAATAAAACTCTCATTAACAACCATGCAGAGTAATATCTAATCTAATAGTTATTGACCCCTCATTCTGCAAAACAGAATTCTCCACGCATATGCTCCTTTACTGGGCATATCAAATTGGTAGCAGTTAACTCGACATGCCAGTAGTACATCCGAGTACCAAACATCAATAAACTCACTTAAAAGAAAAGAAATTCCAAGGATGATCCAAAACTACCTGCTTAGTTGCAAAAGGCAACCAGCACATAACGGCCCCAACATTCTGATAACAAGGTCGGACAAGAGAAGGAAAAAAGGGACTCTGCAGAATCCCACCGGTCCGTGAGTAGTTCATTTCTGGTTGCAACTGCCCCAAACATGCAGATCGCAACAACGTAAATACTGGTGGTCATTACTATGGCCGATAAAGTTCCTAATGGAATGGAGCGTTGGGTGTCCTTAAGGGAAGCAGAACGATTGGAGCCAGCCATGATCCCTGTCACTGCTGGAAAAAAGAGACCGCAAAGGGCACTGCCCCAACCCACAAATTCCAGTGACTCCCTTTCAGTCCACAGCCGAAAAATTTGCAAAAGATGCAAACACATACAGGAAAGACTAAAACATGAAACAGCAAGAGCCAACATCTGCCATAAGAACCTCTTAAGAAGTTAAGCACAGAAAACGTCGAAAAATGACACTTGTAAACAAAATTTCCCAATGAATTCCTTCAATGTCCATTAAATCTTCAACTAAGAGTGTACGCTATCCTCTGACGACCAGGCCATTCTTAGCTCTTGCACACCATGATCATCACAAATCAATCATAAAGCTGAGTCGGAACGCAGCAAAGATACCAATCCCAAAGACATCCACCATTTTGCAGGAAATGACCAAGCAGCATGACTGTTTATCTAATGCATGTACGCACTTGAAATCCCAATAGTAACCACCTCCAGAGCCGTTGGCGTTCAGCTCGGTAGGAATACCATTCTGATTTGTTCGTTGATAAGCAGAACCCCAATTGCTACGGAATGTTGACCATTTCAGTCCAGTGATGCCCGCTGCACCCACAAAAACGTCAGTTTAACCCCGGTACCTGTTGCTTGCATCAACAACAAAATTCCCACACAAATTAAAAGAACGGATAAGAACAGCCAAGATTCGACAGAGTAATTTGAGAATCCTCATTTGAGAAGAAAAGACAACTCTAATAACCAAAAAGTTGAGGGTCTGGCGCAAATAAAAGGCAAGCGGAGGGTGAGCAACTCACCTGACATATCACCACGAGGAGAAGCCAGCATGCCCACGAAAATGAAGCAAACCGACACAAGTGAAGGAATAAGGAATGCAGGACCAACGCGTCCCACAATCTTCACTCCACCAAACACTACTAAACAGAGAATCACCGCCAAAATGACCCCATACACCTGCATATCATGCAGGTCTGTTGTCTTCACCACATTTTGCACAGTATCTGCTGCTGGTGCTCCTACTGGTGCGAGAAGGAGATCGTGGGTGTTCACTGCAGTTGTCACTCCAATAGAAGACAGTCAGAACACCATTATCAACCCAATCCACCAGAGCTAGAGTGAATATAGGCATGAATACATTGTCCCATTCGGTAACAATGTTACACCTGATGGTCTGCCTTGCGACACCCATACAAATAAGTCTTCTGATTGATGAATACGTAGCACAACCCATGAACAACTAGAAACAAGAACTCTTGTGAATCTTTGCCCAGGTGACTGCAACTATGAACAGAGTTTATGAAATACTAATTCTCGACACCATAAGTAGCTCACAGTACCTCCGAATATGCTCATGCCGGGCAAGGCGTCGAGGAGAGTTTCAACAGCACCCAGCACATACCTGACCCACAAATAGGCTGCCCTCATATTATCATTAGCCAGTATCACCTGATCGAGCACTACAATTTCAGCCAAGAGTACGAGTGCAATAATTTCTGAGGATTTGCTATTTTGTTAGTAAGATCCATGCAGCCCTGTGAAAATGCAAATACAATGTTCATTGAAGACATAAGCAAGCACACCATACCTTATCCACGTTACTGAAGTTGACAGAACATCAAAACCGCATGCTAAGCAATTTTGAGGGGCTTGAAGCTGGACTCACAGCGATCCAGCCACGGCATTTCCAAGAAAAAAGCAGAGTCCTATGCTTATTCCAACCTCAGGACCGAGTGCTCGTCCAATTAAGTAATAAGGTCCACCACCCTGCGGACCAATATAGGAGGGTAAGCTCCAGCGGGATAAATGCCAGTTCTAACCAAGATGCTTTCATGTTTTTTAAGATTTCAAGCTTAACCTTTACATAGTATGCCTGCCGCTCTCACCCGCTTTTCAACAAAATCATTTACATTACTCAGATACAAGTCAATGGAGCAGAGGTGTTAACTTCTACATACATACTGGGTCCTTCCACAAGCTACACTGCCCATCCTAATTAGTATTAAGGAGTTATGAGTGTAACTATGAAAATAGAACAATATTACTAATTTAGTGTGGGCAAATGTGGCCAATTGTCCACTCCCTCAAATAGTGTCATTAACACAATTTTATGATTTTCCGTCAAAAAAAGTCAGGACTAAATTAATTTTATTAACAATTATAGCAATGGGCAGTGTAGTTCTACAGAGGAATGCAGCAATTGAGAGCTGCTTTGCTATTCCCCAGGTAACATTGATAGCAACATAAATTGATGCTTACAAAAGTTAAGAGCCTTCTAGGTTCACTATGGCAACTACTTTCTGCTTTACCTCCACTTCATTTTCACTCTTTCCCCACGAGTTACAAATGTTAAAGGGCAAATCAGAAGCGTTTAAGGAAAAAACATATGTACTCTTCACACGAAGAACCAGAAATAAATGACTAAATCCTCCCGTCGAAATTGAGTTAACACCTTAAATTGTCTACATTTACAAGCTCACCTTCATGGCACCATTTGTGGCAATTGCACTCAGGGAGAGGCCAGTAAGGAATGTGCATGAGCAGCACAGGAGCACAAGCAACAAACTTTGCCCAACTCCAGCAATTCCCACAATCCTACAAAGAAATAATTCAAATCAATGGAGGCATGAGAATCGTGGTGAACTTTCCCCACCTCTGTATGATGCCAAAGGTCAATTCCTTGACTTCTGAAATGGACTTGAATTGGCAAAATTTCCTTTTATTAAAACAGTCAGAAATTATGTCCAAAAGAGCATCTAATTTTACTACAATGGAATTGAGAAATACAGCCTGCATCATAGCACTTGAAAAAATAATAATATCCTCAAATTGTGAAAACATTGAAAAGAGTGGAGCAGCAAGCCTCCTCCCAATGTAGAAGAGAAAAGACTAGCTTGGTAAATTTAAGTAAGATCTTAGAAAAGCAAGGGATGGCCCAAGTATGGTAGCAAATGAGGTATTCTGATGATACAGAAGCCAAAATTGTTCCCCTGTAAAACTACAATGTGAATTAACTAAAATAATGAAGAAAGAAAACAAAAAAAAAGCTTAGCATTGTTCAGCTGGTTGTGCTCACCACGACAAACGAATGAAAAGGATAATGCCCATAATATTTTGAAGACAAGGCATAAACACTCCCACTAGAGTTCCATGCTTCGCCACTTTCTGATTCTGTAACAGCAGGAACGACCGCATTTGCAATAAAAAAAAACCCGAGCCCATACCATAATTAAATTCACAATTAACTTAAAACATTTACTAAAGACGAGGTAGCTTAGCTTTGAGGAAAACATATTCCAGAATACGGTCAAAGACTCATAACCCATCTACTGCATCAGGTAAGCTTGAGTAAGTACACAAGGTGAACTTGCGGATCCAATTAACACATAAAACACACTCCGACAGAATAAAAGAACTAAACGGCCGAAGTATTGATGGAAAAGGAATGCGTTTGAAAGTGCAGCAAACAACATTGCAGGACTCTTGAAATAAAAAAGTTTCCGGAACAAAAAAATCAAAATTATCATTAATTTTATATTCTCGTCTCCAGGGCAAACTATAGCTTACTCGATTGTTACCAACTGAGACGTGCATTTCATCTCCTTCGCGGGGGCTGTAAGGGATTTGCTGGCCAGCCATGCTGAACACCTTGAAATCGAATTAAACAACTTATTACATTAAACGCAGGAAGCTCACATGCTATAATTTTCATACAAACTGCAAGGCATAACTTGAGATGTCACTTGATACTTGTGCCAAGTCCAGTGTGCATTCCTGTCGGGGATTAGAGAATTAAAACAGAGGAGATAACCAGCGAAAATTTACACTCCCGCAGTTATCATGGGCCAAAAGAGTACACTTCATAGCAAATGCTGATGCTATGTGGAAATTGAGGTTCACAGCATGGCAGAAACTAATCAAGCAAGGCAACCAATTTCCTGTAACAGTGTCGTTAGATTACCCTGTCCAACATGGCATTGCAGGCAAAGCCTACATGCAAAAAGAAATAGAACAATTGAACACATGACCGACTTTCTCAGAAGGATGTCTCTGTAAACCATAAAATGCAATGCTATACAAAAGCAGAAAGGTGATCATGAGCCATGATGGGATTATATTCCCCTAGTGAGCCATTATGCCCACAGTAAATGAAACTGACCTTCGAAGACCTCTTGCATCGACGAGTGGATCAAGCTCAAAGATTTCCAGTTTCGAATCACGTCCAGCTCGATCGAAATGCGATGAATCGGACATGGCAAGATTCATACCATCCTTTCTCCCATTCTCGGGAGAATGAATAGGAGAACGGCTGCAAATCAAACACAATAAGTCTTAACAACAGTAGTTCAAAGTTGCATAAAAGAAGGCAATGAACAAAAATCAAACATACATCAACCATTTACTAATTCCGACACTGGATCCAAATATAATCTGCATACAGATCCTTCCACGAAAGTATCTTGCCAAAAGTATATGACATTAAAACAAAAAAGAAAAGTACCGAGTCATCTCTGTCTCCGTATTCTCTAGATCCACAGACGCCATCTCAGCTGACGAATATTGATCGGAACCTCTCCCGCCTCTCTCTTGAGGAGACGGAGGTCGTCCATTCTCCATGGCGCCTTGTGACCTTGCCACCAATTGCGACCGTCAGTCTCAGCGTTACCGCAGTGGTAAGTTGTAAGTTGTAAGTATTAACTTCAAGGAAGAATTTGAGACGTCGGTGAAGTGTGCCGAAAGACAGACATCAAGCTTCCCACGTGTGAGAACAGGATGCCGGGGGGCTGCCAGAAAATAAGTAGCTTCTCAGCGCCTTCCAGGCATGTACATAGCGCAAATGTACGGAATAACGGTAGAAGTGAGTATTGTACCGAAATGGGTAGAAGCTGCGCTATGTCACGCATCGACAACCGATATATAAATGCACTGACAGTGATTTCTAGGGAGCATGCTAAAGATATCGATGGTATATGCAAATACGATGTTGTTTACCAAATCGAAATGATTAGACCTGCGATCGTATGCAGAATCCAGGCAGGGTGATGTCGCTGCTATATGCCCTACAGTTGAATTGAGCCTTTAATAAAATGTTTTTAGTTTGATCAACTTCTATAAACATAGTTCTAATGGTGAAATTCATTGGATCAGTTCTTAGTTCTGCAGACTTTCCAAACTGAACCCGGTTCTGCACAAGAAAGTAATAATTACAATTATTGGTAAAGTAGAAGCCAGTAAAATAATAATTTAAATCCACAAAAAGGACTATGATTGTTGCGTGACTAAGAAAAAAAACGCTAAAAACAAATATTGAAACATGCCACCGAATTTCCCACTATTCTGTAGTTTCGTATTTGTGCTCCTCACGATGTCACCCATGTTTGGTTTCCTTTATCAAGGCATGTGATTTTCTTAATGTTGTGTATCGGGTAAAATCATATCGCGATAAATTTGATATTGGATATATCAATTATCGATCGGTCAGTGGCCTCGATATATCGCACCAGGTTCAACATATTATATCGCCAAAAAATTGGTAAAAGGTGGGTGTTCGTACAGATGTACAATAAATCGTACGGAAAGGTTTGAACAAAAAAAATGACCTAGCGTCACTTCGATATATCGCGATTGAAATATGTCGTAATATCGGCCGATATATCGCATAAATATCGAGAAATTAAGATCCTCGATATATTGGAGGGATATATCGATTATCGGGTACCCAAAATTAGGTTCATATCAAATATCGGCAAGGGGCCTTCGATACACACCACTAGACTTTATGAACGAATTCGTCGAAGACCCTCTCAATTTTTTTAATAACAAGTGTCGTTCGTTAATTTTACTCATTGTTTCGGATGATGCCAAATGTACTTCGCTCGTATTTCACCTCCCAAATTTCTTTTTTTTTTCAATTTTAATAACAATCCCTTTGTCATTTGTATTCTATCATCAAGGTGATTTTCATCCCTTGCAAAATTTAGTAATTCAATGAAAATTTGTTTCCCAAATTATTTAGACATTTCAATTTTAGTTGTAAAGCCATCGCAACATAAAATACAAATGTGGTGAGTTTAGCTAGTTTCATCTATCATCACTTTACATTTTCTTGTGGACGTCACACGATGTGGTATTGGAAATCGATTAGGGTTTCTTACCATTTCGCATACATAGAAAAAAACCATATTCAATTTTCACAATTTTTTAAAACTCTCGCTTAAACCGAGACATCGTTAATTTAACTTGTAATCCTCGTTTGTGTATTAACGCTCGATTCATTGTAATATCATTTCTGCCTCGCTTTCGTTAACTTTTTTTATTTTAAAATTATGCTACGCTTTGCCTTGTTGAATTCTTTTGTCACGTGGAAAAACGTTGTTTTATAATTAATATGTAGAAAACAATAATGTCCACTTGTAACGTTGTTCGTATTGTGGGGAGTGAACGACACACATATCCAGTACTCGAATCGATTATAATAAAATGTATAATGTCATAAATACTCCAACCATGTGTTAAATATCGAAGTATTTGAGAATGTCATACCTATCCTATGTTTTTCCAGGAAGCGTACAAACATTGGGTGACGTAATTCTTGAATACCGCTTGGGTTCATATATAATTCGATAAGCAACATTCTACATGGGAATCAAGACTTGGGAGGCAACGGCCTCGCGAAAAAAAAAACAACACTAAAACCATACTAATAAACTTGTAACGTTTATTTTAAACGTATAAATACGTTAAAACCATGTACTCGTTTTTCGAAAACATGATACGTGATTTCTCTCGACGATATAATAAACTTATAAGACATGACAACCTTCCCCACCTCCCATGTCGTCTTTTTTTAATGAACATATCTCTGTCGTCCTTTAACGACCTTAAGTTTATCATTATTCATATGGGCATAGTGGTGAACAACGGTGGTAGACTTTGAGAACTATCTTTGTGCTACCAAGAGAATATACATGATATTCACATGCTAAACCTTTGGTGCGGCATAAAATTTGCCTTTGGTATCGAAGACCTATTTCATTTTTTTATAATTTTATAAAGTGTGTAGTAATGTTTAATATAATCATAGTCTAACACTTGCTCGTGTAGCTTCCTATTCCATTTTTTTTTTGTTTTATTCTCACTTCATTATACATAAAATCCATATAGATTATCATTAGTGCTAGTCAACATTTGTAAAATTTAATCGCCTTTTGTACCTAAATGGTTTGACAATCGTTTTTGTTTTTTTTTGATAAAATATTTTGTTTTTTAAACATTTTTTTGACCTGATTAAACACATTTAAACTATGTTAAAAAATATAAGTCAAATCGTAACAAACAAATTTAGGTTGAAATCGGGCTATTGTAACCTCGAGCAACAACGTATGTTACAATCGCAACGAATATATAACGTAATTGTGATATTATGCGTGCAATAGTTTTCGTATACTTTTGTCATCTTACTTTTAGTACGAGAAGCGAAACTCATTGGTTATTTATATAAATATCATGAGAGCGAATAAATTGCAGACTTGAAACAAAATTGACTAATGTTGTCTATGTCGATTCGCATACACCTTCTGACTCACTACTACTAAGCCGAATGCGGGAACAAAAAATATTATATTTTGTGTATGGTAGGGTGCACAACAATATTTAAAATTATAAAGAAAAAAACTTCTTACAATGCTTTTTATTTAATACACACAAGATCTTAAGACATGAAATACAAAGGTGTACAAGTATCGTACGAAATTGTACAAATTGCGAGCCAATATGGCGACTACTTTTGACTCATGGAGCAATCTCACGTGCGACTGAATCAGATAACCAACTACAAGTAGGGCGTTGGAGCAAGAGTATTCATTCGAGGTATTGGAGCAAGATTATTCATTCGATGCATTGGAGCAAAAGTCTTCATTCGATACTGGCCCACGATGACCCCGTTAGCAAAAAACGTCGAACACATAAAATAAAATGGAAAGTGAATTATTCCACTTAAAACTAATACCAAATTTAATGTGTATATCCTCAACAAAATTCACAAAAAAGAAAAGTACGAGTCTATTGTACGTTTCCCCGTACATCATGTCCATGTTGTAATTGTACACACTTAACCTTCCAACAAATATATTGCGATAGTTTTTGTTAGGTTTAAAGCTATAAATCGAGCGCTTTGACCTCTCAATATGCAATATATCGAGTATCAAATTTATCGCGGTGATAGGTTTGGCGATACAAAATACTCCAATGTGAATCGTTTACAGTTTGAAGAAGTTATTGGTGTAAAGAAAATAATATTGTTATACACTATATTGGGTTTGGTAACCTCGCGAAGAAAAACATTAACTGTAGCTTATTCATTTAAGGGTGTGTGCCCATGTAACCAAAACTTTATAATGTTACTTTGGATTTAGCGCAGATTTTACTGTATACTTTTCAAAGTGTTCCTATTTCAATCATTACTTGCACCTTTCATTACTTCAAATATGTGATAGTTGCAGACGTTTACACAATGTGCGGCAGCCTACAAATCGAAATGCAGACGATTACGAAACTTTATAAAAGTAGTGACGTCTACAAAAACGGCGACTGTTGCAGGTGTCGAGTTTTATGTGACATTGTAGATGTTTAGGGTTTTTTGACATTGTGAAGTCATGTTACCTTGTGACGTCATTAGTACGTGGATTTCCGCCATTGTTTCCCGATTTATTTTTCCTATATCGTATCATTCAATATGTCATCAAACTAAGACCAAAAAAATTAAAAAAGAAAGAAAACAAATCTTTCATTCTATACTATTATTGTTGCATGTCATTTAGAAAAGAGAGAAAGAGGAGCAGTCGAGAGAGAAAGAGGGGGAGAGACGAGAACGACGTAAAATTTTCCAAAAGACCCATGAATGAAAGTGGAGGTCCGAGACCCCGACGATTTCTTTTTCCGTACATGCTTGTCATTTTCGTTCGTACATGCACGTGACGAGCAAGGAATAAAATAGCGTGTACTCTCCCTCGTTCAATTTTTTTTGAAGACGCTTCACGCGTGCAATACCATTTTGTTATTCGTCAGTAGGGTATTATTTTATTTAATTAAAAACAAGTCGCGATTTGATTCCAGTGTAAGTGGGAAGATGAGCTGGCGTGACGTTGAAGTGGGTCAACGTGATAATAACGCCAAATCGACGTATTTTCTATATTCCAACGCAAAATGTACTTTGGTTCTTGCCCATTTTTCATAAAGCGTAAGATTTTACCGTTGAAAATCCCATTTTATGTGAAAACGACGGAAAAAAAACGGTTACTTTAACACATGGGCACACACTCTAAGGGTGCGGGTCCATTAGTCGTTTCTCTAATTGTACACCCAACTTGTTGATATTTGTGTATTTTATAGGTATGTATTAGGATAAAAAAAGGCAGATGCAGTTTGCCTCTAACTCCCTTCTCCAAGCCCCCACACTTGTTGTAGTCACTGAAGGATGGATAGAGGCTGAATAGGGAGACAGAGCCATGGATGCTATGCCCTCTACAGAGACAAGAGGTAGACTTGGTAGATTTTACTAAAATGGGGTTTTACGGACCCAGGAATTGATCCTGGTACCTACCGTTCTTCAAGCCACCCGTAGCCATTAGCTTTGTCCGTTAAGTCTAGGACTATTGCTGTGGTATTTGGGGTTTGATAGATATTTAAACACGTACACGTAGGACATCTCGTTTAACTAATGAAACATACAGTAGAACATAGAACATGTTACGTACTATAGTACCACACAAAATAAATGCTGCAAACATTTATTTCAACGGCCGATTTTAAAAGACAATCTAATCGGACGGCTGTGGGAAGCGCCAGTATCACAAAAAGGACATTTTGGCGGTAATTTTATGTCCCTTCATGGCCACCAGATAAGAGAGGCAAAACGCAAAAACATCTTATTTAACCATGGTTGGAAGGTTGTGTGTCAACCATGTTAGGCAAAGACATGCGACGTACAAAAATGTTTAAAAAAATATGATGTATCTTAAGACGTTCCAAAAAGTTAAAAAAATTACGGTGTGTCGAGACAAATTTTAGATGTTGACGGTCGTTGTGGGCATTGTCGATGCATACAATTATCTCAACCTTAAATAACAATTTTGTTGTTACACATTGGGACACTTAAGACACAAAATAATCATTAAAAGTTGTATACGGAGAATCTTCATTATAATACAAAATAAGTTCGTTGAGTTGTAATTACATGGGGTCGTACCCTTAGGCAGTGTGCCCACGTGTTCAAGTAAGTTTTTTTTTGTCGTTTTCAAATAAAATGGGATGCTTAATGATAAAATTTTAGGCCGTACAAAAAATGGGCAAGAACCGAAATACACCTTTGAATCCTTTTCAAATTTCAAACGTACTTCAATTTGGCGTTATTATCTTTTGGACCCATTTCGAAGTCACGCAAACTTATCTTCACACTTATAATAAAAATGACTCGGGAGGTGATTTTATTAAAAGTAATAGCCGCTTGAGGAATATGAAATTATTATTACACGCGTCAAACATTTTCAAAAATTTATCCACGAGGGAGCGTACACGCTAATTTTATCCATGCTCGTCACGCGCATGTTGCTAGAAAAATGGCAGGCACGTAGGGAAAACAATTCTCAGGTGTTTTCGACCTCCACTTTCAATCTTAGGTCTTTCGCAAAATTTTACGCCGTCTTCGTCTCTCCCTCTCTTTCTCACTCGATCGCTCCATTTCCTCTCTTCTCCAAATGAAATACAACAATAATAGTATCAAATGAAAAAGTATTTTTTGTTTTTTTAATATCTTTCGTCATAATTAGATGACATATCAAATGATGGAAAGTAAAAAAAAAAAATCAAGAATGCATGGTGGAAAGTTCGCGTACTAATGACGTCACAATGTAACATGATGTTGCAATATCACAAAACCATAAACATCTACAATGTCAGAAAAAACTTGACGTTTACAATTGTTGTTGTTTTTGTAAACGTCATCAATTCAAAAAAGTGTCGTAGTCCCCTATATTTCGTTTCATAGTCTGTCGCACATTTTGTAGACATATATAGATATGCCATATTTTTAAACGTTTTTGTCTTATTCGTAGGAATTTTGACTTTTTTACGAAATATGATTTATATTCGTTGATTTTAAACTTTTCATAAATTTCGTAAAGTGTTCGTTGTACGAACACACAGGAAAATGTATGGAAAGTATGAAACCAAAAAATCCTTTAAAAATCTAAAAAAATACGGAAAGTATACGAGAATGTATGGAATTATACAGAAAGTTTATCCGAAACCTTATAAGTATGGAAAATTTAAAGTAGTCGTAGTGATTTATACGTGAAATTACAATGAAGTACCCTAAACACCCTAAATCCCCCATTAAATATCTATAAAGTTTACGTATATGTACGAACAATATATGTAAATGTACGAAAAATGTAACGCAATTATAATGAAATATATAAGAATGCTAAAAACCCTTCAATAAATAACACTAAATTATAATGCACATAAGATGTACGGTAGTTGTACTAAAATGTAGGAAATGTACAAAAATGTACCCTCAAAACCCTAAATCCCCATTAAAGAACCTTAAAAAATACGGACATATGCGGACAATGTATGTAAATGTACGAGGAATGTACGGGTGCAAACTAAGGTACGCATTTTATTAGCATTTCAAAATCGTTCGATGGGTGTTGTTCGTAGTATTCGTTAGTTCACTCCGTGCGTAATATGCACATGGGACATTTACAATTTAAAGTAGCGAAGGCCCAAGTAATAATTTCGTTCTTGGACAGAATTACACTTTGAAAAGTACAACAAAACATCGGCGTAGAATTCTATAATAAGCTTTTATTACATGGGCACAGCGCATGAGCGCATGAGGGCACATGTTATATTGTTTTTTAGCGAAGATTTTTTGTACTAATTTGATATCGTTCCGCTGTAACACAATGAAATCGTTACTTTAACTTGTGACGGATTTAGATGTTCGTGTTTTTTGTGACGGTTGTTGACGACTACAAAACTTGGAACAATTGAAAATATTTACAAAATAGCGACGCGTAGGCGTCTAGTTTCTTGTGACACTCTAGATTTTTAGGGTTTGTGACATTTTGACGTCACCCTCACTTATAATAGTTTTGACGTCACTAATTCCAAAAAAAATTGCTATGGTTATTCGTTTTTGTTTTTTCGCCCCTTCTCACTATATTTGCCATCAAAATACGCCCAAAGAGAGTCAAAATAAATATTTCTTAGAGATCTTCCATTTAAGAATTGTGAGATAGACGTAGATAGTGGGAGGGGGAGAGAGAAAAATGTGTCTTCACGAACTTCGCTTTTGTGAAATGGCATCCGTTGCTTGAGACCCCTCCACGGCCCTTGCTCGCGAAAAAGTACGTACACGGAAAACAGTTCGTACATGTTGGAGATGACAATAGTTTTTTCTTGGTACTCCGCGTACTGCAAAATTTTCTAATAAAACTTATGACGAGTGCGACATCGTCTGCATATTCGTTCACATTATGACAAACTGCAAGGTGACGCAAATTGTACTGTGGTAATTTCATTTTATTTGGTATGACTGCATATTTTTTCGTTGTGGGCTAAATTATGGAGCAAAACGACAAGAAAAAATCCTTACTTTATCACATGTGAACGTGCTCTAAGTGTCCCAATGGGTAAAATCCAAATCGCCACTTACGTCTACGGCGATTGTATACGTCAACAATGTTTGTGACAGTTGTCAACGTCTACAATCTGTGTTGTCGCACGATATTTTATGTTACTGCTTGTGACGTCGCATGTCTCTGATGACATTCCATACGTCTAGCCTTCTAACCTGTGTCGTTCATGGTTGAAGAAGATGTCTTTTTCTCCTGACTGGTTGCCGTGTAATGGCATCGGAATCTTGAGACCCTTCAAATAAAAAATCCGTATTGGACGCAAACGGACAAAACAAAACAAATTGTTTACTTTTCTTCGTTTTATTGTACTGCAACGGACAAACTATAAGAAATCGTGTACTTTTCGTTGTCGTTTGAAATCGTCTATAAATTATTATTCAATTTAAAACACATTTATAACATAGCTGTTCACAGTGTTTAGTGCGACCGAGCCAATCGCGACAAATTATACGTAACGAACCCATTAAACGTTTTAAAAAAATCTTAAAAATCGTTAATGAATTTTCGTTCGTACTATTTCGTACATGTAAACAAAAATGAATTTTACATATACCGCAGTTTGTACATTTTCCGTACAGTTCCCGTCTCTTTTCGTCATAGTCCGTACATTTTCGGTACAATTCTGTACGTTTACCGTAAAATTTATGTTTAGTTTATCGGACAGAAAATATTACGAAGTGCAACGTATATTTTTGTCAAAGTACGTACATTTTTTCGTTGATAACCGTACATTTACCATAAAATTCTGTACAGTGTCCGTAAATTGGACGTTCACTTTATCGAGCAAAAAGTACATCGCGATTTTTTGCAATTTTTTCAACAGTCACGAATTATACGTAGCAATCGCAAAAAAGGAAAAAAATGCACGATTTGAACAACAACGATTTATAGTGTCGGAACTTTTAGAGTACGACACAATTAGGTGCAGAGGGATGATATAGTATGGTACGGTTAGATGTATAGGGATGTTATAGTACGGTACAGTTAGGTACAACCGTACAAGGGATGAGATACTATGACAAGGTAGAGAAGGATGTTGTAGTACGGCATGGTTAAGTACAGAGGGATTTTATAGTATGATACGGTTAAGTACACAGAGATATTATAGTACGTCACGGTTACGTTACAAAGGGATGTTATATACAGTCAAGTACAAGAGGATGTCATAATATGGTACAGTTAAGTACACATCTATGATGTGTTTTAAGGGAAAAGTTTGAAGATGACGTTTCTTAACGTGGCTGTGGGTCGAAAAACACAAAACGATAACATTTTGTACATTCTAAGGGCGTGTTCCCATATGTTAAAGTAAGGGTTTTTTCCGTCGTTTTCACATAAAATGGGACTTCCAACGAGAAAATATTACGCCGTACCAAAAATGGGCAAGTACATTCTACGTCATCTTTGAACTTGGAAGGTACGACAATTTGGCGTTATTATCATCGCGACCCACTTCCAGCTCATCTTCACACTTGTAATGGAATCAAATCGCGATCTGATTTTAACTAGATTAACACCCTATCGACGAATAGAAAGCAGGTATTGCACGCGTGAAACGTCTTCAAATTTTTTTGAACGAAGGAGAGTACACGCTATTTTTTTCCATGCTCGCCACGCGCATGTACGTACAAAAATTACAAGCATGTATGGAAAAAAAATTGTGGGGGTCTTAGACCTCCACTTTCATTCATGGGTCATTAGCAAAAATTTACAACGTCCTCGTCTCTCCCCATCCTTTCATTTGACCGCTCCTCTTTCTCTCATCTCTAAATGAAATGTAGCAATAATAGTATTAAATGAATGATATATATATTTTTTCCTCTTTTTTTTATATATTTTTAGTCTCATTTTGATGGCATATCGAATGATAAATGGTAAAAAAAAAACGGGAAACCATGGCGGAAAGTTAACGTGTTAATGACATCATAAGGTAGCATGACTTCGCAAGGTAGCATGACTTCGCAATGTCACAAAACCCTAAACATCTACAATGTCACAAAAAAATCGACGTCTACAACCGTCGCCGTTTTTGTAGACGTCACTAAATTTAGGAAGTTTCGTAGTCGTCTACATTTCGTTTCGTATTATCGTAGGCTGTCGCATATTTTGTAGACGTATACAACTGTCACATATTTGAAGTAATGAAGGCGTAAGTAATGATTGACATATGGTACGTCCCCATGTATAAAGTATCGACTTTAATCTGTCGTTTTCACCCAAAACACAGTTATGTACGAGAAATACTTTAGCCGTTTAAAGAAATCAATTCTTTAAAAGTACAGCAAACTTCAACTCGATACTTTGAATATACTTCATGTTTGTCGTCATGTGAACGCATTTTGGCGTTTTCCTTTTTTCGACCCCTGGGCAAGAGAATCCAGCCCGTCAAAAATCTTCATCGAAAATCACCTCGCGACCTGATTTCAGTGAAAGTACCACCCAAACAAAGAATAAAAAATGACCCATGCACGCGCCACACGATTGGGAAAATTTTAGGACGAGGGAGAGTACTCACTATTTTTCTCCCTGCCCGTCACGTGCATGTACGGAAAAGGCGAGGATGTACGGAAAAATATATGCAGGGGTCTCGGACCTCCAATTTCATTCATGGGGTCCTCGGTAGAATTTTGCATCGTCGTCGCCTCTCCCCTCTCCCTCTCACACTATCACTTTAATCTCACACCTTTTAGAATGAGGCACGACAAAACTGGTATGAACTGAAATATATTTGAAAAATAATTATTTTGACTACTTTTATGTGTATTTTTATGGCAAGTAGAGCGAAAAAAGTAGAGAAACGAAATCGGGTATCCATGGCCGAAAGTTATTGAATCTGTGACGTCACAAGTGAGTGTGACGTCACAATGTTGCAAAACCCTAAACATCTGCCATGTCACAAAATTACAAAAACGTAGACGTCTACAACTGTCGCTGTTTTTGTGGGCGTCACCAATTTCGTAGTCGTCGTCAACCGTCACAAAGTTGTATCTACGTCTACAACCGTCACATGTCAAAGTTCCGATTTCATTTTCGCACATAGGGACGCTTTTCAAAGTAGTACGGAACACTTCACTACACGGTGAATCGCTATTAGCGTACATGACGCTAGTTGGGGTACCCCTTTTTTTTGGGCAAATTCTCAAATAGAATAAAGTACGCTAAATGTTTTTTCACGTTATTTGAGGTACCCCGCTCAATACGGTTCATAACTGTAATTTAGTGTCCTCTTAAATAGTGTGGTGTACGGACTGCCAGATACGTACTATTCCGTACATTTTTAAATTTAAAAGTACAGAAAGTATAACAATATATAATTGCGTAAATATTTTCCGGCATACGCAGATGTAAAAAAAACGCGACGGCGTACGATTTGAACAAATTCGTACATATACATGTTTTAGTGTGGACATATTATGTGCCGAAATTTTTTACTAAGCAGTTTACAAATTAGAGTACATGATAAATTAGTATCATGGTGTACCCGAAAAAACACAATTTACCGTAAAGTACGCTAATTGTTTCATTACGCTATATTTTTTATTACTCTAATAGCGATTCACGGTGTACAGTCCAAAGTACTTTTTCAAAGTATCGCTTACATGGGGACTTACCCACACTTTGAAAAGTACCCGGTAAAATCTGCGCTAAAATCCAAAGTAACGTTTTAAAGTTTCGGTTACATGGGAATCTGATAATGACGCAAATTGTAATTCATTCGTACGGTTGAAAATTATGCAGTACGGCGCTAAGTTTTGGAGTAAAACGACAAAACAAACTCTTACTCTGGTACATGGGAACATACCCTAAGTGGGTAAAACCTGCGGCTGCGCTGGATTTTTTTGTCTCTGTGTGGCAATTCTCTGTTACTTCATTTCACCGAAAAGAACCGATTTGTCCCGCGGTAAAATGCTGGTCGGTCGGGTCAGTTTTTTAAAGTCAAAAGTAGTCATATTTTTGTCGTGATTCCGTAGCAAACTTGTACGAATATGTACGATCCTGTACCTGCTGCCGTAAGCGCCTGCGCGGAGCAAAAATCTATCTTCGACTTAAGGGTTTCTCTTTATAAAGCTCCTCATTGCCAGATCCATGTATATTCTCTGTTTCTTCCGTCTTGCGGTCGGGCATCCGCCATGGCTCTTCACTCTTCTCTTTTCTCCCCATACTCCTGCCGACCATCTTACACGTTCCAACCGTTAGCCACGTCTATGGATCGTCAAATGCTAAATTCTGCTGCTTCGAACCTGCTTTCCAATTCAAATGTAACAAGCAACTCCTTCTCCCCTACTTCTCGAGGCGCCAACCGTCAATTGCCAGGTGTCAGTTGTCAGCTTTCCTCACGAAACGTCGATACTCTTGCCGTCGGTGCTCCCGAATCTTGCTGGTGGCTGATGGCCGGCTTATCTCGACCGGATCCTCCAGCGTCGACGTCACAGCTGTATATGTCACGAGCGTCAGATTCGCTGTCTTCGTCTTCAGCTGTCACCGACATTCAAAGTGAAGCCGATGCTTCCACCAATTCTCCCTCGCCTGAGAAAGTTGAGTCAGATAACTCTGTTACTATTTTCGGAGATGCGACAGCTGCTGGGTCGAATGGAGGAGGAGGCAATGGAACTGGGGTTGAAGAAACACACAGTATAAGTGAGTTTGTCTACATCATATGGTTTGGTTTCTATGCGACTTTTTTGTGTGTTTTACATTTTTTTTTTTTTTTTTTTTAATAATTGCCTTTTTTTGTTATAGACAGTTACAGTAGTGGAAAATTAAATGAAAATTTGATTTGAATTTTTTTTTGGACGTGGGCAGCTTAGAACAACCGGAGTCCTAGTGATTTTAGCTTATTATAAATAGAACAATAAACAGACTGCATTCGAGTTTTAAATTTCACATTGCCCTCATTAAACTGGTATGCCTGCCAACATAAGTATGGAAATAAACATAAGAGTGAACACATAATTTATTTTGCTAAAATATAACGGATCTTTAACAGCAGCTGTAAAACCCCATGGTTTACCGAGCAAGTCTTTTCAGCATAATTTTGGAAATTCATCTCAGCCCAGCACCAAAGATGTTTGAAATGAAAGGTTTGAGTCCTTTAAAATCTATGCAGGAGTCATTCGGGCTCTTTTAATTAAGAGAGGAAGCCTGAATTTGCGGAGCGAAAATGTAATATGAAGCACCATATTTTGTTTGGTAAGTATTTGACTTCCCGTAGTCTTTTGGAACTTGCAGAACCTCTGTCAGTCTCCAATTCCAAACCACAGCTGATTTCAACAGGTCTACGCGTAGCATACCAGGTATCTATCCCTTCTTTCTCCCTCTCCCTTTCCCTCTTCCTATGCGTGTGTGTGTATCTGCCTGTCTCTCCGTGTATGTGCTCCTTCGCTGGCCGGAGGCAGCTGACTACGCATGGTTACTCATAAAAGTGTATGATTCACCCTCAGTCTGAGGGTAATATTCTCTCCCGTTAATGGCCTATGTGTCAACATTGGCAGTGCCTCATACATGCTGGGGTTTTTATATGGTATGAACAGGGGGTTCCCGGGGCATACAGCGAAGCAGCAGCTGCCAAGGCGTATCCTGATTGTGAGCCGGTGCCATGCGAACAATTTGAGGCGGCTTTTCAGGTGAGGAGTGATTGCTATACACTATGCATGGTATACTAGTCAATCACTCCAATTCATACGACTGTTTTTTTGACCCAAAATCACAAAGCGTGAATAACACTATATCTTTAAGTAGCCCACAATAAGCCACGTGGTAAAACGTAATTTAAAGTTCTACTAAAGTGGTAATGCTAATAGTTCGGTAGCTCAAGTGACGGGCAGTCATGTATCTGTCAGCATGCTCTGTTTTCTTGGGTTGATTTGAAATGATATGCCACAGAGAGTCTTCGTTTGTGATATAACTCAATGTCATAGTCGGCCAGCCATTTTGCTATTTGCTCTCATCTGCAGTCCAGGGCAGTACGCAGCTTGTCGATTTCTTTGGGCCATTGTCACTTTGAAAAACTGAGAGCTCCTGCTGTTTTGCCTTGCTAGCAGTAGCTCTCACTTTAGTCGAAGCAGCTACTGGCAGAGTGAACAAGAGAATGGAGTCTATGGTTACATATTCATCCGAGTTTTTTCGCGACGTATCTCAGCAATGTCTGATCATTTTTAACGTATAACGTCTGAAGAATTCACCCATCCTACCGAAGTGAGACTCGACTGATTTTATGGACATTTTTTGTTTCTGTCAGGCTGTAGAGCTGTGGCTTGTGGACAGGGCTGTTCTTCCTATTGAGAACTCCTTAGGGGGTAGCATCCATCGCAATTACGATCTTCTGCTGCGCCACCGCCTTCACATTGTGGGAGAAGTGCAGCTGTCTGTCAACCATTGCCTTTTGGCCCTCCCGGGAACTCAGATTGGGGACCTCAAACGTGTATTGAGCCACCCACAGGTCAGTGAACATACCAGTTGCCGACTTGCAAATGATTGACCAATCAACCCATGTTCCAAACTGGAACACCGTGAATTATTATTATCATTAATAACACTAATTCGGCCCCGTTTTTTTTTCCCCTCCGCACTCAAAATAGCGGCAATAATATCAATTGTTGATTTCTTAATGCTAATTTTTCTTGCGGTTCACAATTGCCCACGTCTTTAGCACCAGAAATATAATTATTAATACTAATATGTTTCTTAACGTTAATAGTGATTCATGGGTAGCTGAGTTTTCTTAACCTCTATGAAATTGGAGGCGCATGCAATTTTGTACCCATATTTTGAGGTGGTAAACCAAAATATCCTTATTTCATCGAGTGGTCTCTTACCCCACAGTCAAATTGTTATGAGCAATAGCAAAGTATAATATCAAACAAATAGAACAGCTGTAGAAATTAATCCGGAGACCATCCACTGGGAAGCTTTTGAGGTTATTTTTAAGTACTGCGTATAAAATGGAAAGGAAAATATCTGAAGCTATTGAAGAGCCAGTAATTTCGGATTCCAGACATTTAGGTATTTTTTTGTGAGAACATCTGGCTCTTAAGTTTCAAAAGATGGTAAAAGTAAATTCTTTACCATTATTCTTTACCAATTCTTCTGGATTACGTTTAAAAACCCGAGGTTGTATTGGAAATGGATTTTACATTTAGTACCATAAGCTGGACTTCTAAAGTAGCAGATACTGATTCAAATAGTTTTTACTGGTAAGCTGGACTTCTAAAGTAGCAGATACTGATTTAAATAGTTTTTACTGGTTCTAACAAACTACTTGCTGGAACCACTTTTGGATTTTGTTCTAGAAAGTAACTTCCATGCAAATGCACATGTAGGATCAAAGGCATAAGTGGTAAACATTCGCCAAAGTGCGTTATTGTGTTCTATATTAGTGAAATTCTATGTGGCTATGTAGCTTTGTCCATGATTCAATTAGTGCAAAGTTTGTACAGCATGTCTTCAAGGCAAGTAATCCACCAAATAATAATAACAATAATCAGTAACTATCGTTATCATTATCATCATTATTATTGTTATTATCATTGCTATCACTATTGATATTATCATTGTTATTATTATTTTTACTATGACATCTCAAATTAAGTTGTATACATGGTAACCTCATGTAATCTGCCTGTCATTTTTGTCTGCTTTTTTATTTGAGACTTTATGAATTTCGCATGGCTAGCCATCTGCGTGCAGTACAAGTGTCGCCACTGCCGAGAGCGGCCATTGTGGTCTAACTGGGAGATGCCGGGGAACAGGCTCTTGCCCAATGTGAGGCGACTTTGATGAAGCTGGGTGTGACCCGGGAGTCTGTTCACGATACTGCTGGTGCTGCCCAGGTACTGACTGCCAAGTTCCGAAACTATGGGCCAGTGTCGTGGGTTCTTTTAAACTGGGGCACCAGTTGATGGAAACTGTAAAGATATAAGTGAATTTATTATGCAGAAAGGAATCTTTCATGCAGTGTCGACTGAGGGAGAACATAGTCAGGCTGGCTGTGAGTGTGATGCAGATATAAGATTCCAAGGGGTTTATAATGGAGCATGGACTCATGAAGCAATTTTTGCGATGTTGTTCAATCTGCTTCCAGATGATTGCAGCTCAAAAGTCAAAGGATGCGGGGGCCATTGCAAGTTCACGCGCAGCTGAAATCTACGGCCTCAATATTTTGGCTGATGGAATCCAGGTAGATGACACTCGTTTCCAACTAATCCCCGTTTTTCCTGCACATGGTCAAAGAAATAGGGGAAGAGCGAGGACCGAGCAGGAAGGGATGGGAGGGAATCGGTAAATTTGAATCAAGTTGTAGACAGTTGAAGTCAAGTGCAGACAATTACACGATGTATGATATTGAAAAGAATGGAGATAGAACAAATTTTATAAAGTAGCTATTGTCATAATTTGAATCAGGGTTGTGAACAGCGTTGAAAAGTTGTGATTAAGGACTGCAGGACCATGAGCGGTCTTCCCTTGATTGTTGGCTTGGTATCTCCATGAGTTCTAGTTTGATTTTGTATTAGTAAAACTTATAGACACTCAATCAATTTTTCGTAACTTGTCATTGCTGTGTCTTGTTGTGGCTTTCAGGATGACCCTGACAACATCACTCGTTTTTTGATTTTAGCTCGAGAACCTATAATACCCAGAATTGATCGTCCTTTCAAGGTGAGCCTTTTTTCCTTTGTTCTAATTCCCAAGTGGCCACACTTAGGCGGTAAAAATGTTGCGGATACAAGAATGGGAGGATATCAGCATCTGCTGTCAGTTATTGGTTGTAGCAGTGTACATGATTCATGTTGAAGCTCAAATCTTCAACTTGTAGAGGATTTACGTCTGCATAAAGACTGAGGTTGAGTGAAGGACCATAATCAAAAGAAGAGAGGGTGGATTAAGATTCTTTTTGGGATGTGGTTGCAGACGAGTATTGTTTTCACGTTGGAAATCGGTCCAGGGGTGCTTTTCAAGGCGCTATCAGTGTTTGCATTGCGTGACATCAACCTTACAAAGGTGGGCATCATGGAACCAAAAATTGTATCTGCTTCAGTATGTCTGAGCCTAGGGGAGTGATTTATTATGCTGCTCTTTTCTGTGGATTTGATTACTCAGTAAATTTTAGGCTTAGTTGTGCAACTATGTCTTAACGACTCATAATGTCACAGCTTCTGCTGTATTCGACTGGCAAGCTGTGACATTTGATAATAAGCTAAGCCTTTTATATTCTCGTAACGGGCAATATTAAAGTTAACGTAAATATGGCGCTCGCGCAAAAATATGGTAATGTTACGATGTACAACTTGCGAACTAACTATGGAAACAGGATTACAAATCTAAAAACATATCCAAATATGGAAGTATATTTTTTACTAATGCTTCTTTAGTCCTTCAATTGTTTCGATCAAATCTGCCAGCTATCGCTGGATGCATACAGACATTTGTAGCCATTTTCAAAAAGTAAAGCCGCATAGACCATCCTTGATGTGATCTGGTCCCTATATTGTATTGCAAAAATCGAGTGAGAATTCCATTATATATACATCAGCTGTAAACGGGCATGAAACTCACCTCTTTTTGGTGTGAATTCTACTGGCAGAAAATAAAGTATTTTGTCAGTTAAATAGACGTGCATAGGGGTGAAGTGCGTTGTCATTCATGAAAAGTACGGGGCAAGTCTAATTGCAGGTCTGTCAATAGTGCTAGCTAGAATGTCCATACTATCCATGTAAGTACAGTTTTGATGGGTTTTGTGAGAACTGTGGGTATGGCAGATTGAGAGTCGGCCACAAAAGAACAAGCCATTGTGGGAGTCAGGCAAGCAATTGAGCGACAAGGCACAGTAAGGACTTTGTGGCTTTTTATGGTTTTTTTTTAATTATTATGGTAAAGTTCGACTTGAGCTGAATTTATTTTCAATGAAGGAAAGGAATAGGATATCAATTAGGATTACGAATAAGCTCTCACAAAGCATGGAGCTTGTACAGTGGGCAGTATTGTTTTTAGCACTCTATGTCCATCATTTTAGCAATTGGACATCTTGATAGCTTTGTGCTGATGCATTGGCTGCGGTAGAGTTTGCCTCACATAAGTTTCGTGGTTTTATCTCACAATAATGTTTTCAGCGACCATTTGGAACTGATTGCCTGTTCTATTGGAAAATGGTTGACAGGGCCCTTGTTAGTGAGGCTGCTGCAAGTGGTTACCATCACTTCGACTACCTCTTCTACATCGACTTCCAGGCATCCATGGCCGATCCTCGTGCACAAAATGCTCTTCGGCATTTGCAGGTAAGCATACATATGGAGTGGTTTTGCATTTTTGCGCAGTTGCATGTCCCTCCTCATGTTCCCAAGTTCCCTATTCCTCTGTTCTCCCACACAGCTTAATTTCAAACTACTTCACAGAACGGCTTAGTTTTTGGACAGGAAGGTATCAATTTGTACTGTTCTGATTTTGTATGGAAGGGAAAGTGTTCAAAAAGCTTGAGGGTTTTATTTTTGGCGGGTTTCTGAGAGGATTTGTCCGAGATTCTGTGGGCTGGAAAGGTCATCTTGATAAAACTTTTGATTTGAGGCAAACTCAATTTGTTCTGGCAATTTGAAACTGTCATCTAGGCAGGAATACCGGGAACAGGGTTTTGGATTGCTGTTTGTATGATTGCCGTAGTTGTTTTGAGCATTTTAGTGTTCATAATTGAAAGCTGTAAAATGTGAAGACTAATGTAATTGCGCAGCTTATAGTAGAATAATGCGCTTTGCATAAACCACAGCTTATTAACTGAGGCTATGTTGTGCCGTGCTTCTTTTCTACGTTTCCAGGAATTTGCACCATTTTTGAGAGTTCTTGGAAGTTATCCTATGGATGCTAGCCCAATTGCTAAGTTGTGAGACGAAGACGATGTCACATAAAGTCTAAGGAGCTTTCGGTACTAGCAGAAGGAATCAGAACTTGTCTCTGGTACGGAAACAGGCGAGAATTCGTCTCTTAGTGATAGTGGACGCATGTTGCAAAGCTTAAAGGTAGGAGATGCAGTAACTGCTGGAAAATAATCCCTGAAGCTGATTGGCCATCATTATTTTTACGAGGAGTTGATCTTTTGCTGTTAGGCGAGAGAGCCTTTCTAGCATGATTACTGCAGTACAAGAGTGAACTTGCCGGGACAAAAGAGTACTTGCAAGTTATTGGTTTTGGAAAACGTAGCAGGAGTTATCGATGTCAGTTCTTAACTAAGCTCATTCATCAGTTTTTGCCCATTCAGTTATTCCAGATGTAATCTAGTTCAACAAAGATCGTTAATTTTGAAGTGAAGTTACAGTAGGTTCTTTGTTCTGCGCAGATTATCTTAATCATTTTTTAACAGTTTCTGGAGAAAGAAACTTTCCGTTTTTTCGAGGATAAATCCTGACCAATAAAATTCTCCCAGTGCTGATGGTTGGCAAATGTAGACTGGAATCATTTGAGGATTTTTTTTTTCAAACTGTGTTTACCCTTTTAGAATGATCTTGGCTATGGCTGCAATCTCTAGAAGAATATTCGTATTTCGAGTATATGTGTTAATAGATTATTTTTTTAACAATTTTTGTAGTAAGAGATTGTTTGTATTCGAAGAACATTTGTATTTAGAGAATATTTGTATAACAAATATGCGGCAAAGGCAAAAACCTTCATTTCCGGTATTTGAGACTAGGATAATATGTTTTGTAGGTATAAGGAAGATGAAGGAAAAAATAAAAAATTGGACAAACAAAGTTTCACCCGATTATTGGATTGTTTACTCATGCCAATTCTCAAAAGTCTAGTCATTTATTATGATTGAGGGCAATCATGCTTAGGGGCGAAAGAAAACGTGGAGAAAACATAACAGATGGACAAAATCAATTGGTGAAAAAAAAAACTTATTTTGAAAAAAAAGTTATGATATCCAGCTCGTGTGAATTTGAGCCTCAAACCAGTGTTTGCCAAAGGCAGGTAACAACACACAACATTCCATTGCGAAAGAAAACCTAGTCTTCCGAGTTTAAAACAATGTTATCCAAATGCAGAAAAATAAGAGAAGAAAAAATCATTACCGAAAAACTTTGTCACAGAGGAAGAAACAGAGAAGCTCTGCTGTACAGGTTTTGAGAAGAAATCACAAGTGATAACAAGCAGACAGAACATATGAAATTTGAAGGTGAAAGAAAAAAACAGAAAGCTATTTTATGTTAAGACAAGAGATAGAGAGGAGGCCAAGGTACATGTATCGTTATAAGTCTTAATGATTTTTTTGCCACAACATCTTTTCTCACTCCATACTTGTCGGATTGTTAATCCAACGGTTGCGATTGAAAGTTCGCACTCTCCGGTTAGCAGTCTTCAATCGAAAATTGGATATGTATGCACGGAAAAAAAAAACATAAACACTAATAGCGATACAAGGTGTAGTATTCATGCCAAGACACTAGTCACATAACTATATCAAAAACGTGCACTTACAAACCAAGGAAACAAAAGAAAGCTAAACCCCAAACGAAACTGAAAAAAACTCACACAAGATTAAACAATCAGGAAATAAAATGCACTGCAATAAAAATAACATAACAGAAATAACTAACAAAAAAGGCTAAAAGGGAGTCTAGCCACATCAACCCCCCATGCCTGGTGAAGCACACAAGTCTGGCAGGAACAGGACGAAAATCCATAACCACGATCCATGACCACAATGGCAGAACATAGCGGCATGGAAGTTTGCGCATGTTGTCAAGCCACAGATAAACGTTCAGGATAAACTGCCTGTCGCGAAGAACAAAGTTTTGCTGAACCGAATTCAAGGTGTGTACAGCGGACTGCTATTAGAGTTAAGAAATAAATAGTATGATTTTTTTAGAGATGATGATTCTATTTCCGAGAAGGACATGGGATGATTGTCATCTGCAAAAAAAAAATAGCGTTAAGGAAAAAGCAATCGGTACGAGCAATTCAACTATAGTTCAAAAGTAGGCGTTTTTATGGTAGGCCTTTGGTCGGCGCCTTTATCATAAGTTGTGTTATGGGCTTTTCATGTGATCATTTTCATGTGATCGCTACTTTGATCAGCGACCGTCCGATCGTCCGAATCTGACGGTGTAAATAAATGTTTTTGGTCTGAATGTTTTAATTGGTCCAATTTTTGGTCCGAATGTTTACATTGGTCCGAATAGGTCCGAATACAATATGGGTCTTAAAGTCAAATTGTATGTTTTTCATACAATAGGCATATTGTATGGGCCTACCTACTTTTGAACTATGAATTCAACTTTATGTTGAAGGAGCAAAAAAAATAGCAAGAAAGAGATACTGTTACTAGGCTGAAAAATATTCTAACACATCTAAATATACTAATTTTCTTGGGAGAATGGCAAAAATTGCCAAATGTAATGAAACAAGTAAGAAATTATCAAGCAAGCACGACATCACCATCTGGCATGGGGAAAAAAAATAAAAAAAGGCAAAACTGAAACCTAAAGACCGAACACATGTGGAAGCAAACAAAAGGAAAAGCAGGTCAAAAGAAAGAAAAAGACTGACACATGAATAAGGGCAAGCAAAGAAAGGAAATTTGAAAGGACAAATCGTGTGAAACAACAAAAGTACCGTACCCAGAATAAAAACTATCTAACCGAACTTTGCTAAAAAGAAACTTCTAAAAGCATCCCCTCAAATCCGTAGACTCCACAGAGCACACCAAGGGATTTCAGAAACACGAGGTCGATCCATAACAGCAAATAGCGGATTGGAGGAGGATGGAAGCTTGTCCTCGCTGTAAAGCCACTGATAAATGCTGATGATATAAAGAATAATTATAAAGAAGTACGGACGTCTCAAAAGAGCGGAGCAGAAGTACAGGGGAACTCATTAAGTGCAACTCCTCAACAACCAAATATATTGATCGTCATTGCAATACAATCATCCGTAGCATTGTGGTGCACACAATCCACTCCTAAGCACAGACACACGGAGCTACTCCAACATGTCGAGCCCTTGACAGACGACTGTCACCGAGGCAAGTTTCACCAAAACAATGTCCCAACAATAAGACCATCACCATCGAGCAAAACAATACCAGTCTACCATGATCGAATAAGATGTGACACATGCAATATATGAGAGCATACCAATGTTGCAAATGGCACAAATTGGTCGGAATGTGAGTCACGCGTCCATGCACAGTTCTTGGTACAAAACCATGCTAGACAAAACCACTGGATCATAGTGTTGAAGGGGAAGCACTAATTTACCTTCCATCAATGCAACATGAGAGTAATAAAAAATCCACCAACGAGTTGATCGTCCCTCTAAAGCAGTATACTTCAACCCATGAATTTGTTCACTGCTCATTCAGAGTACCGAGACACAACACCTAAAAACAATTGCAGAGGAGATTGTCCAGAGATTGGAATGTAAAAAACAAATCACCTGCCCTTTCAAAAAATCAGATACAAAATAATCTGGAGAAGTTGACATCAGCTAGCCCACGGTGAGATTGTTCACCAACAAGTGGCGCCCAGAAAATTTTGTACTCTGAAAGTCAAAAGACCATAAACGGAAACATGTTAGCGGCCCAAAATCGATGGGGCAATTGAACGACTTTGAGAAGAGAGGCTAATTTGGCCTGATTGTATTGGTTGAAAGCACCGGGCTTCTAATTAAGAACATCGGAAAGTGGAGAGATGACTTCCCAGTTCTGAGTGTATGTCCACGAGGCCACCATAGCCAGCCACCATTGTCAACTGCAAGGTCAACAAAAGATCATGTAAGGTAACATGGAGACGACATCTCAAAGTGATTGTCACAATGAACGCACTAATAACTCACAACTTTATAAAAAGCATCTTCTTAACACACCCTTTACCACAAATAAGAATCAGAATAGGAGAATCAGCTTGTCTGTCAGAGTTGATCACAAATCAGACGGAAACACAACACTCAAATTAACTCATGTTTATCGAGTATACCAGTAAAGTACAGGCCAAAATGTACAAAAAAGTAGAGTCTTACTTAAAAGCGCAAATTTGGGCAATATCCACCGGTGCTAATAAATACACTACAAACTAAAAAAAGAATGAAGCAACAAGGAAATTACACAGACATAAAAAAAATGCTTCGCACATTGTACTAACTGCTAGCAATTCGCTTACTCTTTAACTTTTTTACTTTTTTGCAACAATAAATTACTCTTCAGTTCACTGTCATAGAACCAAAAGCCGTATAAATACTGGTTTACTCAAGAAACATGATAAAACTTTTGACATCTCCTATCAGAATCAAAAGATATGCATTTAAAAATTCGTAGACTAGACCAGAGTGAAACGCGGAACTGCAACTGAGAAGGAACTACAATGGCCGAGGCCAAACCTAATACCTACCATTTCTGAACAGAAGCTAAAAGTAAAATAGATGTGCAGTAGGGATGGAAAGATCCCACCTTCAATCAAAACCAAAAGCTGTAACACACTCAATTTGGGACAAGAATCTCACCCCTGAAGGATGTGCATCAAGTGAAAAAACAGATGTGGGAGCAGAGGAAATTTCAGAAACCAGACGACCTCCCATTGACCAGCGTGTGACAACTGGCTCAGCTCCAGCAGAAATAATCTGAAAAACAAAAAGAAAAAAAAAACGTGAGAATGATCTCTCCTTTGAACCGTACTACTCACATTGAACGCAGACATGTAGAAGACAAAGAAGGAGAAACAGACATCGCTCACTTCCAAGTAACTAAGGAATAAAAACTGTAATACAACCAATTAAATAACATAGTTGCCCCTGAAAAAGTTAGAGACTTGCACTTTTTTGAATTCTTTCCAAAATTCAACAATGGACTAACCTGCCCATTTGCTATTAGTGTTAATAACACAAATTCACTCGCAATTTATTTTGACCAAAAACCACAAAATAATGTTAAATGAGACTGATTAAGGGAGTGGACTACAAGTTGCCACTTCTCCCAACACTAAATTATAATCATACATTCTCCTTCCCTAACAATTCCTTTACACTACTAGCCATGGGGAATGTACCAGGCACCCATTTATCAGCAAACAACTATGTTGATGCGGCTGATAGGGCAATTAATTCTACTGTCAAAGTTTCACAATCGTCTTGAGGGCAAATTGTACGCTATGCGCATTTTTTTGCGTAATAGTATAACATGGTTATTTATAAAACGATTCAACCTCAAAATGAAGGTAAATTTACATCATCCCACTCTCGTGTTAATATCCTATGACTGTGTGGCATAGTGAGTGACGTCTCGAACCTCATCTTGAAGCATGAGCACAGCCTGGGGCGCTGCAGGAGCAGCAATTCGCAGCGTGGCGGCCAGCGATGGCAGACTGAACAGCGTCAGAGTGAGACCACCCGTTCCACAAGCCTGCATTTAACAACCAGCCCAAAACGATCTAAAATCAGACAACAAAAATATTGTTTTGTTAGTCAAATTCAAGAAGTACTGTAACAACACAATATTTGAACTGTATACGATTCTTTCTTGAAAACCACTTATATATACATACATTTATTTCATATATATGTGCGTTAGAGAAAGGTTCTAACTTCGTCAAATTTCAAAACTTGTGGTTCAAATGACCGAAACCTTTAAACCACAGCCGCGATAGAATACGGCTCCAAAAACAACTTCGGATACATGTCCCTGTACACTAAAGAACAAACTGATACTAATTACTGTATTACGAATGCACTTCACTCATACTTTTCTTTTCTTCTTTGTGCTTATTTTGCATGTACACATTAATCTAAAAGGTAATTAATTTGAATTTTACATGTAATTTGTTTGTACTTGAATGTATATTATTTGTGATTCTTTTTGATTTATTTGTACTCCACAACTAATTAAGCTGCATTTAAAAAAAAATCCTGTTTACGTGAATAAATACAGTTGAAGTCACAACAAAATGATTTTGGCTTCATTCATTTCGTGAAAAAATAATGGCCATTTGGTTCAAATAACCGGGCAGGAGGATATAAGTTTGAACAGCCAACTGAACCTGTTGTTCCGGTAGATAAGCTGCTGGGCAAGGATGTTTGATTACCAAACGAGTGTAGACAAGCAGGAATGTAATAACCGTATGAGAACAAGAGCGAGGAGACAAAAGATGGGGAAACCGCAGATAAGGTTCAACATTTTCAGAGTCCATGAAACCACATTTCAGACATTTATAAACCAAAACCTTCTGCTGTGTAAGACTACCTGTTACAGCAATCATCCATATTTGAATGTAAGGAGTGCACCTCATCTTACCTGGTTGGGTAATGCTTACATTTCCTTCACATAGAATATACAGCATACAGCATGCAAGATACGACATGCAGCACACAGCATAGAACATACATGTACAACACTTAGTTTCGCGGAAGCAAGAAAACCTCTTGTTGCTGTACTTACCAGCCAATTCTCACTTGTGTCCAAAGCAAGACAGCTGACCCATGGAGATGCTCCACCAAATTTGCTGCTTTTGACAGCAGCCTTCCAGGGATCAAATATTGCCACTTGAACTCCTGATCTACAATCTGCTCAATCCCAAATCAGTCCCAGTCTCGTGTCACATTAAACAAGAACATGTCAGTGAAGTATAGTGAGAGGTATAGGTTACCAAAAGCGTGCCAGAATTGACTGATTTTTGTGCGATCAATACCAGTCTGGATCGTCTGAATTTGAGGGAAACTATTTTACTGATCAAAACTTTTGTTTGTTGAACAAGAGGCTCTTAAAAGACCATCAACTTGGCATACACACTGTCCATACGCTACTCATATACTGAAAATACAAAACCTCGCCATTCGACTCAAAGATAGAAAGAAGAGCCACTTTTAGGTACTCTCACACTGAGTTAGGACAACTTCAAACCAAATCCTCCTCGTCTCAACTTACATACCGAGTTAAAGAGTAAAGTGGGCACTCCACCCATCTTAGAACAAGAATGAACTACTAGACCTTCTGAAAAATCCTCGGCCTATCTGTGTCATAGCTATGAACGTTTCAAAAACTACACAAATTTATCGTTCGACATATTGTGAATGAACAATTATCCACTGTTCAGCTTTAAGTGCTGAAGACTCTTTCCAATCTAACATTTTTCAAAGTCCGCACATGGATTACTCTGCACACACACTAGTGAATGCTGATAGTGTACATTCACATCAACCAAACAGATCCCAATCTGAGCAGCGATTGGATATTATCAATTACGTTACTCTATTCCCCTTTTACCTTCTCCTCACTCACCCTCAATCTCCGTGCCAAAGACCATTAAAATAGTTTGAATGCATATCTGGACCAGGGAATTGCAAGTGAATGCGATAACCAAGCAAGAATGCATAAAATGAAATCCAGACCACTTTAAAATTCTCCGAAGCTTACCAAAGATGCGTGCAGTTCCATCTTCTGATCCTGTAATGATCTGTAAATCTCTCACCAAAACAACCCAAAGAAAAAACAAACAATCAAATAGCATCAAATAACATAATGGGCAAAACAAGCCTCAAACTTGATTTGTGCCCCACCGTGCTTAACTCGGCCACTGGAAGTATTTTCCTACACTTGCAAACATCAGGAGAATTATGCTATATGTCAAAACAAATGCTCCCCATATGATCTCACATTGACGCATGTCGAAGACTCACTCGAGGTAGAGTCGATAGGACATTGAGACAAAAAGAAAATTCTTGAAATCAAATTTACTTAAAATGAAAAGGAGGGCCACCTGCTGATGAGAAGGCCGAGTTGCAATACAATGCAGGTAAGCAGAATGACCCCGAAACGTCATTACACGCTGTCCTGTTGCCTGCAGAAAATACACAAAATAATGTAACCAAAGTTAATGTGAGATAACCTACAGTTCCAAACCATTGGTAAAATTTTCCATCAGTTTTCACAGTCTGTGATGAGTTTGCTTTTCCCTCTTTGTCTCCTGTGGTGTACAGGATGATGTCAATCATATCGCAGGTCCATAGTTTGTATTTAAATAAAGAGGAGAATAATGTATCGACCCAGCTTTAACCTCAGAATTGACCACGTAAGAGATATGACCAACGGCTCTGGTCCTAAAGCTTTAAAAGTGGCCGAAAAGGTATGCGAAGATACAGGTACATAAATGCAATGGTACTATGATGCCAGTTGTCGTACCTATGTTCATAATTTGAGTATCAGACTCTGAAATGTAGAAAAAAAACAAAACAAAACAAATGCAACCCATGAATTAAAAAATCCGGTACACATGTTCTTTTTCTTTGTTTGTTTTAATTTTACATAGAATAGTCCATTATGCAAACAAATGTAGGTAGACGAGACAACTGGCACAACAGTACCATCGTTTTATATACCTGTACCTCAATGTAACTTTTCGATCACTCTCTGGGGTTTGGGACCTCAAGTGATCTGCCGTATCTCTTGAGTCGATTCTGAGGTTAAAGCCGGGTCACATTATCCCCCAAGAAATAGAATACATAAGAAAGAGAAAGAACTGTTCAGCTATGAACCATGACTCTTAAACATATAGTGACTATTCACTCTTAATTCATCAAATATAAATTAATGAGAAAGCGATGAATACAACCAGCTCATTCAGTTTAATCAATTCTGAATGAGAAAAAACCAACCAGTGGTTAGACAGCATGAAGCCGTTTCCCTATTCGCAATTGAAGTGTCATAAAAAAGTATGACTAATCACAATTATGAAGGTTTTCTTACAAATAGCAAATAAGATTATTTCTTTCCTGTAGCCATTGCAGTCAAACAAAAAATACATATATTGCATAAAGAGTAAACCCATCATTTAACAAAAAACAAAGATTAAAGCTTTATCTTTAACCTCTCAATTTAGCACCAATTGTTTTCACTCCCTCTCATGTGCCAAATTCAGTTTCCTAGAAAGAAGAGGAAGGAGGTACCAGATCCCATGAGTATGCATTGCAGTCCCCTGTGGCCGAATAAAGACAATTTTTCTGCACCCTTGGCCCAAACTGTCAGCTGAAAAAGGAAACAGGGACAATACTGTACAAAACAAAAACACAAACAAATATTCTTGCTTTTTTGCAGAACAGTGATAGCATAAATGTATAGGATGAACAATGTGTGTAAAGTAGTGAACAGCAGCAGAAAGCATTCGAGCAAAACTGTGATTGTGAAGTGCTCTATAAATGCCGCAAATATTATTGCTTTATGATAAAGTAAAACACACTAAGTAAAACAAATTGTGATAACTAAAAGTTTAAAACCACGAGAACAACTTGTACAATGAAAAACTCAAGCCAAAGAATTTGGCAATGCCAAGGCAGCAAACACCACATGAAGCTGATTTGCTCCACTGAAAACTGAAATGAATTTCTACAAACTGTACTTGTCATTGCAATACAATTGGGCTTTCTCACTCGTCTATTTCTTTGTCCGCACACTAAAATTCCAAAAAAATAATTCATTTGAACTGGATACCTCTTCATCGACTGCAATGCCATTTGTCTCTGGTGCAGCAGCTAGAGCTCCTCGTGGGCCTCTGCACAGCTGCCAGACAATTTTCTCTCAGGTTTTTTTATGGCAACAAAACAAGGATCATAACCAATCTGAGGGAAAAACAATGCCTGAAAAAGGAAGGAACTGCTACATTACAAAAAACCTGCAGTGAGTCCATGACTACCTTTTCACTAAGAAAAAGCGGAGAACGACATCCTCTGAAAGCTAAGGGAGAGACAAAAAAGCTAAATGAGTCACACAATAATGGATATCCTACTGCCAACCAGACAAAAACCACCAGATGGCATGAGCTAGGCTGTCGACATTCACCTTATGGAGCTCTCTCCAAGAGGCTACAGAGATGTAAAACATGAAATGGATGCATAAAAGACTCAGTCGCCTTTTCAACTTCTACAAAGGGCGATGGAAGGATCAAACAATTAGGGAGCATTACTTTCCCAATTGTGTCGTAATTTTGAGCCAGGAAGCTACAATCACCTCTGCTGCTCATTCCTGAGGTCGAAAAGCCGAGGAGGGGGAGCGACATCCTTGTGATTATTCTCTGTCCACAATGAACCACTTTAGAATCACCTCACAAATAAAGCAAGCTGATTGAAATAAGGAACACCAGCGACCACGACAATACCAGCAAAATATGCAAAAACTCCGTTGCCTTTGAGTAAGAGAGAGAGAGAGAGAGAGAGAGAGAGAGAGAGAGAGAGAGAGAGAGCTGATGGAAAAGTTAAGCAGGAAGAGGTGGGTAGGACGCACAAGCAGCCGAGAAAAAATTGCGAGTCCAAAGTGATTGCAATAACCAACAAATATCGAGGGCAGACATGACCAGAAAGAAAAAAAAAATTTATGAAAAACATGGGAGAGAAATAAGCAAGAAGAGAGACAACAGAGTGAAACCAGCAGAAACAGCAGCTCAAAGAAGAACACCATTTTCCTCCGTTTTTATGAACTTAGAAAAGAGTTCATTGTTTATTTGTCACTAAGAGCATATAGTAAATTCACCAAGAGTAGCTTAATGTGATCATCCCATCAAAGATGGGCAGCAGCACTAGTTCCCATCAAAGAACAGCAAGCAAGAACACCTAACACCCCCACCTGAAATAATACTGTTCCTAGATACTCACCTACACTGCTCACCGTTGCCTCGAGGTCACTCCACCTCCAACCACAAATTCTACCATCATCTCCACAGCTGTCAACCAAAGAGAAATAAAGTCAGCTTCCAATGAAAAGACGAAACTTAGATAGTTTGACTGGTTATAGTACTTAAAAAGCAAAACTAACAGATTGCAACCACAGTGGTGCACCACCTCTTTGCTGCTACTGGCAAGGGTTTAAGCTTAATTAACTCACATTAACATCCACTGGAAAACAGTTTTGAATTGTACCATTTTATACTTGTCATGAGCACCATATGAGGACTCGTTTAAATGAGAAATTGTGAAGAAAAAAAAATCTTAGCAGAGGGAAAAAACGAACGATCCTTAACATATAAGTTTTTTTCTGGGGCGCACTCAGCATACGGGATTTGTCTATGGTGTGTCAAATATCTAAAAACTGTCAATACATGGAAATCAGTAACAAGAAGCAGGACTTTAGGTGCAATGCCGGATTCGCGATGTTCAGCCGAACCCAAGCCATACCCTCATTTGGTTGCACTCGAGCACTCAAGCGTACAGTTAAAAGGATGAAAGCATTTTACCTGAGCAAAAGAGCTTCTGGCCCTTCCTTGCAGGTGATGACTTGATATACAGGTCCCTCGTGGGCTACCAGACTTGCAGCAGGAGTAGCCACCTGTCGTCTGTGATCACCAAACACTGCGAGTCAATTCTAAAGCTTTGCACTTGAAAGCGTATAAGGGGAGTTTCAAAAGCCTGATGGCTCAAAAAACAATCAATAACCAAAAAGAATGTGAGAAAGCTGAAAGACCATAAGTTTCATTTTAGAAAAACAGCATGCTTTCATTATGCCTCCCCCCTCTGACAGGAAGGTTGAGATCGCTCATGTCATTGACCATGTCACCTAGAAACTGCGTCATACTTTTTTTGCTGTGCACACTAAATGTTTACAACTAAAAGTTAACAAGCTTGTAAAAAAGGTGAACACGCATACTATCTAAAGTCAATCAGGTTGTTACCGACAGCAATTTCACTATGCCAATTGTACCAACAACTTCCCTACAAAAATAAGTCAACCAAAGTCCTTGACATAAGTACAGTTAAAGAGCCCTCCTAACTCCTACGTAAACCTTGCACAAAATCTTACAACTGTATAGACTCTCTGTTCAGTAACCTTTTCTGTTAAGAAAACTGCTAGTGAAAGGGAACTTACAGATTGCTTGGGATATGTTTCTCGACCCTAGCCTGTCCTCCCAATCCCCCAAAATAACCCCAGGACTTCATTAAGTTAAGAATGATTCATAGGCCCTCCACTCTAGAGTTCCGCTCACGTGAGTTTTGCATAGCCTCCAAAGTTAAACCTTAACAGAAAGCTGTTAAGTGTTCATCACCGTTAGTCTGTGAAACTCTAATTCAGGTGCATCTGTTTTGAACATTGTGAACTCTAATACTTAACCGAAAAACAGTAAATTGACTCCTAAATGAGTCTGTGAGGACTGGCCACATTCATATGATTTTAGAACCCCCAATTAATCATAAACCAGAGCAATGTTGCAATCTGAGGTATACTGTCATCACTATCAGTGCAGTAAATATAACGTCAAAACAGAATCAAAATTACAATACAGTACACCACAAATCGTTATTAGTGTATTGAACGCTAATTCGGTTCCCCCAAGTTTTTCCCAAATTCTCAAATAGAATTATCCATACTATTTAAAAAAAACCTTAATTTCTAATTAGAGTAAATGATTTCTTTGAAAATTTTCAAATTCCCAATTAGCGTTAATAACGGTAATTATTCTTATACGCTAAAAAAACTTCTACGCTAATAATGATTCGCGGTGTACCAGGTGACAGAGGCACATGCAAATAGCATAAATACCATTTCATTTTAAGTGTGAATGATTCAACGGAATAATTCTGTAAATAGGAATCTAAAAAAGACAAACATTCCAGTGACACACAACCAATTAAACAATTGGGAGTAGTTACACCAGTTTTAGAACATAACAGTGAAATAACTCTTGTTAACACACATTATATAGTTGTGGTCAATGCAATTTTAAAACCAAAAACATTTACATTCAGTGTAGTGTGATATGTTCAGCTGATATCAATATCAATTACTGTTTGGAGTAAATAGTGCTTCTTCAACAGACTTAATCACAGTTGAAAGTTAACTGGACTCAGTAATATACTTTGGATCCAGGTACCAGTTTGGTAAAGTTCAGGATTTCGATGAAAAATGGATGTGAATAAGATAATGAAACCTGTTTAACTGCGCTACCAATATGTTATTTCCAAGTTGATACTAAACATCCTTTTCAAATTACTCCTCTCCTTAAATTTCACTTCTACTGGTTGATTTTTATAGATAGCAAACATTTCACCTGTCAAGGAGGGCTTGCCATGAAAACGTTTACAGCCTAAATTGTGAGTTTCCACATCCAAAAACGAATTTAATCTTAACAACAGAACATGGAAAACAAGTGAAAGTTGGTTCGAAATCTCCTTGTCGAAAACTACTCTACAAGCAAGTAAACTGATTAAGCTGAACAGTGAGATGAACACCTAGTCTTCAATGAAAGTATTATCAGCAGTGAAGATTGGAAATTATGGTACGGGCATGCATATATCTACTCATATGCATGAATATGAAACCCAGTGAAAACATAAGAACCAAGGAAAGAAGCAAAAAGAATGGTTTAGCCACACTCATCTGCGTGTAAGTCAATCAATACTTTTCACGGGAAATGAAAAAACCATTATTACTGTCTACCTCCAAATTTCACACTGAGAAAACATGAAACTCAACAAATCGTTAATACTAATTGCCATCTAATCCGAACAATAGTATGTCTGAGATATCCTAGCACTGAGATACTGTAGACGCAATAACTGTGATCATGTGATAATGAGATAACGTGCTCATATTAAGGTGCAAACAATGATGTGTGCATGGAGCCCGTGAACGTTACTAAGCATTAGACCCACCTCCGTTTGCACCAAACTATCAAGTGTGAAAGTTGATACTCGCCCGCTAGAAGATCCACAAACGACAAAGTGAGGCAAATTTCCGGAATCATTGGAGACACCCTCCGTACCGTCAGAAAAAATAGCAGAAAAAATGAAGCTTGAAGCAATTCTAGATTCTCTCATGATCTCTGCTTTATACTTTTCGAGAGAAAAATTTCGGCAATCAGGCAAGGAGGGCGACGGGGGCACATCTTCAGTATCCTGAACATCATGTACGAATGTATCTAGTTCCTCGTCGTATTCGTCATCATTTGAGAGACTCAGAGCCTCATGGAGAGTTTGGTCGACGTCCATAGGAACAAAGGCACTCTCTAAGTTGGAAGCAAAAATTGTTGTCACTTGAACCGAATGAAGATAATGTTTGACATGATCATGCTATAAAAGAAACAGACTCCCATGTTTAGGTGTTTCTTTTTGTATCTCTCCAGTTCTTTTTTGTTCGGTCTTGAACTCCATACTTGAAACCTTCAGGTTCAGTCAAATGCTATTTGACCTTGAATAAACTAAAAAAGTATATTTATGCAATTGCTGTTTACCGGATTAAATCTGTAACTTTCATTCTTTGCCGATGATTATTTAATATTTATGCACTTTGTCATGATAGCGAATTTCGCAAACCCAATTCCTGACGTTGTCCTGCTTGAAGGCTGATCACAAGAATCACAGCCCGGAGACTCGTCAACTACGGTACAACGCACTCAATAAACGGACGAAATTAAATTGATATCAGGTATCGTTATTAATCTAGGGAATTGCTAATCGCAGAGACGATTTTTTTTGCTGCGCGCAGATAGCTGTCAGAAATTGTACATTTGATGTACAGTTTCGTACAACCTGCGTACCTTTAAGTTCAGATTTGACGGTCAACCCGTCGAACAAATTTGACTGGCGAAATATTGTAACGGCGGTTAAAAAATTGTCGCGCTTGCGAACGTCGACCGTCATAAAAAAAAAACAATTCACACGGCCGGCGCAGGTTTACTGTAACAAAACTGCGGCAGCCACATATAAATAAAATGGCTGCGCGCAGATAGTTCCTCACTTCACGTGAGCTCCACTGTGAGAGCACACACCGACATTTGACTTAGCCGCAAAAATGGAATCTAATCGCGAACCGTTACACTGAACTTGGACAAAATTTAATGGACGACGTACAACATGTATAAACTCGCACGAAACGAAATAAAATTCGTACAAAATAAAAAAGCGTACCCGCGTATAAATATCGATGAAACTAAAATGACGCGTAAATAACGATGTAGGAATGTTGATTCGTCAATAGTGTGGCTGAATAAATGTGAAGTACGTTTTCAATGTAGGAATGTTGATTCGTAAATAGTGTGGTTTCATTTGGTCGCGCGTGACGACGCGTCATTTTAGTTACATCGATATTTATACGCGGGTACGCTTTTTTATTTTGTACGAATTTTATTTCGTTTCGTGCGAGTTTATACATGTTGTACGTCGTCCATTAAATTGTGTCCAAGTTCAGTGTAACGGTTCGCGATTAGATTCCATTTTTGCGGCTAAGTCAAATGTCGGTGTGTGCTCTCACAGTGGAGCTCACGTGAAGTGAGGAACTACCTGCGCGCAGCCATTTTATTTATATGTGGCTGCCGCAGTTTTGTTACAGTAAACCTGCGCCGTCCGTGTGAATTGTTTTTTTTATGACGGTCGACGTTCGCAAGCGCGACAATTTTTTAACCGCCGTTACAATATGCCGGCCGTGTGAATTGTTTTTTTTTATGACGGTCGACGTTCGCAAGCGCGACAATTTTTTAACCGCCGTTACAATATTTCGCCAGTCAAATTTGTTCGACGGGTTGACCGTCAAATCTGAACCTAAAGGTACGTAGCTTGTACGAAACTGTACATCAAATGTACAATTTTTGACAGCTATCTGCGCGCAGCAATCGCCACTTCATCTTTTCTCGTGCACACTATGATCCGACGGTTTGCGATTGAAAGGGCAAGTTTCGTCTCGATTCGACAATCGAACATGTGTGCACAAAAGAGTGTTTGTAAAACATAAAAACATCAATTCCGTGCACATTTGTCGGATTGCTAATCCGACGGTTTACTGGAAAGGTAAAGAGTCTTACCTTCCAATTGGCGCTCTCTACATCAAACAGAAAACGGATACGTGCTGAGAAAGAGTGATTAAAGTGGCAAAAAAAGCATTTATCGATTCACGGTGATAGTTATGTGCGACCTAACACAAAATGACCTTTCTGTCAAGTTCACCAAATGTGTTGCATGGAGCCCGGCTGGTCTTCCACCGGAATTCTCTCTCCCTTCAGGATTCCGTATTTCAACTCCTCAAGAGGGTATAAGGGCTTTAGGTTCTCCTATTGGAGCCCCTGATTTTGTTAACCAATTTGTTAAAGATGCTTTGTTAGATGACCTTTCTCGTTGTGAGGGCCTTCCCAAACTTCCGGATTCAAAAGTCGCGTTTGCTATCTTAACTTGTTGTTTTGCCCAACGCCCTTTGTACTTGGCCAGCACTTTACCCCCGAACTTTTCTTTCCTTTCTTCCCTTTCCGAATTTGATGATCGGCTCTTTGGCATTCCACATCAACTGGTCGGCCATGGTATCTTTGATCGGTCGGAAGGCCTCCTCGCTCGTAGACAAGCTGCTTTACCAGTCTCTTGCGGGGGTCTCGGTTTGCGTCCTACAGCCACCATGGCACCATCCGCTTACCTAGGGAGTTGGGATTTGGTGGCGTCTATTATTACTTCAAGGTTTTTGGTGGACGACACTCCTATTCTAGCTCTTGCGTTCTCTCACGTTGACGAGGGTTTGCTCTCATTCGAACAAGCGTTATTGTCCTCTAGAGCGCTTTTCCCAATTGAGGCCGAGGCTGAAATTCCCGCGTTCTCTTCCCTTATCACCGAAATTCACTCACGCGTGCAACAACACATCACCGATAAGGTAGCCGCCGCCGAATTTAATGATCTACTTCAGGCGCTTCCCACGGCTGAAGCGCGAAGTCGACTTCGATCGTGTTCGAGGCCTGGGGCTGGAGCTTAGCTTATTGCTACACCAATTTTCACTTCGCTCCGTTTATCTTCTCCTCAATTTTATGCTGCACTTCGCTTACGATTTGGCTTGCCGCACCCTTCCCTTTTAAGCAAGCCCCGTTGCATTTGTGGTCAATATATCGACGAGCAAGGGGTAAATTTGCTACGTTGCTCACACGGTGGGGAGCGAACAACAACACACGATATGGTGCGGGATGCTATCGTTGCCGTGGGTTTTGAAGCAGGGTACACAGTCAAGCGCGGGGTGTCGCACATATTACCACCGCGTTCTCAATCTAGGGGTACACGGGGTCCTCGTAAGAATCCAGTTTTCCTACATGGCACGGCGAGAACATTGGGGGATGTAATCCTCACAAACCATACAGGATCCCTGTTTCCTCGCACACGGCATTACATACTGGTGTTGCGGCTTGGTGTTGCGGCTCGGGATGCAGTTGCTTCGAAAGAATGTGACTAAGCGCACCTCGACCCAGCTGATAGTTTCACACCATTTGCTTTGGAGATATTCATGACCCTAGACTCGTCTTTCGACAACTTTTTGCGCGACTGCGCCCGACGATCTTTTGAAGTCGGAGGGCCTACCAGCCCTTCTCCAGCTCTCATGTCGGCTTTCTACCACCAACGCATGTCTGTCGCCCTTCAACGTTCCCAAGCTTCGGCCATTATCCGACAGAGCACGGTGGTGACAGATGGCCGAGGCCTGCGAGACTTACTGCCGCGCCACCGGGTGCATATAGACAATATCCATAGTTTTGATCTTTTGTTGGGCGTAGCTTGAGGCTTTAGTGTCTAGGTTACTTTGTAGTGTTTCAATAGTTTAGTTTTGTTGTACTTGCTTTATTTCTTTCCTTTTAGGCTTTTAACTCATTTTTGTTGTATTTTTAGTCCTTTAGGATACTGGTCTTTAACCTTTGTTGGTCATCAATACTTTTTAGTGACAATCATGCTTTGTACTTTGATGGTATTACCATCGAGTTCTTGGAAATAATATCTCTACTTGTTCCTAACATTACAACAACAATATTCAGATTTATTAAGAAAGCGCGATGGTAAACTATATAGGTACATTGGAACGAAGGTAATAAACAACAATAAAGCAACTAAGGGAGACAGCAAACCTACGAGAAAAAAGAAAAGTAACTTGAAAGGAATAGAGTACACAGAGAGGCAAACTAACGAAGTACACAGAAAAGTACAACACTGAAACAACAGTGACAGGGAACACCCTAATAAATAATGACCCACCAAACAGCCACCTAAGAACCAAGGAACCCTAAAAGCAATCCCACAATTCTCCCAAGCCCGACGGAGCACCTTGAGGGAGATCCGGAACACGTTATAACCTTACTAGCAAAGGGAGAAGAATGGAAGTTTGCACACATTCTAACGCCACAGGCAAAGGCTAACGACTAAGGAACATTCTGAAGAACACCAGGATAGAAGGGGGAGGGCTCTTAAGGCCTATCTGCTCGAAAGATCGCCAACCACCCAAATTGTTGACAAATGCTTCGGAAACTACCTTTCTTTAGTTTCCATCGTTCTATGAAATCCCAGATTTTTTCGTTGCCTTTGGTAGCTCGAAACCGAAGAAGATCCAGAACAAGAGCTTTGTCGAATTTGAATGGAGATTCCAAATGATAAAATCAGCATGGGGAGGATAAATTAAAAAGCACGGTGGTAAACCATCTGAATCCGAGGGTACAAAAGCGGTGGCATGGCCAAAACTGAAAACTACAAGCAGGGCAATAAAAAACAAAGAAAGAAACGTGAACACAGAAAAATGGCAAGTAAAACAAAAGCACCCAAACTCAAAATGAAAAGCACGGCAACTCACTAAACCAAAACTACAACCCCAACCCCAACTCAATTCAATATCTACGAAATCACTTTTGATCCTGAAGATAAGAGTTCAGCAAATCCTATTTATCCTATCCTATCATGTGGGATGCGCGCGCTCCTGCGTGAACCATATTAGTACTCTTTTGTTCTCTCTTCTTTTATTTTCTTGACTTCTGTTACAGCAGTGTTGAGCTTGAGCAACACATTTTCCCATTTCCTGACCACTTCTCCTCTTTGTTGATTTCTCTGTACAAGTGGCATAGTAGTCGTCCAGTAGTGTGAAATATTCATCCAGGAAGGTGAACCGGTACTAGAACACTTTCTAGAAAAAGGAGAGAACATTGGGACATATCAAACCAGGAAAAGCTTCTATTCAATTACACCACCCATTGATATTCAAGGAATTTTCAGTGAAAATCTGGAATTCGGTAGTATAAATATTAGCGTGGCACATTGCAGTCCCTAGTATTATTAACTCGATGTTACGATTCTCGGCCAGAAAAAAATTGCCAATTAATGTTGGTAACACTATTAGCAATGGGCAGTGTAGCTCAGGGCATCTTTTGCACGGATTGGGGCTTTAAAATAGAAAACAATCTAGTGTTCTGCTTGCTATAACATGAAATTATTTTATACGAATTTACAGAACATGAAAGTAATATGATCAATTTACCAAACGGATATTTAACACAAGCATAAAAACATTGCTTAAACATATTCCCATTGCAAATTTTCATCACAGGGCATGATACCAAAATTCAGTTTGCTGCCTTCAACTCTCGTACATCTGGAGGCAATTATCAAGCACAAAGGACAAACATTTGCTCATAAAAAGGAAAAAACTTTATTAAACATACAATAAACCGGGAAAATTTATCAACACGGGAGGGCTACTATGGAGCCCGAAAATGTACACGTGTATTTTTTTTGTGTAACTATACAAAAGGCTATGCAATTCGTGGCAGAAGCTCCCCTTATTCATATGGAAGAATGAAGAAAATATAGAGGAAACGACCTAACAGATATTGACAAATGAACAATTTGGTACCTCCCACGAGGATTCCGGGTTTCCTCAATAAAACCGCAAAAAGTAGCCCTTGAAATCTGCACGCCCTAATATCAACTCCACATGTTCGAGAAGAGAGGGATCAAAGGCGACTTAGGAAAGATTACCAACTATTGATTACTCTCTTCTTCTGTTGTATTCTATTTACTAGTGATTTTCTCTAGTGACTCTTGTCTGCTTGTATGCTACACGTTTCTGACATAGAGGGAGAACAGATGCAATAATGGAGACAATGCAGCTTTTAGACTCAACCCCGTGCCGTTCCTTACCAACGCTATCCTTTGCGAAGCCTTATCTCATTTTGACTAGTTTTTCCTAACCTTCGTATCGAGCTTAGAACGGGACAACTGACTTGAGTTTTCCTTTTTAGCGGCGGCGAGCACTTCCTCCGCCATTGGCTTCCATTGCTCCGCCAGAGAAAAGTTGACATCCATGGCCGTTGTCAGACCTCGTAGGAGCTGAGTGGTTCGCAGAACAAAGAACAGGTCTTTTGGGAATGTCTGCATCAGAGAAAAGGGTAAAACCGTGGACGGCTATTAGCATTTATGACACTTAAACCCGGTTTCTCTGCCCTCCAAACACAAAACAGTGTCATTAGAACTAAGTTTCCTTAACACTACACCACTATTCATTATTAGTGTTTAATTTTTTTTCGCCACTTGACACATCTTTTCTTCATGCACACCTGTCGGATCGTCAATCCGATGGTTGCTATTGGAAGGCAAGCTCCTTACCTTCCTACTGGCGGTCTGCTGTTGACAATCCGACAAGTGTACACGGAGAAAAGATGTTTTAAGTGTCAAAAGAAACCTTAACACTAATGACGATTAACGGTTTAGTCTTTTTAGAGTTCATGATCGCCCACGTCATTCGGACCGGAAATATAACTATTATCACTAAAGCAGTCCTCGTACCAATTATTTTTTCACGCCAATACCGATTTTCGGTGTAGTAGAAAAAACACTCACAACATTTACACACTGACCTGCATTTTGAACCTTGTCTGACATCGAGCCTCCTTTTGGTCATAATCACACTTCATTTAAGAATAGACATGCTTACCTTGACAGCGTTGTCTTTAAGTGTGGACTCTTCTGCAAATGGGTTGCTTGTGGTAATATTGTCCATCTTTTTGGTATCAAACATAATGAGGCCCATTCTGCGGAAACTGTGGGGTGCCTGTTGTGCATTCTTTTCTGTCTCAATGCCAATCTCCCTGAAAAGTTCAGCACAGGGAAACAACAGGAAACCATTAAAATACAATTCAAGTTTACTTCCATGCACTTAAGTTACAGTGCTGCCATGCAACGCCATTAAAGATTCACTTCATTGCGGTATCATATAACTTGTTGGACAGAGATCATTTCACATGCTCTGCCAAAAATGAATCACTCTTTTAGTAGACTGACGGTAAGCTGAGCTGAAAGTGTACCCAAAAAGCCGTCCAATTTCGTCAATATTATCCGCGGCGATTGCCAGAACTAATTCTGCAAACGTGAGTTGCATTTTCCGTGGAAGCTTTTTCGTCTGTCCATAATCCAGCAATGCCACCTGGCAGGCAAACAAAAGAGAGTTGTCACTATAAGGACGTGTAATGCTTCTAAATGTCTAAAATTCTTCAACTATTCTGTTCAGCTACTCAAGGTCCAGGAATTATTAAACGAAATGCACACACAGTATTCTAAAACTTTCTAGAATTTACTATCGTCGATAAACCGTATATATTGATCAGCTCAAATACCAAAGAATTATCACAGTCACCAATTATTGTCAAGAAGTTCAATCATTGTCAACAAACTGTCGATTGACAATATGAAAAACATTATACAGAAAGTTACTGAAAAGACCATATACTTGATGCCCACTAACAATGTTAAAAAAAAATGACCAACAGCCCATTGATTTGTGAGTCCACAATCTGTACTTTTCATCACTTGCTTGCAATATTTCGTTTTTTATGTAAATATTCCGTGCTTTCCTTGAATATTCTTCGACTAAGATAATAACAACAAAGTCTGATATTCAATTAACAGCAGTCCTCAAACTTACAAAGTCTCAAATATCCAGAAATTTCTACCAATATGAAACTCTAAAACTCTTAAATTGGTTTCGCTGAGTCTGGTCAAGTTCTAACATGGGCAGCATTTCCAAGTTACTTGTTTTTTAAACATTGAAAAAGAGAGGAACTTCATTCTTTCAAACCAAAAATAGCAACGACAAACACGATAGTGAATACAAGAGGAAAAACAATGAAAGAGGTTGTACCTTCCCACCCTCGCAAACCAGAATATTGCCAGGATGAGGATCCGCCTGGAAATGTCCATCCCGCAAAATCATGAGTCCATATGCCGCACTCAGGTCACGCAAAATATTTCTGCACAACCCTTCCCCAAGTAATATGGAGACATAAGATTCCCCTACAATTGCATTTCTAACCAGTGGCTACCATGGAGGTAGTGTTAAAGTGACGACACAACACACACGCAAGATGAGATGAGATGAACCCAGATGAGGCAAGAAGGGAAAAAAAATACAGAATATGGACAAAACGCTTCTGGCACAATAAGATGAGACATGACGGAACTAAACAACATAACCAAAGGTAAATGCCTACACGACACAGTTAATCGATATTAGCGTTAACAACACTAATCCAGTCCTGGTTTTTTGGGCGCTCTGACCACAAAATATTGTTATCAATACTAATTGGTTTCTTCTTGATGCTAATTCTTTTTACCGTTCACAATTGTCCACGTCAAATAGAACTATTGACACTGAAGCATTGCACATACTAGTTATTTTTTAAAGCTAACAATGATCCACGGTGTACCTTCTCGCTATTCTTGCAATGCGCCCATCGGCGCTGATCCCCCGCCTCTTCATTTCGTCCTCTAGCCGCATGATCTGAACACCATTAACAAAATCCATCACCAAGACCTGCCTGCCAGAGGACCCACCAATCAGCTAAGTTTTCAGGCCATACACAAAGTATATCAACACATGACTATCAACTGATGACTATCTTTCACTGAATATAGTGTTCTAAACAAAGGAAAAGCATGTTTTTTGACAAGCTTCTCTCAGCTGTTTTCTGTCACATGAGTCGAGTCAACTTAGTTTTTAACAACTTAAGAATGAAAATCATCTATTTTCTGGGAAAAACCATCAAACTAAACAAGAGAAAGGAAAAAACACCACAAAAAAGCTCACCGTGTGACCATACCCTGTATGGGCCTTGGGACAATAATGGGAGATTGGCTGCGATCTTGACCACCTTTTTTGTTCTTTAACGGCTTTTTACCAAATGCCAAAGAATCTCCAATTTCCACCATGTTTCTTGCCTCAAGACGGAAATCAAACTCATGTTTCACCTGCCACAGGCTTAAGACAGAGGAAGAAAGGAACGCCAGGAAAAAGAGAAATGATAAGTTTAACATAAAGAGGTCATGCAAAGAAAAATGCCGTAGGCACTTATAATTCTCTAAAGATTAAGCTCCACGTCATTCGCATTATACAGCCATGCAACAACAAACTAACAGAACCAAAACTTGGAAACTGAAATGTGACAAAAGGTTAGAGGAAGTATGATACAAAGTAGCATCTGAACCGCACCTGGTCCTCAAGCTCGCCTATAATAGAAACTACATCAAATGGAAGCTCCACCTTTTGCAAAAAAGCAGCAAAAGTTTTGTAGTTGGTTAAGTCCATCATCATCAGAGGCTCGATACCCGAATGTTGCACCTGAACAGGTGGCAGAGATCCAAAGGACAAAAATTTTAGTCTCACCTTCTCTTTTCTGATCTGCCCATACACCATTTTGACAGCTCAACAGCAATTTTTGACAGCTCCCTTACTCAAATTTAAGTAGAAATTCCGTACCTTCACAGCCACTTCCTTGCCACCCTTTCTTAGCCGAGCTCGGTGGACCTGCATCAGCCAAAAAAAGGCACAATCCCCCTCATGAAATTCAAGAGGGTTCTTCCCCCTCTCCCTCCTCTCCCCACTAACAGGGTCACAGAGACAACAGGGCCATGATAAAAGCCTTGGAAACAAGGCTGATGCGATCAAGAATGAAAGACAGAACCGTGACTACACTGCTCATCGGTAATAATGTTACTAGTACTTAGTCGCGACTTAATTTAACTGAAAACTGTACATTGGTGTTCATAACACTACTTGAAGGGGTGGACAACCATCACCCCCTTCTCCCTCTACTAAATTGGTATTAAAAATTATAGTTTTGCATTCACACTAATAACCCGTTCACTCTAATCGTGACAGGCACTTAAGTGTTTCATATCGGCAAGTCCACCCAAATTCTTGGTACAGATGTGAAGGTAAAGCCCCATTATTTAACCACTATGAGGGCCCTGATATCCACGGAGTTATATCGACCATTGTGGGGTACAAGCCATGTTGATTTTTCTTCTCTTCTTCTGCTCTCTGTTTGCCGAATTGTATGAATGCCAAATCAACTCTCCTATACTAACTTCATTTTTATTTTTTTTGTTTTCCACACCTCACAATCCATCCTACCGAATTTGCTACCGAATTACCAATTTCTAGAAATATTGCAATCACAAAAAAGTAAAAAACGTCAAAAACTTGGGGCGAATTCCATGCTGATAGATAAAGGAGAGCAAAAAAGTGAAACCAAATGAAACATCAAAACTCACCATTTTCTATCCTAAAAAAGTCAAAAAGTCAAAAATACTCCCAGTACTGAAAAAAACTCCGGTACCGCGAGTACAAATACTAAATTGACCAGCACCCTCGGTTATCCGGTACTGTATGGACATCAGAACAGCAGTTATCACGAACCAGATACAATTATACAAATATGGATAAAAAACACAATTCATGAACGCAAGTGCAATATGTGAAATCCTTCAGACAAAAACTTCAATTGAAGTTCTAAAAGCTCTATGCCCCATCATAGGTGTGCACATTCACACACATCTCTGTGCAACATAGATGTCTCGGCTACTCGAGTATGGGAGATAATGCCTCACGATGATTGCTTCATGAGAATTTTACTTCAGAGTTTGATACTTTCGGTGAAGTAGATCCATGAACCAATGACAATAACCATCTTCCAGAAGAATACCAGCCTAAGCCAAATTCTTCATCTAGGTTCCAACCTGTCATCTTAAAGGTGACAAGATTCCCCATATTAACACTGTCTGACTCATGACTTCAGCAATTTTCTCAATTCCCCACAAATAATTCATTCCCATTTGACCAAAAAAATATAGCACACCACTCACTCAATCCCATCAAAGTCTTCACAGATAGCCTCAGTCCAAGCAAACTTCCATCTGCCCACCTGTGCCACTGAGGCTGAGCCTACAGGCTTTTCGTCCATCGACTCAAAAAAGGTATCCAGTTTTCCACCCAGCTCCTTTTCCAGCAGTCTCCGAACCACAGGAAATTCATCTGCTGGAGCCGCATCTTGTAGTACACTCAGACGCTTCACCCAGGCCCTCGGAACAAGGTCAGGTTTCGCCAGAAACTGACCAGCCTGCAAACATTGAGAGAATAAAAAGGTGAGTATTATGTGATGGGATGTGCCATGGCTGATGTGGATGAGAACAGGTGATATGTCATGACACTCTTTTATAAGAAGGAACAAAGAACAATTCTACCCTGAGATAAGGACAATGCATGGCGGAGCCATGGTAATGCTACATTATTAACAGGTGGGAGACTGTATTCCTTTCTCTTAGAATTCCCATCTTTTTCCTCCCCCTCCCCCTCCCCCTCCCCCTCACCCATATTTTACCTTGAGGAAGAAGCCTCCGAGGTCGATACACATTTGGTAAAGAGTGTCAGCAGCTTGCTCATGCTGTGCCTCCCAAATCTGGTCTCGTTTGATGGGATCGGACATGAGGCGAGTGCGAGCTTGACAGACCTGTGACAAGAGAGCAACGTAAGGTAGGACAAATGAGAAAGGACAAACGTGGTTGATTCAATCAAAATTTGGGACCAAGAGAGCAACATGGGAAAGGACAAACGTGACTAATTCTATCAAAAAATTGCTTTGAGATGAGCATTGAACACCAGCCAACATCAGTTCTTCAACCTTTACATACATAAACCTTCCAAGAATCTTGTTGCGGTGGAAGGAGTTAAGCCCGGAAGACCCAATAAGTTTGGTGAAACAATGTTTCATCGCAATGCATAAGTCATGGAAGCGAATAACTTAAAAAATGTGCAAGGCTAAATCATATTGCTAATTTATTACTTCGTCAACGGAAAAGACACAGATACAAGAAGTGTTAGTGTTTGAAAAAACTTTACAATTCTTCCAGAATAATTAGCTGAATTCATTAGGTTAATTGCAAAATTGGGGGACAAAATGAAGACACTTGCAATACTTTCTCAGTTTTCTCGCCGGCATCTTATAAATTTTTCAATTATCAAATTCAAATTGTGCAAGAGAATGACGTCCTTATTTGATAATTGTCTTTTTTATTCATAATTCGTCCCTTTCATAGCCAGAATCTGAGCCATGTCATCACATGCATGAAAACAACTCTGACAAGAAAGTATTAGGAAAAATAAAAAAAACAAAAAAACCCATGGTTCAACCTTGCCGTAAGGAAATTTCTAGGACCAAACATACAAGAAAACATTGAATTCAAATCAGCCAAACCCCTACGTAATCAACAACAAACATCATTCCCGGCCCAATCTCCAAACAATTGGAAATTCCAGCCTGCATTGTTTGCGCAAACAGAATCTGGTTCTCCAATCAATTTTCAACACGTGTCGATTTCCAGTTTCAGTTCCACCAAACCCTACGAAACTCCCGATTTGGTAATCCGTTGCGAGAGGAGGCGTGGCAGCGTGTGTGTATAAGTACTTGTAAAAGAGGGAGAGATAGAGAGGGAGAGAGAGGGAAAGGGCAGTATCAGCATCACCTTGTACGTTCCGTACACCTGGATGGAACGCGTCCAGAAATGCGCACTTCTAGAGGCGCGCTCTATGGCCGTACGCCTGTCCTCCGTGAGCAAGGAATCCCAAGCCTTGGCGGCCGTACGGCATCCGCGCGCATACTGCTCCAGCGGACTTTTCAGCCACGCGGGCGGACTGTCCATCGGGGCGAATCGCGGCCGCTCGCTTTCTTCCACCAGGGCAGCCACGCGAGCCATTGAATTCGAAAAGTGGAAGAAAGAAAAATAAGAAGGAAGAGCTTCACGCTTCAGCAACGATGCTGCTTGCAGTGAAGTATAGACGATGTCAAATGGTTTACGTCCAGGAGGAAAGGCGGGAACTGGAGGTCAAAATTGCAGTAGAAAGTCGCCGGATCTATATATGTACAAGTACAGTTTTGTACATGTGTCAGTCGTACTACTATATTTAGTATGACATAGGATAAAAATAACGATTGATAGTAACATTTTGGGTAGTAACATTGAAGAAATTTATGCTAATGATGTGGCTAAGTCGTACACATTCTGGTCAAACCGTACATAGACGTGCCCAAATAAATGTACGAACTGTACAATTTGAACTCAAAGCAAGGGTAAATCTTCAATAGTGTAACTACCAAGTTATTCCTGTAGCAAGATTCCGTGTACGGAATGTGTTAAAGTTTAGACTACTAGAGCTACGTGGCAGCTGTTTTTCCACCAGAAACGTTTACGGTAGCAGGGTTGGAGTACTTTAGTTTATGCAGAAAATGTACGGTGTCCAGATGGCGCCTCGTAGAACCTGTCATTTTGCTGGGTGTTCGATACGATGACGAATTGACGAGTAAGGCCGTCTGGAATTCTGTGTAATTGGGAGGCGGTGACATTAGGCGGAGGAAACGGAACTCGGAAATCACATTCGTCTCATTTACGTCAACCGTACAGCACCTGCCCCAAAGCGATCATTTCAAGGTCATTTCCAATGGTTGGGCTATTATGGCCGTACTTTTAATCCGGGAAGGGACATTGACCGCTTGGGGCCACGATGGCGGTAACACGAAGGAAATAACTTCACGATATTGTAAACTGCCACGTGGCAATTTTTGGGGCACGAATTAGATAGAGTCTAAGGGCGTGTCCCCATGTAACCGATATTTTGAAACGTTATTTTGGAATTTAGCGCTGATTTTACGGTGTACTTTTCAAAGTGTGCCTATGGGTGCGTCCCCATGTATTAAAGTATCGACTTTATTCTGTCGTTTTCACCCAAAACGCAGTTCCGTACGATAAAAACTTTAGCCGTACAATAAGATCAATTCTTGAAAAGTACAGCAAACGTCAAATCGATACTTTGAATGTACTTCATGTTTGTCGTCATGTTAACGAATTTTGGCGTTTTCCTTTTTTCGACCCCCGGGCAAGAGAATCAAGCCCGTCAAAAAACTTCATCAAAAATCACCTCGCGACTTGATTTCATGGAAAGTACCGCCGAAAAAACGAATGAAAAACGGTCCACGCACGCGCCACACGAGTGGTAAAATTTTAGGACGAGGGAGAGCACTCGCTATTTTTCTCCCTGCCCGTCACGAGCATGTACGGAAAAAATCTGCAGGGGTCTCCGATTTCAACGTCATTTCATCAAGGTGAAATCCGCGAGAGAGTACACCGTGAATCGCTATTAGCGTAATGAAATAGATAGCGTAATGAAACAATTAGCGTACTTTACGGTAAATTGTGTTTTTTCGGGTACACCATGATACTAATTTATCATGTACTCTAATTTGTAAACTGCTTTGTAAAAATTTTCAGCACATAATATGTCCACACTAAAACATGTATTTGTACGAAACTGTTCAATTCGTACGCCGTCGCGTTTTTTTGACATCTGCGTTTGCCGGAAAATATTTACGCAATTATATATTATTATATTTTCTGTACCTTTAAACTTAAAAATGTACGAAATAGTACAGATCTGGCAGTCCGTACACCACACTATTTAAAAGGGCACTAAATTACAGTTATGAACCGCATTGAGCGGGGTACCTCAAATAACGTTCAAAAACATTTAGCGTACTTTATTCTATTTGAGAATTTGCCCCAAAAAAAGGGGTACCCCAATTAGCGTCATGTACGCTAATAGCGATTCGCGGTGTAGCTTCTCTCCTTCTACCGTACGCTCTCCACCTACCGAACACTCTCTCCCACTTCCACCATCACGCTCCTTCACACTCCATGTCTCACACAATGCAAAGCTCTTGAAATTGTTGTTTTTTTTTTTTGTAAAAATTGCGATGAAGCACTCGTAAATACGTCTTAGCAAAAAGGTTTCCTGGCAGTTTTCCTGCAACAGATTACCTTTTCTCCGCAACAGATTAAATTTTTGAAGCAGGTGTGGAAAAGGAAGAAATTGCGAAGTGTATAATTTCTTGGTTTTGTAAAAATACGCAGGCGGAGAGGAGTCAGCTGGACAGTGGTAGCAGGGTTGGAGTGTGACAGCGGTAACACTCATGGTCTGATGTCTACAATGTCACGGTCAACATTACGATGTCACGTGATGTCGCGGGAGTTGTGACACCATTTGTCATTGTAGACGTGTACATCCGTCGTTAGTTTTTGAGACATCACCAATTGCCGCGTGTATTGTAGACGTTTACAACCGTCGTAGTTATCGCGTACGTCATCATTCTTAGTAAGTTTCGTAGTCGTTTCCAACCGTCGCAAGTTGTACCCACATCTACACCCGTCACATTCCAAAGTTCCGATTTCATTTTTGCTCATAGGGACGCTTTTCAAAGTAGTATGGAACACTTCACTACACTCCAAAACGCTTTTCCAAAGTATCGCCTACATGGGGACGTACCATATGTCAATCGTTACTTGCGCGTTCATTATTTTGAATCTGTGGCAGTTGTACAAGTCGCCAATACTTGCGACACCTGTAGACGCCAACAAACTGTTGTCATTTGTAGACGCCGACGATCTCGAAACAAACTGCTGACATTTTTACGCCGCAAAGAGCTCCTGACATACTGTGACAACTGTCGACGCCAAAATCTTAAGATTTGCACATGACACGCGGTTTCCAAAATACAACCGAAAATAAAAACGAAATTTCGTAACATTCCCTCGTCACGCTATTTTCGGTAACTTTTGTTCGTCACACTATTTCTCTCAAATGACTTTCGTTATGTTCGAGAACTAAAACCCTAAAAAATAAGTTGGCGTACAGACTAGCGTCTGCAAAATGTATAAAAGTTTCGTCGTATGATTACTGCGTACGCAGGTACATGGTACGCAAGTCAAGATTTGAAGTTAAGTTTGTTGGTGCTAAAAATCTGAAAGATATTCAATATCGGATCGTAGCTTGCGTGGCGCCAGTCAATTTAGAACGCGTGGCTTACAAACTCTATGTGATGGAACTTCGACTCAATCGACCCGGTCTGTAGAGTTTGCCGTACAATTACAGAAACATATGATGGAACTTCACCCTAACACTACACCGTGAATCGGTATTCGTGTCAATAACTTTGATTCGGCGGCCCTAAATTTTAACCCTCGAACCTATAATATAATAAATAATTCCTTTTTTTCCTCTATGCTAATAGAAGTAAAAGTAACTTTCCCGGCACTTTGTTTATCGACTGTCCCGTTTGCATAGGTTTTGCGCCTGTATTTGGGTTTGCTTCACCCTTCACTTTTAGGGGGGCGACGGTGTGTTTGAAACCAACCTATTGATGCTGAAAGAAACCATTTACTTCCCTGCTCCGTAGTGGGAAACATGCTCTCGAGCATGATTTGGTGCGAGATGCCGATGTTGCCATTAACGTCGAGGCGGGCTACACAGTCAAACAAGAGGTTTTTAATATACTTCTGCCTCGACCAACGTCTTTGGGTTATTGGAGCCGTCGGGTTAACTTGGTTTTTCTCCATGGTGTTAGGAGGACACTTGGCGATGTGGTCCTCACGTATCCGACCGGGACACACATTTCATTTCGCGCGGCTTCGCATATAGGTGTGGCGGCTTTTGACGCCACGGCTACAGAGGAGAGAGACAACGCTCACCGAGACACGTCGTACCATTTTGTCCAATTTGCATTAGAGATTTTTGAATCATCCGGCAAGTTGTTTGACGATTTCTTTCACGATTTCCGAAAAACAACGTTTAAATTTAGGGGTCCAAGGAGTCCTCCATCGAGTCTGTTGGTTGCTTTCTAATGTCAACGTGTCTCGATTACCCTTCAGCGAGCGCAAGTTGCGACTCGCTTTTGCCGAAGCACACTGGCCAATGATAATGGGGGGGGGGCTTCAAAATCTTCCAACACAGGACTCGGTCCACATCTATGATCTTCGTGTTATGGACCATAGCATGTTTGTGGGTAGGCTTGTCTACGGTTTTTTTTTTTTTTTTAAGCGGTATAACTCTAGTATTTTTGTTTTTTTTTCTTTACTCTTGATATGGTTTTACCAACGCAATTTTTGAAATAAAGACTTTGTCTCTATTTAAATAGTGGCATTTACTCAAACTTCTATAATTTATAAATAGTGTAGTGAAGAAAACGTGTGCTTCCGCACTAAAAGTTGTTGTTATATCATACAATCATATGTAAAGAGTGTTTGAATAAAGACGTCGACACGTGAAAGTGAGTGCGTTGACAAAAAAATAGGCACCCGGGTTTCATTCCCAGTCATAAATACAAGGTAAAATTGTAACATGCTCACAAGCCGGTTAACATAGGCTAAAGCAAACACAACATTGGAATGTGTATCCAAATTGGAGTTAGGCTTATAAACTAACGTTAATTTTTATTGGAGTCATGCCCTTAAACCGAAATAGAGTTAATAACATTAACTTGTCCTTTACACTAGTTATATTTAACAGTAATAACGACTCACGGTGTAGTTCAGATACGCATTGCCATAGAATAGTCGTTACCGAACGTGTTTACATGGTCATTTTTTTAAAACGTGGGAACGTGTTTGCACAGTTTCCCCTCACCTTTTTTATAGATAACCCAATCCAAGAGCCCTTTCACGCATTCACGCCATTCACTTTTGCGTTTTGACGTCGTTATCATCTTGTAGTATGAGCAGTTTTAGTATAGACTGACACATTTGCTACACTACACTATGTAAAAACCGCACAAACTATTGCAATAGTGAAATTCACACAAATTAAATTGTGATTGTATAAGCGGAGATGGAAAAATATTATTATAAACTCTCTTTTATATCCGAGGGTCAAATCTCAAAGGCATTGAATTAGTGTTGTAAACATTAAGAGGGTCTCGTTATGTAACATGTAGTGCCCTGAGAACTACAACCGTGTAGCCGTTGTCACCGTCAATAAATAAATACCGTGGGGTTTGCATTAGTTTTATTAATTCAAGTTCAAAGCAAAATGATGTGGCTAGCTGAAAACCGTTGAAACAATTGGCGTCAAGGAAAAAAAAAACTGTGTCGTTGACTTTACATTATTATACCTTAAGTTCGAGGAGAGAATAACAGGGGCATCAGTAGAATATCCCTCTCGACACGTAATTAGTTAAGGGGTACACAAGGCCCTCGTGTGAATCTCGTGTTTCTACATTGCCCAACGAGAACATTGGGTGAGGTGGTCCTAAAAAACTCTACATGATCCCATGTTTCCTCACGCCGACATTGCATATTTGCGTTGCGGCTCGGGATGTAGTGGCCTCCAAAGTACGTGATTACGCCAACCGTGACCCAGCTGATAATTTCACACCATTCGCTTTGTAAAATTTTGGCACGTTGAAATGGTATTTGGACAACGTTTTACGTTGATGCGCTCAACGATCTTTTGAAGTTAGTGGACTTGGAAGCCTTTCTTAAACTCCCATGTCGACTTTCTACCGCAGTCACTCTTTAATGTTCCGAAGCTTTTTACAAACATGTAAAAATGAAGATGCAGGGGGGTTCCAAGTATCGTATACAACACAAAGTGATATAAAAATATACTATATTTAGGAGGCAAATGCTTATAACTATCTCATTAAACATACTCGAATTGAGTTAATTTATGTTCACTAAAAATGCCAAGAGTACAATAGGTGGATGACTATAAAGTCTTCTCCTCTGAAACAAATGTTGACCATAAGTAATGAAAGAGTCGTCCAAGGTAGCAACCAAAACTAAAAACCACGCTCGCCGTTGAAAAAAAATAGACTATGTCATTTCCACTAGCGTAATAAAGCTCATTACCTTAGCAACATCAACCGCCATCCTGCAACATTTCGAGACCTCTAACCCATTATTGTGTGTGAAGTAAGATTGGCCAAAACAATGCTTCTTATGTAAATTAAAAATTGCAACAGTGTCCTATAAAGTATGGTGGGGTTAAATCACCCCAATTCCAAATGTGGGTGTGGTATAGCTTACGAGGACCGTTGTATGAGCATACAACAAAGCTAAGGATGTGCAAATTAGGGAGGCCCACGATAAACCAAAGAGTAGAAGTGAGCTAATTTTTAGAAAAACTTAGAGTGGAAACCGTTGGCGTAGTTTTCACCCAAACATATAATGATGGAGTCGGTACAAGGGAGAAATTGGTCACAAAAAATGCTTTATGTGCCCACCCTCCTTTATCTTTGATTGCATTTATTTATAACCCTATGGACGAGAACACGACTTTTTTTTCGCGATATACATATTTTGGTTTCGAATTAGAATCCCTTCGTCTTAGACCATTTACCTTGATCGTTGTTGTCGCCCTACTTTCATTAATCCCATATTTTTTCGGTGATTGGTCATTGAAGCCATTTATATACAACCTTGCCTTTTGTTTTATGATTCTTTTTGGCCTCACCGAGGTGGCCACACGAGGGGTGTGGGGTTATGCTTTAGTATATTTGGGCCTTGTAGGACCTCCATCTAGATTGACTAAGGAGGATCGAAACGTTTTTTCTACCAAAGCTTATGACTAACCCGTTAATAATCCTCAAAAAAATCCCGTGCGTGCTAGTTTTTTTTTTTTTTATCAACAACGTATCATTTTCTTTCGATTACTATTACTTCCTCCTTGTTTTGTAACCAAGACTCGCAAAGACGGCCCGGTTGGTTAACCTTTATTTGCCCGTGCTCCTTACCACGCCCTTCGTGATTTCTATCCTGCTTTCCCTCCTTGCCCCTGCCCATCAGTTGTGGACAACACACTTATCATCCGCTTTGTTCCCTCCTTGCCCCTGTCCATCAGTTGTGGACAACACACTTATCATCCGCTTTGTTCCCTCCTTGACCCTGCCCATCAGTTGTGGACAACACACTTATCAACCACTTTGTTCACACGCTGTGCTGACCAATCAACTTTTTCAAAGACCACTTAGCAAGTCCAAAATGTTTGGGTCAAACATGCAAATGTACTTGTTGGTCACCTTTTGTCTCCCTCCTTTCTCTACCCCTCATTAGACCGCCATGGTATTCAAAGACATTCGTGAGTTTAAGTATTTGTTTTGCTCGAGTACTTTTGTGACCCAACTTTTATTATTTTATCTTCAATCTGATATTTCCCATGCGGACGACCTAGCCTTCTTAGCCCTTGGGGGCATTTATCGTTTGATAAGGTGTCTCACCCACTACCCCTCTTACCTCACCCACTCTTCCCCTCCCACCCCTTGTTCGTCACGTCTATTAAGGCATATGATGATCGCCTCGAAGACATTATTCACACTCAATTTGATCGTTGGGTTTTTAATCTCGAGTTTGGGTCTACTTCTCTCTTTGAGGGATCATATTTCGACTCTTTGTGGGCGTTAACCTGAGTATACTTGGCACGTATGGTGCATGATGTCTATCTACTTGGGGAATTGGCGACTCATTGTCTCTATGCTTGCCTCTCACTCTTTGGATGGGGATACTCTTACTCTTGCTTCTATCACCGCTTGTGTTTCCGTTGGTTCTCCTTCCCGTATTATATTATGGTGGCAGACCGTTTTGTTCCTTCCTTAACCTCTATGCTATGTTGTTTTCGCCACCCGTATTTTGAAGCCAATTACGGGTTTCTAACAAATAATTTAGTATGAGGTTATTACAACCATTAAATCAAAGCTTCTCGAGGCTCTCCCCTCGATTTCTTCATGTACTATTTTTCTCTCTACATGAGCCTTTGTTCAAGAGCGTGGCTACTGGTTACATTTGTTTTCACTTTATGTTTCACGCATTAAACCACCGCCCTCAAGTTTAAGCTTGGCTTTCCTTATTCACCTTTACTTGACTCGCTCGTTTTGCTCACACGGTACGATGGCGTCCGTTTGCTTCATAGACACTCATGGAGAGTTGATTCAGGCACACGAGATAATGGACACTAAAGTGACTATTGCACACGAGGGGGGAAATTATGTTCGCTGAAAGGTTTCACATATTATTCCTTTAGAGTACTTTTGCTCGATGGTGCCCATCGTCTTTTTATGACACGTCATTGGCGAACCCTGCCTCGCTTACAACCTTTCCTCGAGCGGTTGTACACGCTAGAGTGGTCACGCCGCATGTTTTTAGGAAGAAAAGAGCGGTTTGACTTTTTCCGATGGCGGTTGAGATAATTGGTTGTGTGGGCGTCGCTTTGGATGAGATCCTATGTGGATCCTAGTTATGTGGTCTATGTTCTTTCAAGAGGTGGGGTGCTCCCACTTTTGTCCACACATGACATCTTTTTACCGTCAATGTGTATACGTGGCTTTTCAGGGAGTTGTCTTCTAGCCTCCCTTGACATGCTATTGTTGTTGTGGACCGTCGAGGTATTGTGGGACCCCCTCAGCTTGCTTCACCAAGGCTAGGAGATTTAAGGATTTACTTTCAATAGTACTCTAACAACTTGACACATGGTTAGGTTTGTTTGGGTACGCTGTTTCGTTGTTGTTTTGCCCATTTTTTCAATGTCGTTTGTTGGCTTGCCCTTTTTTTGTGTGCTAGTTTTTCTCATACTGTTTTTCCTTCATAGGTTGTTTCCACGCTGTTCAGTTTTTCAGTTTTCTTCTTGCCTTTGTTTCCTGTCCCCATGTACACAGATAGTTTACCATCTTACTTTCGTGATAAAGTCGTACATCAGTTAAAGGTTATGACCTGTAATTAACCTTTCATAGCTTTGCGTTTCCACTTTGGTTAGCAAAGTAACCACACGAATTTAGTTACACCTTTTAACTAGCTGTTGTTTAGGGTTTTTTCATGTTGTACCCATGATATGGTTGATACTCAGATGGTACTCAGATGATTACCATCGCAAATTAAAGCTCAGTTAATTATATGAATCTTGTCAAATGATTTCCAGTTGGTCTATACAGGGAATATCTGACAATCTTGGATTTTTTTTTTCGGTAGTTGTTTGTGGATGTTATTGCAAAAAGCTGGATATTTTTCCAGAAACTTGTAGAAAACATGAAATATTATCATTTTTTCCCTGTAACCTTTGTGTGGCCACAGATTATTGTAGTCTTGAACAGCTGGATGGCAGAGTGGCAAATTTTATACGGTAGTATGTCTGCAGAATGTGATGTACTTTTGAATGGGATACCAAAGTAAGTATATCAAAGTAATGGGATACCAAAGTTGTTTCCAGGCTGCTAAAGAGGTAGTCAGAGGGTAGCTTACAGTGTACTGATGTCTCTTGTGACACTACCCATGACATGTGCGTGAAAACATTTTGAAACCTTTCAGTTTTAACTGCAGAGATGATGGTACCACATTGCTCAAGGATTCCAAGACAACAAAGTCTATCAGCTGCTGAGTGTCGTCAAATATTACATAGAAGATATTCAAAGCAATAGCAAACTCCAGAATGTGACCTAATCTACTTGATCACCTGGAACTTGTGTCCTGCTGATAAAGTAAAAATTCTGTATATTCTATATCCTGCTCTGTTTCTTTTGTAAGTTTGTTATTCGTCAGGATCATGCATGAAGTGCAATTCTAATGCAAGAACTATGCCCACACACAGATAAGACACACTACCCACCAATTGTTGGACACTGGAGGTCTTTTTACAAAGAACAAGTGCTGCGAAGATCCGACAGTCCATTCTTAGTCATGGCTGCTTGTCAACTGACAAAAAATATCAGTGCATTCACCAAGTTCAAACCAAAAATAACCACAAGAGGACATAAAATGCCAAAACAAAATTTTGAAAGCTCTGAAACAAGGAAATAAAGTAAAATCCGTAAAGTTCACAATCTGCAGGAAACACAAATATTGAACTTCTATCATTAAAATGTGAATTAAAATTCAAATGCTTGTACCAAGGTCTTTCTCTTAACAAAAACAAATGAATTTGGTTGTCTCACACATTTTTACACATACAGTGGAATCTTAATATTCTTTTGCAAACACATGCTATGGATATAAACGGGAGCAAACAAGAAACCCGAAATGAAACGATTTGTTTTTTCAAGTTAATAATGCCTTTGCTCTGGTTGTCAATATGAGAGTTCCGTTTCAAAATTCCAAGGAAACTCAAGAACGGCCAAATTTTATGGTTCGCCTTTGGACATAATAAAACGTCTCTAGAGTTGTCTAACAAGAGAACCTAATAGGAAGAACCACAGCTTTTTAAGAAAAGGGAGATCGATCCAAACATATCATCCAACGATAAATAAAACCAAGGTAATGATCTTCCAATCTCAACCTTTTGCCTGTCACCTAGTATAACCATCTCCAGGCGTATCATTGATATGGTACTCTTTTCCCATAACATAGTATCCTCCAGCTGCTGGAGGAAGCGGAGGTGCAGTTTTCGTTGACTGTTCCCCAGACTCCACTGCTTCTCCTTCTGAATCCGATGGCCTTTCAACAGCAGACACCTTCTCGTGAGTAATCACGATATCTGCACGCCGAAGTTCACGAGGATAATAAGCGATGCGGTAAACATTCTCAGGAAGAGCCTGCGGAACCAACACACGCCTAGGATAAGATGCAGGACATATTTCTCGGAAGGTTCCAGCTTGAACTAATGATTGCAAAAATTCTGGCGAAGATGCCGGGCCAGTTATCTTCCATGGCAGCTTAAAGAACTTGCTCGCCTCCTTTGTCGCCTCCTTGGCTATGCGGGAGACAGCAGCAACTGCCTTCGAAGCCATAGATACAAACTCTCCTTCCGCTCTTAGGGTTACGAGCTCACACCAGTACTGCTCAAGTATCCTCGGTAGTCAATGCTAATGCTGGTGTAAAGGTACACCGTGTGTCGCTATTAGTGTGAATGTTTATTGCCACCTAAAAAAAGCACCTAAAGCATCTTTTTCCCGTGCACACGCCAATCGGAAGGTGAGTGTCGTACCTTTCAATATCAGCCGCCAGATTAGCAATCCGACAGTTGTGCTTTTAGAAATGGCGAAAAAAATATTTACTTTACTGCCTATCGTTATTAGAGTTTATCACTCTGATTTGAGTGAGTATTATATGCCAATAATAATTAATTAAGTGGTTATGAATGAGCCAGACGATGAAATGTAGTCTAGAGTGGCTGGTCCTGATAAAAAATTTATGCTAAGTGTGCGTGGACGGTGGACGCCTTTATTTGTTCCCTAGACACACTTGATATTGTACAGGTCATTTTCTCGCTGCACGCATGTCCAACTGGCAATTTGCTAGTGTTGTGTATCGGTAAAAAACTTATAGTTATCGGTTATCGAACGGTCAGAGGTTCCGATATATCGGTATAGGACCAACAAATTCCATATCGGCAATAACTTTTTAAAAATATAGTATGCGTACAATAGGACTATATAACATACTGTATTATATTATTTTCATTATATAGCGTGGAATGCCACGTATAAGAATCTGTTCCGCGTATCTATTTAACTGAAAATTTTTACGGACAGCGCTGCACATAAACGTAGACAATATAAGTTAATACTTTATTGTTATAAAACTATACTATCGAAACGAAAAAAATAAAATACATAGTAAAATTTCTGAATCAAACTTTTTCCAAAAAAAGACGAAGAGACTGAAAGAAGCAAACGAACACACCTGTCAGACTGCCGCCATTTCCAGACGCCATATTTTGAAAATTCTGGCAGCAGGAATTTTGAAAACCCCCTTAAATTAGGAATAATCGCGATTTTTTACCGTAATCGAGAGGAAGGGGGTCCGATGCGCGTCCGGGGAATACGATGTACAGTTGCGTGTGTAGGCCGTACATTTATATGTACGGTCCGTACAGTTATCGCCGATAGTTATCGTTATCGGCATTATCGCCGATAAGTACCCGATATTATCGGCTACTTATCGGCGATAAGACCGATGTCGATATATCGTACCAATATATCGATTATCGGGAACCCGAAAAAAGGTCCATATCGGTTATCGGTAAATCCTTACCGATACACAACACTACAATTTGCCCAATAGCTTACTAAAGTACAGTATACGGCACGTACTGTACCGTACTCTAGTCGAAAACTCAAAATCATAGTTCAAAAGTAGGCTTTTTTATGGTAGGCCTTTGGTAGGCGCACAAAACTTTGCACAAAACTCGCGCAACTTAGGCATACTGTATGTGTGTGCGTCGTGCACACTCCTGTACGAACGTTCGAATCTGACGTAAGATCAAAGTACAACGCACGCCGCCGGACGATTTTTTTTAGCGAACTGACACGGCGTAGGATGACATTCCGGGGGAAAAGGCACCAACGGGGTTGGTCCGTAGGTTTTGGTAATTTTTATTTTTTTTTCCGTCCCATACTGCCTGGTTGGTCAATTTGAGGCTTTATTTAGTGTGGCCCTCAAAATTGAAGACGCTAATATGACAGATTGTCCTTTCGTAAGTTGTGTTATGGGCTTTTCATGTGATCTTTTTAATATCGCCTACTTTGATCAGCGACCGTCCAATTTTCCAAATATGACGGTTTAAATAAAAAGTCCCTCAAAACTCACAGAAATATTTTTTTTTGTCCGATTTTTTTTCAAAATTTAGACATGTCGTTTAATTCTCTATCGATCGATGTGCAACTCAACCCTGTCCCTATTTTATTTCATTTTGCGGCCAATACAATATGGGTCTTAAGGGCATATTGTATGTTTTGCGTACAATAGGCATATTGTATGGGCGTACGGTCACCTACTTTTGAACTATGCTCAAAATGTTAGCACGGAAACCACATTCTACAATGAAATTGATAGCTCAGATACGGTTGATACCTTACGCGCTTAGAAAAGCATTCGTTCCACGGTAATAAGATCCTAAAGTCCCCAAATTGTGATATGTATCGTTTATTCCGATTAAGTGCCCTGTCGATTTTAGCGCCAGATATCGGACGAATTTATGCCTTAAACGAAATCTGTGAACCCTTTTGTTTTTGAAGCCCCTCCGTAGTGTGTGACTGTGTGTGACTGTGTGTCGAAAAAGAGTGCAGGACTTAGCCGCTTTTTCAGCTCTGATCTGAACTCCTCTCTGGGAACTTAGTCAACTTTTTGAACTTAGCCAAATTCGGAGCTCTTGTGGCCACTCCTTTGTATGTGTGTGACTGTGTGTCGAAAAAGGGTGCAGGACTTAGCCGCTTTTTCAGCTCTGATCTGAACTCCTCTCTGGGAACTTAGTCAACTTTTTGAACTTAGCCAAATTCGGAGCTCTTGTGGCCATACTCCTTTGTATACTATCATCTGGTTTCTTCGACTCTTACAAACACATGTAGAACGTTTGGTCCAACGTATTGATGTTTTTTATTTCTTTTTTGCAATTGCTAAAATCGTTGTCACTTTTCTTCAGCAAGACTGTGTTTTCTCCCACAGTTGATCCGATGCTGTAATTATATTGTTTTTCTTATACACTATGCTTCAATTCTTCTGCTTTATGTACTTGTAAGTCTTCAGTCTTTTAACCTTATTTTTTATTTCAAGATAAGTTGAGTGATTGACAAGTGATTTCTGCGACAATAAGTTTATCATAAGCTGATTACAGTTCAGTAAGTTGATCAGCCCATGGATTCAGAAGAGGACGAACCCCTCGTTTTCAAACGTGGCAATACAAGCTCATTATCACAAAACAAGCAGTCTAAAGCTCCGAGCTCTTCTACTGCCAGACCAACAAAGAGTCCGCCTCCAGCATCAAAATCTGCTTCTGAGAAACCATCACCTCCTGTTTCGAACAACGTTTCTAAGTCATCAGCCATTCCTGCCTCGAGTCCTTCTAAGACAGCAGCGCTTCCCCCTTTAAAAAGGAAAGCAACATCTCCGCCTCCCAGTAGGACAGCAGTATCTCCTCCTCCGAGTGGAAAAGCAACACCTCCTCCTAGTAGGACATCCACACCACCTCCTCCTGGTACTAAATCAACGCCTCCTCCTAGTAGGACAGCCACACCTCCTCCTCCTAGTAGTAAATCAACACCTCCTTCCAGTAGGACACCCACACCACCACCTCCTAACAGGACACCGACATCTCCTCCTTCAAGTAGGAGAACAACACCTCCTCCTCCAATAAGTATTACAGGAAGACCTGAGGCAGCAACATCACCTCCTCCGAGACCAGCGACATCATCAGCTGTCAACAGAGCTGACTCAACCAATGCCTCTGCTAAACCAGAAACATCATCTGTCCCCCCTCCTCGTATATCCTCAGTCCCTGAGCCTACTGTGAAAACTAATTTGCAGGAAAGTTCATCTCGTAACGAGAGTTCCGATTCCGAAGATGACGTTCCCATTGGTACCCGTTTACAAGCAACAGAAGCAGAAGAATCTGAAGATGACATTCCTATTAGTGCCCGAGCACAGGCAGCTGCCAGAGAGAAGCCTCGAGCTACAGTAGGGAGTAACAGTGCAAAAAAGAGGCCTGCAGGTTCAAAGGAAGCAGAACAACGGGGGAGTTTCAAGAGGGCAAAATCAGACGAGGAAAGCGAATCTGAGGAGGATGTCCCTTTGGCTCAAAGAGCTACTGCAGCGACTACCAAAACGAAGGCAAAAACGATAAATTCGAGGAGTTCTGTTCTTAAGAACGAGAAAGACGGAAGGAAGGTGATTGTGACAAGGCGGTCAACGAAAAAAACTGTGAAGAAGAAGGATAGAAAAACGGATAATAAAGTACCAGGAGGAGGCGGCGAAGTAAAATGGACAACCCTTGAACACAATGGCGTCATTTTCCCCCCTGAGTACAAACCTCATGGAGTCAAGATGCTCTACAAGGGCAAACCAGTTGAATTAACTGCAGAGCAAGAAGAGGTCTAGCCCTTTTGTGCCTTTATTGTTTTGCAAGTATTGCCGGTTGTGCTTTTTGTTTGGTTGTTTTCCATTGTCCACTGGCGAATGCTAGTGCATGGTATCATGGAAATCAACATTATTTGTTCCATGCATTTTGCTTTTCTTTTGATTTTTACTGATGCAGCAGGCATCAATTCTAATGAACATTCAATGCGTGTGCGTTTGACAGGCTAGTTTGTATGCTTAATTATTTTGTGGTACAAGTGCAGAACTGTTGTTTCTTAAAATAAATTGTCTACGATATTGGGCAGTGATTATATAAACGAGACTTCTTTCCTAACTCGAGATCTTTTGCAAAGCATTTCTGGACCAGGTCATCATTATTAAAATTGTTGTCGATATCGTGGCTGTCGTTTCTGGACATGATGATAGGCTAATTTCAACCTGGCTCCTGTGCAGGTGGCTACTATGTTTGCAGTGATGCGAGAAACGGATTATGCAACAAAGAAAGATTTTATCAAGAACTTCTGGAATGACTGGAAGGAAGTGCTTGGACCCAGGCACACGATACAGAAAATGGATGACTGCGATTTCACTCCTATTTGGGAATGGCATCTTGCGGAGAAGGAGAAGAAGAAACAAATCACACCAGAGGTCTGGTCCTCTTGCGGTCTTCATTGGGCCTATACACTCCTGTGTAGGCTGCCCTGCCTTTCTATTGTTTTTTTTTCCTCTGAAATGCTGAACAAGTGCTTGGCTTCAGTTCAAGGAGATATCCACTGTGCAGTTGGAGCTTTGCCTACTAACAAAATTAGTCTTTGTCTTTTTTTTGTTTATGTGGCTAGACTCCGTCTGTTGTCGCTTCGCTTGCCTGATTAAAATTGTACCTATTCTAGATCACCTACAGCATTCGGATTTGATGAAGGTTGCGTTTTTGCTTGTTTTTGGCAGGAAAAAAAACGTTTGAAGGAGGAGAAGTTGGCACAGGAGGACAAATACATGTGGGCAATTGTCGATGGAGTTAAAGAGAAGGCAAGCAAACCTTCAGTTGTCATTTGTTGTTTGTGTTTGGTGAACAACACATTATAAACGCAGCTGAACAGTTTATTTGGGATTGGCCGGTAGCGTGATGGTGGTCCAAAATTGTTAGAGATATCTTACGATTTCTGCATTGGGCTGGCTGCTATGCATTTTCCGGAGCATAGCAAAAACTGTCAACGATTATTGTCATGTGTTCATCAGAACACAATTGCGAGAATCATGCAGTCTGGAGTTGACTACTCTCTAAATCTGAAACTTTGACTATGCGACCATGTTGCTTCAGGTTGGAAACTTTCGAGTTGAACCCCCTGGCCTCTTTCGGGGTCGTGGAGAACATCCCAAAGTATGCAACTAGTTTTCCCCCTCTTTTTTTTGTGTTTTGGCATGCAGCCTTTGGGTTTTCACACTATTGCGGGAGACTTCACTTACATCTGCTATAATTTTGCAGGATGCATAATCAACCCTGTGGAAAATGATTTTGCAAGTCAAGAGACTTTTATCAAAACTTAAGGAGATGTTGGCGATTTTGAGTGGTGCAGATGGGGAAACTGAAAAAACGTATTTTTCCTGAAAATATTGTCATTAACGTCGGGAAGGATGCGCCAGTTCCAGCTTGTCCTCTTCCCGGCCATAGGTCAGTTTCAAAGTTTATTCCTTTTTAATAGCCTGACGGTCAGCTGAGCTTTGTATTTTTTACCATTCAGGTTTTCCTTCCACAAAAAAATCAGCAAGGAATCTTGTCTTGACGTATTCTTTAGCATGCTGTACATTATTTCAAAAGTCTTAAGTGCTTATAAGTTTTTGCCTCCCACACCGTGTATGCACACTTCCTGTTGAATTTTTGGGCGTTGTTACATGTTGGTATGAATATATGGAACACAGGTGGAAGGAGGTCCGCCACGATAACACTGTGACCTGGCTAGCCTTTTGGAATGACCCCATCAATCAAAAAGAGTGCAAGTATGTGTTTTTGGCTGCAAGCAGCAGTCTGAAGGGGCAAAGCGATAAGGAGAAGTATGAAAAAGCTCGAAAGCTCAAGGTATGTTCAGTTTTTTTGTTGCCGTATTTCTAATGAACCAGTTTGGGGAGGGGGGTATGGTCATATTGATGCCTTGTCTTTGCGTAGTCCTTAAGGACTTAGTCCTTTCCTGAAAGAGAACGGGCGTCTTAATTAGGGCTGAATATAGTGGCCTCGAGTCCCTAACATGCAACCAGAAATTAAGATACGCAGTCTTGTTCTATTGTGACATGATAGTTCTCTAAAGGAGGGCTCTTCACCTGATGATCCTTATTTTTTTCAGGATTACATCGAAAGCATTCGTGAGACCTACACCCGACATTTTAACTCTGAAGACGCGACCAAACGTCAAATTGCTGTGGCAACTTACTTGATTGATCGTCTCGCACTGAGAGCAGGAAATGAAAAGGTAGTTTGAGTATAATGAACTGCTTTCAATGCCCTCTCCCATGTTGATGTATATGATATCCTTTGTGTTTGGTTATTTCTTTGGATGTTCAACTGAATGGTACGAGATAAGTCATATTTTGATTTTTTTAATCATGGGGCTATCAGAAAATTAACTTTTTTTGTCTGCAATTAATCCTTAAATCAACTTACTTCCTTCAATATCTCTGGTGGTCAGGACGATGATGAAGCAGATACTGTTGGTTGTTGTTCCTTAAAGGTGGCACATGTTAAACTCATCCATCCAAGCTCGTTGCGGGTAATTTGAAACCCAGGCCTTTCATTTCTTCAGCTTTAAAAAAAAAATGATTTTTTTAATATTATTATTAATTTGGGAAATGAGTATGTTGAAGCTGACAATCTGAGAGCTTTGAAAGAAATTAGTGAAAAAGGCAGATGTTTCTTTGTTGTCTAAAGGCTTGTTGTATATTGCTGTGTATGTGCTGTTGCAGTTTGACTTTCTCGGTAAAGATTCCATTCGCTATCTTAATACGGTTGAGGTGGAGCCTAAAGTATTTAAGGCTGTTGGTGATTTTCAGAAAGGTGACTTTCCTCCATTCCTTCAAGTTCGTAGGCCTCCGGGTTTGACAGTACATGTGCCTTGCACTCCAGACCGATGATTCGCTAAAACTTGGAATAGCACTCATTGTATTGTATGTACGCCAGTTTCAGGGATAACGGTGGGGTTGCATGACCCAGCGCATGTGGACATGGTCTAAGGTCTGGAAATGAAATTCCTGAGAAAACTGACTACTTTTCAGAATGTGTATTTGCTGCCGATACCTCAGGAGACACTTCCTCTTGTATCATGCTCTTGCTTTCTCCTTGAATCTTGTATCTGCTGCCACATGCAGAAAGGCCTCGACTGTTTGGAAATTTCCACATTTTTGCCTCTGGTTTGGATGGTTGTATGTTACTGTTTGATGGAGTGGTTGTGTGAGGTATGCTCTTTTTCTGAAGGAGATAACGTAAGGATAAGTTTATAAGGAATTCGCTTTATCAGTTATATGAACTAATGCTAATGGTGTATTCTTGGGGGCTTTTTACGGCAGGGAAAAAAGCGGAGGACGACATATTTGACAGGCTGGATACTTCCAAGTTGAATGCTCACTTGAAGGAGATTATGCCCTCTCTTACTGCCAAAGTCTTCCGTACTTATAATGCTTCCATCACTCTGGATCAGCTGGTGAGGAAGATGGTCTAATCATATTGTAGAACTGTGAGGGGGGATCAAAGTAGTTTATTCTAGATTACATTCACAGGTGGTTAAAATGGCTGTAAACACAGAATGACACTGCCAACATGATTCAGGCTGATTTTATTTATTCACTCTCTTTTGATTCAGCGTAGATCATGATACAAAACAGGTTTTGTGATTGTGTATCTCATGTTTCAGCTACTAAATGCAGTTTGAATCCATGCTGACATTTGTCAAAATTCCTTCTATTTTCTGCAAGTGTTACAATTTGTTGTGCTCAATCTGTTCTTCTCCAATTGAGATTCAGCTTGTGGAACTACACTGCCTGTCACCATTAGTATACAGGAATACCGCGACCGAATTACTGTTATTAACAGTAATAATGATGGGTGGTGTAGTGAAGCTTTTACCATACTCTTGTTCATGAGTGATTGAACAATTTCTGTGAATGAGGAGATTGCGGGGCAATTACTTTGCCGTAACGTGGATGCAGATGATGATGATCGACTGGGCATGTTTGTTACAATTGTGAAGTAATTTATAGACCTAGAGGAACTGTTGCAGTCTGTTTTAACTACCTCTTTGTTGAACTAAAGGTCGATGTTCTGGGCTAGCCTTTCTAGAAACTTGTTCGCACAAGTCTCGAATGAAAGATACTGAAGCTCATGCATCTGACGTTTGTTTGCTGCTTTCTTGTGTGCAGTTGCAAGATACTGATGGACAAACTGTACAGGAAAAGATTGCAGATTATCAGCGAGCAAATAAGGAGGTAGGTGAAACCCGCTTTTGTTTTCTTTCTCTCGCCTTTTGTGTGCAAAAAACTTGCTGAGTCTGAAGTTGAGTTTTTTTTCTAGGGATGCATTGATGGGCATGTTTTTGTGACCAACCGCTCAGCTTTGAATTCTGGAACAAACAGCCCACCTATGCGTCGTCACGTGTCATGAGTTCAGAGCTTGGTGGATAGCTTCTTTCTTCTTGCATGACCGTGGCTGAAGGATCTTATGACATGTGCTAAAACAGCTTCTGTAGCATATGACCTTTTTTAGGTGGCAATCCTATGCAATCATCAACGGAGTGTTTCGAAGGCACACGCAGGCCAGATGGAAAAGCTGGAAGGGAAAATGGCAGAGCTCCAGGTCAGTGACGTCCATCACATGTATGCTAAAAAGCGACGGTGGTTTATTCCAATGATTATCATACTTTGTCAGGTTGGAGTGGGATGGAAGTTGCGGGGTTCTTGGAATGACATGAGGCTACACATGCCTGGAAGTAGCAGAAAGTGCGAGTGTCTCAAGATTAAACATTGTAGTGGACCATGAGCATATACGTCACATATCTGCATCAGCAGCTTAAGGCTTTGGACATTCTCCTTCGCTGTTGTATTCAATCTTAATGGAAGCGATCCTCAGAGTCTTGCTAGTAAGGGTTGTGGCGTAAAGCGCATTGAATCTTTAGTCATTTAACTGGGGTCCAAGGTGTGAGCATTGAAGGTGCCGTGAAACATGTAAAGGTGTTATCAGGGAGCTTATTGGTAGCATGTTTAGTTGTCATTTGAAAAAGTCCGATGGATTTATCATCACAATTTGTATGGCACTTTGTTGTCTGGATATTTCTCAGGATTTATGAGGGGCTTCATAGTCAATCTTTACGATGTCTTTTATATCTGTTCTTTGCTGAGCTGGTTTTGGTTTATTTTGTGGATTTGGGGAATTTGCAGACAATGTTGTCTGAGCTGGAAGAAGATTTGGATAGAGCTCGAAGAGGAAAACTACCTTTGAAAAGAGATTCTGATGGGACACCAAAAAAAACTCAGAGTGTTGATGTGTATGTAACTATACGTTTAGAATGAAACCAAGATTAGTTCTTGTTCTACATGAGATGCCAATTGGTTGCTACATCTTGTGCATGTAGACTCACTCAGGTTTAGCATGTGATAGAGCAGTGCTTTTTTTGGTGACTTCCAGTTTGCTTAATGTTCTTTCAGTTTTATGTCTCACACATCTATTAGTCAGATCCCAGCATTCACCATGGCATCATAGTAATGCACTCATCTGGAAAGTTTTGTCATTTTGTCTTAATCTTATTGCTGCAACGGATTGCTGGTCAAGCTGTCGGGGCAAGAGTCCGACAAAATTTAAGACGTTTGTTGTGGTTGACATGCAGACTGGAGAAGAAGGTCGTTCAAACTAAGGCTAAGATTGAGAAGATGAAACTTGAAATGGAGGTGAAAGAGGACCTCAAAACAGTTGCCCTTGGCACATCTAAAATTAATTACATGGACCCTCGAATTTCTATCGCCTGGTGCAAGCGGCACGACGTGCCTATTGAGAAGGTGTGTGGGGAGTCTTTGACCTGGCGGATGAAGAAGACTGACGCTGTGTCCTGATGGGTCGTACTACTTAAGGTGGTCAGTTTGCCAGATCAGGCATTATATGTTCTTTTGGAGGCACCTGAGATGTTGTTTCGAGCATACATCAGATGTACGAGAACAATAGGAAACACTAAAAGTGGTGACTATATACTAACACATATTATACAGTGAAGTTAATATGAGGTATCCCCATATAACATTTCCAGTTATTTTCTCAACCTTGAGTACTGTTCCAGAAGCCAGAAATTTCTTGTAAGGGCAAATGTTATCTGTAGGTCGTGAAAGTCTACTGTGGTCATTGGAACGCCCTGGTTTTTAGGACAGTCTTTCATTTTTGCTGTACCATACATGTCAGATTCACATTGACCTTTTTTTTCTCCTGTACTTCTTTTTTTTGGTGCTTGATATCAGGGTGCCATTTCACTAAGTAAAGCTCTTAGCTTTTGTTTTGTATTGTTGTAGGAGAGAAAGTCGATATGCATGCGAACTTGAGGTAATAATCGCATGGGTTAAACTGTTACCACAAATGTGAACTTGACACCTTTAGGACCAACACCTTTGAGATATTATAGGCTTACACATGGGCATGGGCAATTATGTTTTACAGATCTTCAACAAGTCGTTGCTCGCCAAATTTGTCTGGGCAATGGACGTCGAACCAGATTTTCGATTTTGACATGTAGGATTGTTGCCAAAAATGAAATGGTAAATATCATTATGATGTCTCCAGGTTGAGGCGGTTTGTTTGCTCTAGAAGCAAATATTGTATTTTGGTCAGTAGAGAGAGGTATTGCAACTTGGGATTGTCGATCGGTTTTTTTTTTTTTTTGCGGGTAGTTTTTCTGAACCTTATTGGACCCAAGGGCAGTTGTTAAAATCAGTCACTCAAATGTACACTTCAGTAGGTTCCAAGAGAAATTTGTCATGTTTTTGTATATTTTTTTTCTCTTTGCTGTTCACATCTATGAGAGTTATTGTGTCTCTTTGTGCATTGTTTGGTGGATTCCAGTTCAATAATATCTTTCTGGTCAAAGATCATACGATCACATTCTTGGGAAAACTCCTAGTCCTCCTTTTTTGGACCATTTGTGCCCTTTGCTGTACCTCCTGACAGGTAACTAGCTTTATTGAGAAAGTGCAAAGGTAAACCATCCGGGTGCACGGGGAACAAAGGAAATGAATTGCTGAAAGAACCTAAAAAACAGAATACGAGGGGAAGCAAAACAGTGGGTAACTCTTGCTCCAAATGTTCATACTCCAGTTTGCAAGATGTTTTGATGAAGTACCGAGTTTTGATGAAGTACCGATTTGTAGTCGTATTCGGATAGTGAAATTTGGTGCCCCCGAGAGAGTACACCGTGAATAGCTGTTAGTGTGAAGAAATTGTTAGTGAAAAGAAACACTGTGTTCCTAACACTATTTTGTGTTGAAGGGCGTAACAACATCAAAACATCAACATTAATTTACACATCTAACACTATTTTTACACATTCCCTTAGTGTAGCCGCTATAGTCCGTGTCTACATGGTCGATGTTTGAACTTGTGAGAACAGGTCTATGCGCTTTTCCTTTTCCTTTATTAGGAGACAAATTTGAGTGCGCTTTCTTGGGTCGATGCCAATCAATTTCCCGTGTCGACGTCGTTACCTAACACTCTTGGTACGTTTGTACAAAATAATGAGCAGTTGTAATAAAGATTGACAGAATTTGTACACCACACTGTTTAAATACCTCTTGAATTAGAACAATTGGCATTTACTAAACCGTGGCTATGTTTATGTAAAGAGAAAAACAGTAGTGTCGTAGGGGCATCGATGTAGTGTGCAGCGATTCACGGTGTTGTGATATGTATAGTCAACTTGAAAGACAAATCAGGACAATGGCGGGAAAAATTGCAGAGCTCTCGATACGAGGGGTAACTGAAGAGTGGAGAGTAAGCAGAATGATTTATGGCCGATGGCATTTCGCAGTTTACTGGGTGTCGCAAAAATGTATTTCGGGTTGTTAAGGATTGTAAGACGAGAGTGAAACTGAGCTAATATTTTATCGGCTGATTTGCAAGTAGAAAATGTCAAACAGCATAAGACAGGCATGTGTATCACAATAATGCCATCAACATAAACCATATAGAAATAATTGACTATGGAAAGCTACACGAAGATAGAGGTTTCCCGTTCATAACCACGTAAGAAAGAATATTGTATAAACAAAACGAACAGTTTGTGAACAGGTGTACTTTGTGTAGCAGTTTTTTTTGTTCCATAATTCGGACTGATAACTCTTAGGTGTAGATTCATGGCATGCATTATATTTTCTCTCTGCAGGTAGTTGTGGAAGAGCAAACTTTGGATTGGTACAGGGTTGGTTATTTGAAATGACATTTTTTGGAGGAGTCTTCGTATAATTTTGATGACCATGGTTGGGGTAGTAAGGGACATTCATACTGAACATTTTGTGGTATTCAAGGATAGTTTTTAAACTTAATGATATGCTATGGGGATGTTTGTTTTTTTTTGTTTCAAAGCATTGATCCATTCATGAAGTTATTTATTTAAAGCCTTAAATATAGTTACCGAGCCTTTAAGCTAGCAAAATCATAGGTACAATAACTTTCACTAAGCTCGATAATCAACACCATCACGTGTTATTCACACAATCATACGACTATGCTTGGGGTTGCCTCATCGCATGTTTGCAACTAACATTTATGCCCAAGAGGTCCCATTTACCAGTAATCTAACACTAATTTGGATACGCATTCCCAAAGTGTAGCCGGTATAGCCCGCATTCTCATAGTCGACGTTTGAACTTGTGAGAACAGGTTCGTGTAATTTCGCCCCGTCTTTATAACTAGGAATTCAAATCGAGTGCGCTTTCCCGTGTCAACGCCACGCACATTCCCGTCCCGACGCCGGTATCTGACACGTTTTCTGTACGTTATAGAGCAGTGTGTCCGGACAGGCAGATTTTGTACACTGCACTATTTAATAACTTCAAACTACAGTACAGTACACCGCCAATCGCTATTAGCGTAGAAGTTTCTTTAGAGTATACGAATAATTAGCGTGGTTTACGCTAATTGGGAATTTGTAAATTTTCGAAGAAATCGATTACTCTAGGAATTAGGGCTTTTTTAAATAGTGTGGATAATTCTATTTGAGAATAAAACAAAAAAAAAGCGGGACGGGATTAGCGTACACAACGCTAATAGCGATTGGCGGTGTACTGTACTGTAGTGTGATTGACACTAATTAAACCGTACTTATGTTAACGTAAGGAAAAAAATAAAATTATCAAGTGTATTTTAAGTTCAGCGATCAAACTTTCGGGACGCTGAATTAGCGTTAACAACATTAATAGCGATTCAGGGTGTAGTTACGGTGTGCTGTGTAACAGGCTGTGGGCCAACTCCATGGTGCCCGGTGCTGTTGTTGAGTCATCGCACGGCACCCGTACGCATTAGTTGAGGTTACTGTGTTGTATCCATGGCATAGAGGTACAAAACGTACGGCTTTTCACTTTTTTACGAAAATGCGTTAATTTTTTAAGATTTTGAAATTTTCGTTAAATTCGTATACTTTTTGTGTACGGAAAAATGTACGAAAAAAATGTACGAAAATCTCAAAAAAAGGTTGAAAGTACACCGTGAGTCGCTATTAAAGTTAAATAATCGATACAAATTCCCGTGTTTTTAGGGTAGTCGCGAAAGTCTGTGTTCACATATTCGACGCCTGAACATGTAAGAACAACTGCGTACGATTTTCTGTACGACGCACTCAATTTCCACTGTCGACGCCTTCATCTGACACTTATTTTGTATGTCAGTGCAAGATCATTACCAGATTTAGTACGGACTGACACATTTCGTACGCTACACTTTTATTCGAAATTATTAACTAACGCTATTAAAAGTTTAAAACAGTACCAATATCTGAGTACCCATTTCCGTGCGACGCACTCAATTTTCCCTGTCGACGCCATTACCTGACACTTATTTTGTACGTCTGTACGAAACAATCAGTAGTATTAGTACGGATGACACATTTCGTACATTACACTATTTAGAATATGCGATGCGTAGCCAACGCAAGCCGCGAGAAAATCTTTGAAGGAAGATATAATAAAAGCCCGGTACTTTTATACATGAGCACATACTTTAAGTTGTAGTAGCACTTTGGATTAGATGTTTTTTTATTTTTTATTTTATTATGAAGTCAAAGTCGGTCAACGCATTACAAAAAAATTACATTTGTTACGTGCGCATATATCATTATTTTTTCGACGTTTCATGCGTGCGTTTAAAACGCTTGGTACCTCTATGGTTGTCGGTGCACTAGGTTAGGAATGGGGACAAACGGGTCCATACTATTAATTGGGAACTTTTGTGTGGCGTTTCTGCCGTATCAATCCGTACTAATCGCACACGGATATGTACGGCTTGAGCCTGCGCCTTAGATTTGAGATATCCGTTCAGCGACTTTGCCGCGCATGGTAAATGCGCACGAAAAGAGTAAATTGCGCACGGAAAGGCAAAATAAAATACGTATAAACAGGATTATATTCGCGCGTTTTTATCATTTAGTTTCATCGATATTTCTACGTGGGTACATTTTCGTATCTTGTACGAAGTTTATTTCGTTTCAATTGAAGTGCGAAAGTACCTGCGCGCAGCAATTTATTTTACATGTGGTTGCCGCAGTTTTGTTACAGTAAACCTTGGCGGGCCGTGTGAACTGTTGTTTTTTTTATGACGGTCGTCGTTCGCAAGCGCGGCACTTTTTTTAACCGGTCGTTACAATATTTCGCAAGTCAAAGCTGTTCGACGGATTGACCGTCAAGCATAAACTCAAAGGTACGTAACTTGTACTAATCTGTACTTAAAGTGTACAATTTTTGAAAAGTTGTTCAGATGTGGCAGGACGTGCCAGGACCAACAGTCGCAAGAAGGCCGATTCAGTCCCCAAGTAGAGCCGCCATAGCTGCAGGTTTATCTCCTTTCACCTCCTTAGCATCTACGCCGATGTTCGCCTACAACTACCATTTGCTCTTGCTAACTTTTTTATTTAACAGGTATCATTCAGTCTGGGATACTTTCGTGTCATGGCTGTTGTAGATCGACTATTACCATCCATTTTGTAGATCATTCAGTCAACTTCTGAGGATCGTAATTACGACCTGTTTTGTGTGTCAGATCGCTCACCTGCTCCATCCCCGTCAGCTGGATCTCCGCGGAACCTTACTAAAGGATTTGCGAGTCCATCTGAAAAGTCATCAAGGAGTATGTCTGTTCCAGTGCTATCCAGGACAAGGAGCAACAGCAACACGCCATCTGTAGATGTGACCATTTCACCCCCCCCCAGGCAGCCTTTTCCTCAATCGTCCCTCTCTCCGCTGAGGACATCGGAGAGGCAATCTTTTGTGGCTCTCAGGAGCAGGGAAATGGAAGTGGAAATCCCATCTACTTCACAGAGCAAAGCCAAGTTATTGGAGCGCAAAGACCCAAAGACTCCCGAAGCCTTACCACTCAAACGGCAGTCACTTGCCCGGCTGGTGAAGGAGAACAGACGACGTTTGAAACAGACTCAAGTTGGAACAGATACTGGTACCAGTTGGCAGGTGGAAATTGCAGTCGCAGGTGAAAAGGAAGCTACTCTTGTGGTTCTGAAGGATGCAGACATGGAAGAGAGTGAGGAGACAGCAGCATGCTTGGATGCAGAAGTTTTAAGGATGAGAAAGGTCCCCTTTGAGAATGGAGAGCCGTTCGGCTCACAAAAGAGTGGGACAAAACTTGAAGCAGTCTCTATGGCAAGTAGGTGTGTGGATTTGGAAGATTTTGGAACAGCAAGGATTGGGCAGGTTGAAGGCATTACTGAGGAGATGATGGTTACTGGGAGCACTTCCAATGGCAGTACCAGCAGCACCTTCTCTATAGTTGAAGGGAGACCAGAACAGACTAAGCAGGTAAGCGGGACTGTTACTTTTGTTGGGATTGTTGGTAAAAGTAGCCCTGGACAGAGTTAGACATAGAGAAATTTGGTGTAAGGCACCTGACAGAAACAAAAACAATGGAAATAAAGTCATTACTGTGCTTTTTTTTTTTGCAGAATGGAGGTGGAGCCAATAAACATCCTGTAGAGTATTATGCAAAAACAGGCATTGTTGGTGACGGAGAGCTGGCAGGTCCTGAGTTTAAACAAATTGTTGGTCACCAAAATCAGGAGGAAGAATTTGAGACTGGTAGAGCTCATTGGCCAGCATTTGAGGGGCGAACAACTTCTGAGAATAAAAGAAATAATGAGGACGATTCGAGAACAGTTCAAGATCGCGTGCCTTTATCTGGCAATGGACACGATCAAATTTCTCTAAGAGAACAGCAAAGAACTCCACTTTACGGTTTTGATCACCATGTTACAGTGGTTGAAGATCCAGTAAGCAACACTGGTGGGCTGAATGAGCTATTGGAGGTAGAGAAGCTTATTTCAGGAAGGCCAGTAGACATGGTCGAACAGTGTGAAGATCAGAGTTATGATTTAAGATTGTCATCTGGGTCCGAAGTTGCAGATCTTCGAAGTGGTCGAACACTGAGCATCAATGGGGGCTCATTGAAGTCAGGAGCGTCAGCTAGTAGGACTGAATCTGAGCCCCCATCCGTGGCAGTGAATGAGTCCCAGGAGTCACTTGGAGGAATATCTGGTTCAGGAGCAGAAGATGGATCGGAGCTCCTACCTGCTACAGGCTCGGAAGAAAACTTGGAAGGTGGCAGGCCCGAGTGGTCTTTTGATGAGGTTGCTGTCTTGAAATCTATTGAAAATTTACGACAACTTGCTGCAGGGGTCCGTTCTGCAAGTGAAAGACATAGAGGTGTTTGGCAGGATACCAGGTCGCTGAGAGATTCACGATATGATGCGCTAAGTGAAGGCAGCGAGGGAGAGGAGAACGAGCCTGCAAATGGCCAGCCAGACATTGCCGGGTTCACTGAGCAGCTAATGCAGATGGAACGGCAACAGGGAAGGCTTGTGGACATAATGCAGGTATCTGATATTCTGTCGCCAAAGCTTGTAGTTTATTGAAGTTTATCAGTTGCTATTGTGTTCACTCCTAAAGACACTTTTAGCTGATGCCTTTTCTTCAAATGTTTACACTGTTTTGAAATGGCTAGTTGATCTCAGGTGGTGTGAGGAATTTTGCTAGTCATTGCGCTGGGGATGAGCTCACAGCTCCTTGCTCAATGGTCATTTGTTTGTGTCATTTATGTGAAACAGTCGTTTGTTGGCAACACTCAAGACACATTGAAAAACATTGAAAATCGTATGCATAGCTTGGAGCGCACTGTGGAAGGAATGACAACTGAGCTCGCAAAGTGGCGTAGCAGTCATGCTGTTGGCCCCAATGCTTCCAGCCTGGGTGGCTCTCGGTCTGATTTTCAGTCTGCTGGACCTAGCAATTCTCAGCTCCACGATGATCAAGCTGCAATAGAGGTACAATCAGGCAATGTTCTCATGCAGAGTCCGAGCCTACGTGCGTTATCTGCACCTATCCCTCCTGGAGAATTGTCCTCCAGACGAAATTCTTCGACCAATGCACTGCCAGATGATAGACGTTTGCCACTCAAGAACTTATCAAATGATGTTATCTCCACCACACAAGTAGGAGTGGCTTCTGCTCAAAGTAGTATGTCTGACAGGCTGCAAGGAGCTAGTGACAATGTTAAGCACCGCGCAACAGCTGATGTGAACAGTTCTGGTAAGCTGGATAAAAAGATGTTGAAAGACATCCAGGCATCCAGGCGAGGACCTGAAGGGTCGTCGGCAGATGATGTCGCTGAGAGTCTTCGTAGCAGTTCAGACAGTCGCCTACAAGAAGATTTTAATTGGGTGGAAGAAGAAAGGACAGGTGAAGGGCCAGAAGCCGATTCAGAAGGCGAACCTCCGGCTGAGGAAGACACTGCAGGTTCAAGCAGTAAGACAGAGGAAAAGGTGGACCTTGCCACATGGTCTTGGAGCAATGCGGCTGAGCTGTTGAGGCTTGGAAATGTGGATGAAGCGTATAAAAAGGGAGTGCGGACGAGGGATATGAGCATTTTGGTTCGACTTATGGGGAGAACTGGGCCACGTCTTAGTGAGCTTCAGCAACAGACAGCAGTGGAAGTATTACGTTCTCTGCTTACACTGTTAGAGAGGAATGAACACATGGACTACGTTTTGCCATGGATGCGCCAGGTGCCCACCTTTTCCATTTTTGGCGGTTTGTTCTTTTTCTGTTGTCTTTCTAGCCTGCTCTGCTGTGTTTTGTTGAGGGTTAAAGTAATTTGTAGAAGCCACTGTTGTGTACAAACTACTTACACCAGGTCTATTGACTAACATATGCCAAAAAGTGATGGATTATCAATGAGTTAGCTGTCAAATGCATCAATACTGAACAATACTGTTTAATGTAGTAGCATGCTTAAGATTTATCGGGCTAGGTTTAGCTTTTTGTTTGGCTATATGTATAGCTGTACATTATTGTTGGGGCTGTTCTATAACCTTGTCTGACATGTCTTAATTGGTTTGACATTCATGCTAAAGGTCACGATTCACTTCTTGGAGTTTCCACACTTGTGTTTCGGGTAGCGTTCTAGTTTGTTAATGGATCGGGTTAGAGGTCCACTTATACAGAGCTGGGTTTTAAATGTTCTTGTCACCAATAATCCTAAAATGTTTTAACCTCTGGTCAAACCTGTCAACTCATTTCTGCTACCATAATGCCGCTAGTAAATTGCTCAAGAAAGAGTACAATAATTAGAATAACCACAAGTCCAATACACTAAAAATATCATCACCCTGAGTTCAGATGGCCGAAAATACAGGAGCATAATATAGTTCATACATAGGTGTACAAAACTATTTGTGCATACATTTTCTATGCCAATATTATTGTTTTACTGTTTAGCAACAGATAAAGTCCCCAAAAAAATATTACATAATTTCAGCGCGAATATTAAATTCTGGGAAATGTTTTATGTAGCGTACTGTATCATGAAGGCCGGTAAATTGTAGACTTATTTGAAATATTTACAGTATAATATATGACGCGTAACTTGGTACAAACCACTAACTATTACATTGGTGTATGTCAGCAGTCACTCACATAAATTAGAGTGGTCAAGTCTATTAGCGATGTGCAGTGTCCCAAACTTTATAGCACAAAAGTTAGAATATTCAACTGAACTTGGGTACAATTTTACGGATGAAAGAGTAGAGCCGAGGGATGCGGTTCATTTGTGTAGCACAACAGCACACTGTGTGTCGGTATTAGCGCTAATGTTTTCTCCGCCATTCAAATCAACTTTTCTTTGTGCACACTTGTCTGACTTCCATTTGGAGGCCGCCAATCAAAGGTAATAATTTGGGATTTCCACCGCAGCCGTCAGATTGACTATCCAGCAAGTGTGCAGGAGAAAAATGAGTTTCAAGGCAAAAAAAACATTAACGCTTTTAGCGATACACGGTGTGGTGTGTTTAATACATAGTTGAATTCACTGAAATATGTGAATGGGAGTACAATTGACTCGTTAAGCTGCATATGCTTGTATAAATTACAAGGTTACGAGTATGGGAACTCGTTGTTTGTGCTTTAGAGCAATTGATTCAATATGCAAACATTGATGATGACCGAGTTGGATGGGATTGTGCAAATGGATCTACTCAGGATTGTATGCTAGAGACTGATGGCTCCTCGGATGACGTGTGATTGTGGAGAATGTTTTAGAAAAGAGGCGACACCGTTGTCATGGGTTTTGGCACAGCTTTTAACGCTGACGTTGTTATAATGTGGTGATCCATACTGTCGCTTAGGTGTCTGTCTGGACATGCCCTCTTGTTTCCCTTGTTGTCTGTAAATGTTATCTGTTGTTAAGCGCCTTTTGAGCAAAGTACCTCTTATGACCTACTTGATAAAATGTTACAAATTAATTGTTGATAATCTTGTTACGTCTTAATTGTTGATAAAATGGTTTGGCTGGGTGTTGTGTGGCAGCTGGTGGAGCTGGCTGTGGACGAGGAAGCCGGAGATTTGGAACTTTCATGGGAAATGAAAGTGCACACCGTGACAACGCTACAGGCGCATTCACAGGCCACCAATACCAATTGGACAGGTCCTATGGCGGGACAACTCGCAGAGGAGCTTATGAGTGTCTGGATGGGTTGACAGCGTCCCAGGAGCCGAGAAATGTATTGTGGGGGTCCTTTTGTTTAATCTATTCTTTTTATTTTATTTTTGTTTTTGTTTCTATTTGTTTTATCGATTTAAGACTTCAGTTTGGTGCTGACTGATCATCTATTATTTTACATGCAAGTTCCTTTTCTCACCTAGAAATAGGCTAGCTAACTACATGAGTTCATACAGGAGGTTGAACGCTTCAGGTCATGCATATACGGTCATGACACTATTTACACCCGTCTTTTCATTTGTTGTCATGTTACTATGAATGGGACTACATCTTATTTTATGTACGAGTGAAGTAGGAAAGAAAAATGTAAACAAGATGGGCTTAATATTTTTGTGTCCTTCATGGAAGAAACCGACGTGCCTGCTGTTTACACGAAATAAACTTGCTTTACCAGTTTCCGTGCCATATAGTCTACTCGCATGTCATGTCAGTTTGTCGAATGACAAAAGTTTGCTCCAAAGCAAGAATCTCAACCTTATAAATTAGAATTCAAATTAAATTCTCCTGACTTATGATTCTCATGTGGCTAAGTTTCAGCTTGTTCTGGAGCTGGAATGCACAACTGTTGCAAAACAAGGAAAATAGCCCTTATTGGAAGACAATGGTTAACCTCCATATTTTTGGAAGTGACATAATCAGCGTGTAGGAGATGATTTCTGTTCTTTACTTCAAGCACATTTTACTGTGTTAAGCGTTACATGTTATGCAATTTACTTAAGAATTATAAGCCTGAAGTGAAAATTGGTCAAGTAATTTTAAAGAACAATGCTCGGTGCGATTTGTCTGAGTACATGAGTGAAACGGAAGCAGACCAAAGTACTCTGTGGAATACTGTGTCGGGCAAATGACAATCAAGCTGACAAAACGCAACTAAGACCTGCCAAAAGAAGCATTGGTGTGTGAGGTGTGGCATACTGAATTTTTCAGATGTCTTCTTCTGGATTAAGAACAAAAAAGAAAAAAGCAAAGTAAATTAAAAAACACGATGGCAAACCATCTGAGTCCGGGGGTACAAAAGAGGTGGCATGGCCAAAACTGAAAAACTACAGTAAAAAACAAAGAGAGCGACGGGGACACACAAAAAAAAAGGAAACAACAACAAGGAAAATAAAAGCACCCAAACTCAAAATGAAAAGCACGGCAACTCACAAAACCAAAACTACAACCCTGACCCCAACTCAATTAAACATCTACGAAAATCAACCCCGTAAGCCCCCCCAGCCCGGGGGAGCACGTTGAGGAAGTTCCGGAACATGGCGACGATCCATAACCGCAACAGCTGATCGGAGGAGAATAGAAGCCTGCACTCGCTGTAAAGCCACAGATAAGCGTTGACGCTAAAAAGAAGTAAGGACCAAAGGAGGAGGGCTCCCAGGTCCTCGGCGCTCAAAAGCACGTCGAGCACATTTACAGAGAAACTCGTCCAGTGCAACACCCAAACAACCAAAGATCTCGACCGCCATCGGAATAAAGTCATCCATAGGGTCCCGGTGGGCATAATCACGCTCCTTCGCCTTAGCGGCATCACGTAGAGGCAATAAGACACCAACTTCCCAAATAGGCAGCGAGAGCAACACAAGCAGTCGATAATAGACCCAACCCCCCCGGAAGAGATAGGGAGGGATGCCTGAATGCGGGCCGATGGCCCAGACTCGCGATCGAATGCCCCACGACCTAACAGAGTGTGGAGGACATCCATCGAATGCCCCACGATCTAGCAGAGTGTGGAGGATGTCCATGAGGCGATCGTCAAAAGCCGAGAGAGTGGAGAAAAACGTTGAGGTGGGAGGGGAAGTACGAGTAAGGTAAGAAGGGCGGTAGCAAAAGCCAATTGGGGATCGGGAAGGTGAGGAAGGTCGTCCACTTGGGCCAGATCTGTCTGTAAAGCATCATGAAGGAATTGGGTCACGAAAGTATTCGAACCAAGGGGGCAACTAAGCACACAAATGCCATCGGATGGAGAAGGGGTTTGAAAACCAGCAAGGGGAGTTAAGGAAAATGGAATATCCTGAGGAGACCAAAAAACACACTTCGAAGGCTGGACTATAAGGTTGAGTTTGGCTAAAGGTTTCTTGAAAAAATCATATGCCAACACGACTTGTTCTCTGGGCCCAATAATGTGCGTATCATCTGCAACTGAAGGGAAAAGGCAAGAAGGGAAGGCGGATGCGGAAGCACGAAGGGCTTGGTAATGGGTGAGGGCAAACAAAGGTCCGCCGAGAGGGTCGCCTTGGGGAGTGCCAACGCAGAAGAGAGAGGAATGAGATCACCATCGGCCGAGAAGGAAAGGTTGCTTATCAAAGAATAGAAAGCCCTCACAAAGGGGAATAATTGGACAATCGGAGATAGAGCCGCCATAAGCTCTAAAAAAATCACGTTCCGATCCACCGTATTAAAGGCATTGTAAACGTCGACCTGAAGGACCAATCAATCCGGATGTACATCCAACAAAGTCCGAAACCACGGCCTCACAACCTCCTCTCGTGGCCACTCCAAACTGATGAGGAGAGAAATAATCATGGAAAGCTGGTTGGAGTTGGATACATATCGCATGAGCCACCAATCTATATAAAACCTCTCCCACTGCAATAGGGCGGATCCCACCATTAGGTTTGGCGACTACCACATGGCGGGACGCCGTGAGAAGATTACAAATCCGAGGGGGAACATCCCCACTAGCAATAAGAGAACATACTCGAAAAAACACATCGAACCCTCGGGCACCCGATTCAGGGGCAAAACATCGCGAAACAACTCATACACGGGCCTTTCTGCTCTAAAGACGTAGAAGTTGCTTCTCCATCACAGCTCCCGGTTTCAAATAAGGATTTCTTTTCCAGAAAGGTTCCAGTAAAAACTTTTCTGCTCGAATAAAACGTTTTGGGTGATGAGTTCCCAATTAGAAGGCAAAGAATGTTGTGCTGTTTGTATTAAAGAGAATTTTTACTTATGTCGAATCACGCCGCTCAAGCTTGTTAAACCTTCTCGCTTCCATATCGTTGCTTTATATGGGGTTGAGAGGTCAAAAATGTTTCTTGACTCCTGTGGCGAACGTTGCTCAACATTGAATGATTGCTGCAGATAATCAATATTTTTGTTCCTCCAGGAAGCTGTGGAGCCTCTAGCTTTCGATGTAGCAAATAGCAACCGTTTGTGATGTAACATTCCGATACATTGCAAGCAAAAACTTTGTAGGTTTCTCTATAATTTCTGCAGCTGAAAGTGGTTAGCATTCATTTTATTGTTGGAGTCTTCGCAATTCCTGAGTTACTCAATATACTGCTTGGGTGGATGCCACCTTCTCCATCAGGTTTACATTTATTCTTACTCCGGAAATGCTCTCAGCCTAAAGCTTTAATTAATTGTGGAGCAAGCTGTCTCTTCTGTTACTTAGATGCCTTGATGCCTAAGGAAGTTTCCTCTTCTTACACTGATTCCCATTTCTTAAACACATTTCCACTTCTGGCCCTGGTTCCATTGTAGTTTAATGAAACCAATGATACTGTCAAAGGTCCAAAAACGTTCTATCATCTTTCCCATTGAAACCTTGCTCCCCACACTGCAGAAAATGAGCCTTGGATTACACAAAAGGTTTGAATTTGGACCTTCATGTTGAGCGGTTAGGTTGGCTTAGTTTGGGTTTCAACTGGTTTTGGTTGGGAGACGATTGACCAGCGACTCTCCCTACAGCTCTTTGCAAACGGATGTCAAACAGCAAAATCAAATTGACGATACTGTACTTTCTGAATTGCCATCATAATCACAATCTTTACTATAAATAGTGAAGCAATCAACAACATTGAAGCATGCAATACTATGCGGTGTCGTTAATAGCGTTTATGTTTTTTTTGCCACTTAAATCAACTTTCTCCGTGAACACGTCTGATTTTCATGTACACCGCCATGGAAGAACTTATCATTCCAACGCAACCGTCGGACTAAAACTCCGACTAGTGTGCGTGGAAAAACATTGATGTAAGTGGCAAAAAAAACATCAATGCTAATAATAACACTAGCAAAAGCGCTAGAAAAAAAAAAAAAAAAAAAGATGCAAAGGAATGCAAAGGTGATGTCAAAATGAAGAAGGCCAAACGGGAAACCCAAGGTGCTCGCATTATTCTTGAACAGGAAGTAACTCTCCTCAGTCTTTTTGCACAAGACTTAGACACAGTTTGGGGCGGCCTATGTGGATCTCTTCAACAACTATCCGCACAGTGACTCTATCTAACACCTTATATTTGCTTTTGCCATCCTCGGATACCACTGTGAGGTGCTCCTCATCAACTATCCATATTCCCTCTTTATTCATTTGCTCATCTTTTTTGTCAGGTGCATCCTTTTTCCCTTTGTTTTTTGCAGTCAAGTATACTGGACCTTCAATGCCATACCTGCAAAAAATGGGGAAAGACGATTGTTGATTATATTTCACACACTTCTTGCATTGAAGGCATATCTATTTACAGAGTTGTTGAAAATGCCCTAGTACATCACCGAAAACTGATCACTGAGAGCATCTGCAGCAATGTTTGAACCGTACGAAGTTGCTATGAATGTCAAACAAGGGTGGGTTTACTATCTTACTTTGGAACAAACACAATGAGTCCATTGGAGCGTACTCCCACGACACGTGCCTCCTCCACAGAGGGCCTGGAGTCAGAGACAGACAGGCATTAGCCCAAAAGTACACCGTGAATCGCTAAAAGCGTTAAGAACTATGTCAGTCAAAACTTTTTATGGCCAAAAATCAAAAAAAGTGTTAACAAAGAACGCTACTTAAGGGAGTGGACAGCAATCAGCCACATCACATGCAGAAAATTAGTGTCGTTGATACTAATTAATTAATACTGATTTTGCTTAAATGAAGATGATTCCTATACTCTGTGTCACAGGTCGCTTTGGAGAATGAACAACCTTCCTCTCCTCAGAGAGAGGCGGAAGAGGTTCTGATCAAATACTCATTAGCCGAGAATCCGGATCTAGAGAATTTGGGAACAGAGCTGACTCGATACATCTCATTGGGAGAGGTTACTCTTACTTCAAGGGGAGTTGAAAGTCCGGAAATTACCTTGTTCTGAAAAACACCAATGTGTACAATTCAACGGATGCCCGACCAGCCATCTGGGCATTTCTATGGCGATAGTTGAGATCTACATTAACAAAATAAGCTTACAATTAGACAATACAGCATATACCAGTCTGGCAAAAACAATCATAGACTATTCATAAACATTCAGTTGTAACTATGGCTTGAACAAATCATTGAAGAAAGCAGTCTTAAAATCTTTAGTAGTCATCAAGCAGGTGTAAACAAGGTTTTTTCCATGTGTTGAGGAGAAGGCTAAAGTACTGTCACAACTTACTGTCAGAGAGCGTTTTTGTTCCTGCCTTGTCCCACATTTGGACAGGGAGAGGGCTGAGATCCAGAGAGGCAGCAAGAAGACGGTGTACGAGAATATCTGCAAAAGGCTCAGCGAAATGCCACAGATTAATAAGTATAAAAACAAATAAATAAGCATAAACCATAAGTTTGTACAGACAACTGATAGCTTATGCCCAACAAAACTTTCTTGATCGACTGAAACAAATGAAGTTCGAAGTAGTCCCAAACCAAGCACAGATAAATTTTCGGGTGAGTTTCATCAAAAAAATGAAACCAAAGTTTTAGGACCCTCGCAGACTGAAAATATTCCTTCAGACACCAGGCACACACTGTTTTGGGACATGCGACAATTTCGGGAGATACATGTCCGCGCGACAAATCACTTCGAGGAGTTTCATCAGTTTATAACTTTTTTCTATTTGGATAAAAGACAGGAAAAAACCCTATGAATGGTAAAGGAAAAACCCCAAAATATTTGCAAGTTTAGTTTAGCCTCCCGAGGGCTTATAATTTCGGTTACCCGAATTCGGAAGACCGAAAACGCAGTCGACCGAGTTTAACATTAATCTCGTGGTACACCAGGAGTCGCTAGAAGCGTTAAGAAATATATAAATTAGGGTATATTTTAGTAATATTAATTTTAAGCTCCGAACGATGACAGTTTTCAACCGCTTTCCATATCAGCATTGAGAAAAAAATGATTAGCACTATTAACGCTATTTTGTGGTCAAAGGGCAAAAAAAAAACAAACTGGCCTTGGAACTCTTTGGTTGTCCAATAAACTTTCAAATCTATAGAGCCATTACTAAACGCATTTTTTGACAGAATTCTTGAAATTGTTCTTTTCTAGGTCACTATTTCTCAAACTTCTTAGACCAGCAACAAAGTTCCAATATGTATTGCTACGGCAAATTAAAAGCTACAACAGAGACTGTGAAAGAGGCTGTGTGATTGTAATCAAACCTGCATATCGTCGAATGGGAGATGTGAAATGAGTATAGACAGGAGCTGCGAGGCCATAATGATGATATTCGTTCACAGGCAATTCACCACTAGGAAAGTACACAGCCTGTTTCCCCCGGTCCAAATTCTCCAGTCAGATGCTTTACCACATTTTCAAAAAGTTACACTTTTTCAATAGCAAACAGTTTTTTTTTTGGAGTTTGGGTGAAGGAGGTGCCCTCAACCTGGGTCATGCAGCGAGTGGTGAGAATCCTTATTAGCTTGTTGAAAAGGGGGTCGTCCGACTGCAAAAAAAAGGTGAAAATCATCATTAATGCATTGTAGCCAAACAAACAAACAAGAGGTGACTGTAATCTATGTTATATGCATTCACTTCGTGCCGTCTTTTTGGAGTTGGTTAAACACAAACTCCAAAAAAGGCGAGTAGTGAAGGTGCGGTCTTTGGAGTCGGCATGCCACTTCGGAGGTTATAATACGGAGCAAGCAATTAGATGAAGGCAAAAAATTGAAATTACCGACAACGTTCCCATGCAGCTAAAATGACAAAAAAAACTGACAATCAAATGTTTTATTAAAGAATCGGCATCCTAGGCCAAAAATTGACCATAGTTGCTCCATCCTCAGGGGGATATTAAATAAGAAATGCTCCATCTTGGCTAACTAACGCACGTTTCCCGCAGTCTTAGAGATACTTTCAGATAAGCTTCGCCTCCTACGACCTCCTTTACCATGAATTTTTTTCTGTCTAATACAATATAGTCCGAGAGTCTTATTCCCAAAAAGACGAGGCCATACAAACCACTCACCACCGCGAGGTCAAGGGATTCTGCGAGTGCTTTGGAGGACGATATGTCCAGTTTCACTCCCACCGCAGTAGCTGTACGGAGAAGTGGTTCCAACATTTTAGGTGTTGGACTTGGATGCCGACTGCAATCAATAATAAAGCAGCCGGCGTAAGGATTCTCCTGTAATACCATCACTCAAAAAGCAACTTAACAGGACGGAGACTCAGTTAAAGCTGTGAAGAAAACAAAAGACATCCACAAAACCAGAATCAATGCATAGCCAACTGCAAATGTTTCTCAGGCTCAAATTTTTAGCAAGAACATTGATGCGCTTCTTCCCTCCCCCCCCCCTTCCCTCCCCCTCCCTGTGATTTTTGGATATAAACCACATTTGCACCTCTGCTTAATCCCCGCCAAAAAGAGAACAAAACACAAACAACCACAATACTACAAAGAGCCAATGGAAATAGAGCAGCCCACCGAAGAAGTGAACAAGCGGGATAGTGGGCTAAAATTTTCTCAGCAACAGCTACATTTGCAGCAAGCATAAACTCCTCCACCATTTGGTTTGTTTCCCGCAATTGATACATTCCTGTCCCACCGATACCGGTATCCAATTTGTCAGAAATTAGCCCTTACACTACCGCTTCTTAGTTTTCACTGGTCTCAACTCACCAGGTTCATATACTGGACCTTTCTCTCACTATAGAAAATCCAACTTCCGGAAATATCCGAGTTGGTGTAGGAGCCCTGATATTAAGTTATTGTCCTACTGGGTCTGTAAGTTCTCACCTACATCGAGAGGGTCGTGTGTCTCTGTGTCAATCACAAACTTGACTTCAGGGGAGGCCAATGTAAGAGCCCCATTTTGCATTCTGCGCTCCCTCATAATCTTCAGCCATAACCAACAACCACATAAACTCTCAATTTCCAATCATCTTTCCCAAGCCTAAGCCTTTCAAAGACTTTTATAGAAGTATCCTCAGATATGCCAAGCTTTATTTCAGGGACCTGCTCAGCAACTAATCACAAACCGACGGACTTGGGTCCCCAACTTTCAGAGAATTTTTGCCTTTGTATCCAAGCACAATGGTTTTCCAAATATTGTGCTATAACTTATGTGTCAACGTAAGGAAAATAAAAGCAAGCATCTGTTTGAAAAAAATATTTCTCACCTTTGCCAAACGGTTCATATTGCGTAAATCAGTTGCTATGGGACCCTTCTCGTGGCTGCAATTTATCCTCCCCCATACAAGGACCACATCAATTTGACTTATTTCCTTCAAAAAAAAAGAAGTTAATGAATAGTAACAAAATTTGCAAGATGATGCAAAATAATAAATCAGCCTAAGAGTGAAGCTGTCGGTTCGTTATGCAAACGTAACTTGAAATTCAACAGGAAAAACTTCTACATACATGACCATTTTCTTTTACAAAACAAAAATAGCAATGTCTTGCCAGTAATGGCAGGTATACTCCAACAACAGCCAGAGACTTGTCGTTACTCCATGGCACAGCATTATTGCAGAATCTGAGACGAAACCAAAAAGTCTTTTCAAAAAGTCTCACATGTCATCAATGATCGATTGCGCTTCTTGGTATGACATGGCTGCCCGAGATTTTATCACACTTTTTGTGAATTCTGCTGAAACGACTTTCGCATCTGGTGTCATTTCCTGCAGTGTATTGAAAAGTGTATTGTAAAGGGCCATACATCAGCACACTGAGCTCAGAAATGGTAAGAGTCTAAAAGTATAAGTCTCAGACACCAGTAGCCAACTATCACACACTCGCTCAACAATAAGATTACAGAGTTTGTGTCAGATAGTCGGAATCAACATTATGTTTATGTTGGATGAAAACATACCCACAAAACAGAAAATGCCAATCTCTCCACATCTGCGCGCAAAGAACATATATCTGCACCAGCCAGAAACGTCCAAGATTAGTGCCATCCAAGCTATGGACGTAAACTCTCCAATATAGATGTTCAGATGGACTTTCACTTGCTTGAACATGCAGCAAATTATATCACAAAGACTTGAGTGAAGCAATTCTCCCACACCTTCAGTAAGAGGTTTAGGCAGCATATCAATACGGCGCTCTACCAAGTAGACTGATGTGCCTCTTCGAGAAGCTTCCTCATCGAGAGGCGTTGCGGGAAGAACAAAGTTTGTAACATCCGCAATGTCTTCCATTTGGCAATCAATGGTCAAGGAAATGTAATGGTGAGGAATGAAGGGTAGTACAGCTATTGTAGAAAGTTGAAATCATTGTGCAAACTTTGTAATGCAAGTGAATCAAAGAACAATCTGTCGGCATTAGACTCGCAGAGATAGGAGATCTTCTTTGTATAGACTCCAATTATTGAAACCATGGACAGCAGGAGCCGAAACAATAAATTGGAGCTGGTAGGTTATGAAGATCAATACTTCTGGAAGTTTTTCCTATCTCAATACGATGGCACATACATAAAAATGATTTGGGACCATTTAGTCGACGGGTCTTCCTTAAATCTATATTGTCAGTAGCAGAAATCATAGAGAAGGATACGGACACCAACTTGGAAATTCCCATTTGGAAGTCTTGTACAGTGAAGAGCGTCATCAATATCACGACAACCTGCCAGGAAATTTCTACTAATTTTAGCAAACAGTGGTTCTGGTCAGCTCATTTCTCCCTCTCTCCTCACTCCTCCTCCTTCCCTCTTTTCTTCCTTCTCCTTCTTCAGCTTTTGCCCACCTGCTTTGCTTCCCTTCTCCCTGTCTCTTTCTTCCCTTCTGCCTTCACATCTCCCCCTTCTTTCAGATCTTTATGATCAATTTGATCGCCCGACAAAAAAAGCCCTGAGACGTCTCACTTAAACCTAGGAGAATACTCAATACAAAATATCATACAACAGCCTAAATAGCGGATACCCTCGACAAGAAGAGAAAAGCCTGTCGGCGAATCAAAGGGTACAGGCTGGCAATGAAAGGGCGGCCAAAAAGACATCTATGACTCTGTTGAATGCTCAAGGAGTGGCCGGAAGTCCTTAAAAGAGAGGAAGCATCAATGGACAAGCACGTCGCTTGAATGATAAATTCCTTGCTTGTCCTCTTTGCATTATCCTAGCTTGTGCAATTCTCCTCCGATTTCCATATCTATGGCCAATGTTTCCCAACTGATCTCCAAAAAGACCTCTGACAGAAGCGAATTTTCACAAGAAAAAACAACTCTCCTTTTACAGCCCCAACCAGGGAAGTGGAACACAGCCATTTACCGGGCGGGTCAACGCTGAAGCACCCCACATTGCGCAAATCTGCTCGTGTGGGTGACTTCAGTTCCTCTGGAGGCATGGACCATGGAAGAGGAGGCAAACAGGCAAGGACTTGTTCGGTAAAAGGGCGTGTGTTGATATCGTTCTCAATCAACACCACCTGCAGGGCCACGCCGGACAGCTGTTAGCATGCCCTCTCTCCCTCCCCACCCCCCTCCCCCTCCCGCTCTCCCTCCCTCTCCCTCTCCCTCTCACAGATGACAATAAATCTCACAATGTGCTACAATAATTCCAATTTTGCCAGGACTGCAGTTGCCTTGACAATTCCTAGCATCAAGGGATGGAAGAAACCACAAAACTCGAGACATGCATCTAACTGTGAGGCAAGCCCTGAAGGCAATAGAATACAAACAATATGTCGATTAAGGTAAAGAAGTCATGGAAGCATGCATGGTACACAATCTCACCTCAGTCTCCGTCGCCTTATCCCCGATGTCGCCAAGTGTCCGCACGTAGTGGCCTGAAGGATATGCGCTTGTTCGTTCCCAAGTGTCAACGGCAACCATAATCCTCTTGCTAAGGAGAGTTTCCAGTTGACGTGTTTGAATGCGAATCTTGGGTATTCTTCTGTCCGCGCAGCTGAATAGAGCAGATTGGGTCGACCCGGTCTTAGCAGCAACCTTCATCGGTTCCAAAGAGCCACAATACCTGCAGAAGTACACCGCCGTCGCTATTAATATTAACAACATTCATTCGATGCCTTTTTTTTTGCCCCCTGGAACATTTAATAGCGTTACTACTACAAATTGTTATTTTTTTTAACACGAATTTTGTAAGTGGTTGGAAAATCCACGTCGCTAAAAAAAACTCCACGCTATATATTTCTTAACGTTAATCACTGTCAACAATCCCGGTTCCTTCTGATCATCCTTGTTTTCATCTACTTGAAGCTTGTCATCATAGAATGTGTCAAACACAGGTATATAATTTTAAAACCATGACGAATGAGCATCCTGATCCCATTTCAAGATAAAATGCTTGTACTAATGCAAGAACCTGTCTCTCATCCCTCTTACTCTGCTGCTAGCTTCTTCGGGTGAAAGCTAACTATTACGGACTGGAAACTAAGACCCACACTCTGGTGACCATACAAAATCATACTTCAGGCACCATTCCTGATGCCTTCATACGTCCCCGCAAAAAAAACATAAAAAAGACAAAATTCCTCACGGTCTCCAGTTACGCTTGATGATGCCAACAACACGTCCAGTGGGGCGAGCAAAGTTGGACTCCCCTCCACTTCCATTCGAAGTCGACACCTTTTCTTTGGTGGGCTGTTCCCGAGGCGCTTCTTCCACCACATCCGGTGCTAAGCCGACAGTCTCTTCCACCGGCTCTTCTTCTGAACCTCCCAACAACAGTGCACTATATTTCATCAACACCAAACTACAAAGGGAATCGCTATTACGCCAATAAAACTAAATTTATCCTGGATTTTCTGCCCTCTGAACACAATATACATTATTAATGCCAATTGGCTTTTTCTTAACGCTAGTCCTTTTCTGGTTCACATTCGTCCACATCATTTGAACAGAATTAGAATTAACAATACTAAAACAGTCTTCGTACTAATTATTTTTCAAACTTAATAGAGATTCACGGTGTAACATGAAAACAGCTCGCTGACCGTCTGGGCAACAAAACTGACGACAAAAAAAAAATCTCTCAAGAACTCACCGCCTGCTTACCATTTTGGGGCTGATACCACAAAACCCATAATAATGAACCGCTACTCGGGGTTCAACATTATTTTCTTTTGCTTTCAAGTTGAACAAGCAACAATGGACTTTCCTACGACTTGAACAATTCAACGCTTAATATATTATGTGTTGAACACTATATTACCTATGCCACATAAATTTGGGACACGAACATTACGAAGAACTACACCAACATTTTTGGGTAACCTTCTTCACCAAGTAAGCGTACAAGACATCTTAAAGATACCATTGAATTTTGACTGAACCTAAAGGATATCAGTCAGCAAACTTCCAAGTAAATAGGAAAGTTAAGTAGCAAGTCATTTTAAATAGGCTATGAAAATGTAATAAAACATAATAAAGCTCTGCTGGCCAGCTGTTTTTGCACAAAAAGTACAAAAGTAATGCAGTAGCATATTGCCAGCTGGTAACCACTCTACGAACTGGGTTGTCTTCATGCGTGCGACTCGACCGCACATGTGAATTCTAATGTCATTTTGACATGTGGAACGGCTCCGACTCATCCTAATTTCTAGCGATTTGTATAGAGCGGCTCATAGTTTCCTGTGTTTTGAAATGTACCAGTCATATTTATTAAACAATTCACTGGATTGGGTATTTCGGTAGTGCCATAAGGATGTCTCAGCCCTAAGAGCATCCAGCATATTACCAGCTCACCTTCGAGATCATGCAGCTCGTTGGCTCCACTCTCCTTCCATTGTTCCTTAGGGAGCAATTCCACAACTACAACGTCACCATCGACTGCGCGGTTCATGTCCAAACGGCCATGGACGAGGATCTCATCGCCAATGCCTTCGCTCCCTACGTGTGCTACAAAACAATTGTACCGATTAACTCGAAGCTTTCCTTGATAATAAATTCCACGTTTCAAGCCAGCGCTGATCTCTGACATGGGCTTGTGCTGCACACCACCTCATAGGCCCACACCAAGGTGAGAATCGAGGCCCATCCATAAAAACTGCAAAGACATGAAAGCTTAAAATAGACGTAAATCTAGCCTAGAAGAAGTACAAAAAAGCCCACGGACTCAACAGCCTTCTATAATGTCATGTACATAGGTGAAAAAATTACTGGTAAAGGATCAGGCAGAACGCCTCAAATTACATAAATGCTTACATGCATACGTGCAATATATTGAAGAGCTCGTAGCCGGAAGCCAGACCCTTGAGATTAATAGGGAAATGCCCAGAACAAACAGTAAAAAGTGAAAGTTAAAAGTGGTCTTTAACAGTACTACCTTTACCTTGCAAAACCTGCAGGCATGAGAAAACAGAATTGCAGAGTTGCATTCAAGGGCAGGACATATGCATGATGCGATTCATACAATCAGTTGAATACCCAGGATGCATTGCAAGGCAAAGATATAAACATGTAGAAAATCCAAAAGGTACGTCCAAGGAAGACTGGATATATCTGGTCAGAAAATCAAACAGTAATGAGGCACAATACCAAATATGTATTCCTGACCTGTCAACAACTGAACTCGTACTTAAAAGAAGAAAGAATTCAAGCAAAAACCATAACAAAAAAGCAGTCAAAGCCCATGTGTTTAAGACCTCATTCAAACATGGCATTTGAAATGTAATCTAAGTGGGAACAAGGGAATGATATTACATCGGAATATCTTTGTTGGTCTTCAACAATCACATGCACGCACATTACGAATAAACCAAAAAAAAGAACATTGCAGGCCTTACACAAAAACATAGCAAATGATAAGAAAAGCAAAAACACATAAAGAAATTAAAGATTGTTTAAGCAACAGCCAGAAGAACTAAAGATGTTCCTTTGGGTTTCACGCATGGGACTGAGTTTTTGGTCATTGATTTTCCCTGTGTGGCATAAAAAAAGTAAAAAAATCCTGCATGTGCATGGCTCAAACTCACTTCTGGCCCGAACCATTCAATCCTATTGTATTGTGCATAAAAATTTGGCACCCAGTTCACACAAGAATGCTAAAAAAAGGTGTGTATTCAAGCGTGGGCTTTGTAGAGGCTGTTACATTCAAAAATTCATTGTCCCTCATTGAGGAATTACGCAGTCTCTCGAGTAGTTGGCAAAAACGCCTTGGGGCAATGTTTTCAGACCTATCTGTATAGTTTTGCAAGTCTGTGTAAAATCTGACCAGCGTGGAGTTGGAATCTTAGGTAGCACTGTTAGAGGAACACATGTAAAAAAGCAGCTCTCAATTTATTCCATCAATTTTAAGTTCATGACGTGAACCGTCCGACATCCCATGATTTGATACTATCAAGCCTACATTCCACGCAGACACTCACCTCTGCAAAAATAGCTTTTCGCTTTGCGTTTCGCCCATCAACTTCCTCAGGAGGGTCCGCAGCTTCTCCATCCTCGCCCGTTCCTCCAACGACAAGATCAAGCAGCTCAGGCTTTCCCAGTGATTGAACATACTCGTAAACTGCAGCCAAGGCCCACTCATTAATTAGTAAAATTGTGGGAAATGTTCGGAGTGCTACACAAATCTGCGATCGAGTTCTAAACAGTTTTACAGAATCAAACGGTTTAGCTGTATTCCAAACTCAGCAAATACAAGCCTCAGTGCAATCAGGTGGACCTTTACTCAAGCCATTGAAGTGCGATCGGTTTTAAGCCTCCCACATATTCAACAGCCCCAGCAATCCTTTCTCCCGCCTATTGCCTTCGGGCCGCCCCCGTTTGATTTGCTCAAGACCCCTCTGTATTTTCCCATCTGTCCTTTTCAAAATAGTTCATTCCATTCCCAACTACATCCAGTCCCTTAACAGCCATGAAACACCAACCTGTTTTTGCATTTAGGCCATCAGAACGAGCTTTGCGAAGGTTTTCCATATCATTGGTGAGAAGAAGAATATTGACAGAAGGTCCCAAATGCTCAAAGTACCACTTAGCAGCCTTCCGTATGGCTGCAAGTTTTCCAGAGAGACAAAAAACTTCCTGTTTAGTTCAAAAAGATATTGAGTTGAAAATTGCTAACACTTATTGAACTTCTCAATTTAATGTCAGATAGGCTGATGCGATCGGCACAAAATATTTAGTCAGACAGAAAAAAATGTTTCATGTTCAAGGAGGCAAGCCGCCGAGCATAAATAAATCATAGAGTACTAAAGAAAATCGTGTGTGTTTTACACAAGCAGAGAATTCCATATTTACCCCATTCAGTCACAGTATATCAATCGATAGAGGTGGCAAGTCCTTAATTTTCAGCCACTCTGCATTATACTTTGAAACATTATGTGAAGGATTGAAGTATCTACTTGATGTTTGCCCCCTTCATAATGGGTACCAAAATAATGGTCTCGCATCTTATCATAACATAATAACATTTTCCAGAATAAGTATTAAAGGAATTAATACATCTATAGGCATCCTGTCCATTATTTATGACCATCATCTCTGCATATGGAGAAATCAATCTATACAAGGCCTGGTATATGGGCAAATCTCAAAGCATGAAGCTAAAAACTAACAAACAATTATTTTGAACCATATGGTGGTAAATTCTGCTGAATAATCAAAGCAATGCATGGACATGAGTGAAATCAAAAAACAGAATCCAATAAGAACCTGCGAGAAAAATTAACCAAGCAGACACCCTTTAACTTTTCACAAAGTAACAAAATCAGCAGTCGACCATAAGAAGGAAACCATGTAAAACAAAAACAGAGGAATGAAAACAATCTCGTAATTTGCAGTATTTCAGAAGGCCAGAGAAACAAGTCCTCGTAACAGTAATTGATATTTTTTAAGAGATACAGACTCCATAATGGACAGCAAGTTTACCTCTATCATTACGATCATTTGGACTTTCACCACTTTCTGCTTTAATAAAAGTTTCCCTGCAAGAAAACAAAAAATCTCAAACAAAGAACCAAAATGGAGCATTCAAACGGATTGCTGAGATTGCTTTGAAGTGAAAATATTTTATACCACACTAATAAATTGTGAGTAGGAAGTGCAAATGGTAGTATGATTGAGCCTAGTCAAAAATGGCATGGTTGAGATGACTGCTTGTGGAAGTTTTGTCATTGCTACGAAGTGGCATAGGCAACAACATGGCTATTAGATCTAACCTCGGGACTGCTCTTGTAAAAAAGGATAGTCATGCCAGGATGGGACCACATTCAGCATTGGAATTGCTCTTCGAAACAAGTTGATATGTCCCTAATATGAACATGTAAAACCAGAACAAAGAATTCACCAATTACCAAAAGATATAAACAGTTTCCTTGCTTTCAAATTCTCAAGTTGACAATGTGGATCCTGACCATCTATAAATCCGAGAAATAAATTCACTGATTTTTGTCGGCATTATGCTTCATGATCAGGCTGCACGCTTGTTAAAAAGCCATCTGCCTGAGGATTTAACACTAATTTTGGCTAATTTCTCCTGTATTTCTAGCTAGACAAGCCTAAACTTGCGTTTTTCTGGCTAAAGAAAAAGGCGGGTTTAATAATGCAACATCTTAATCTTCTCAAAAACATTTAATCACCTTCCTTCTAACTGGTTATACAGCATTGAAATTAAGAGCAAAAGAACATCTTTTCGAGCATAGATGGGTCGACATATAACCAAGGTGACTGAGGCCTGCACGTGTGCTGTGCCGTAGCTACCCCATTACTTTATAGTAAGTGAATTGTAAGCTTTACACTTTATTAAAGTTAACCATACTCAATTATGTTTTGCCACACGGCTCGTCATGGGCCACTTAACTAAATAGTGTCATTAACACTAACTTATGATTTTTTGGGTCAAAAAACATTCACTCGAATCAAAGCGATTAATTCTAATAGCGATGGGCGGTGTCGTGCACTTGATTGGACTTACTTGTGGTGCTCATTTGCAAACACAAAAAAGGAGCGAGCTTTGTTGCTGCAGAGAGCTCGTAAACGGTTAAATGCACTCAGATTCTTGTGTTTTACTTCTTCCAAAACGACTGAAAGAACAACCACATTCGTAATGTCCGGATTTTCAAGGAAGTCTATCTGCCACGAAAGCGAACCAACCAAAACGATAAGCTCAAATTCAGAGTTATCTAAAATATATTTCATACATGGATAAACGTAATCAGCCGATGTCTAAAACGTGATAAACCTTTCTTCTACAGTTCTGTATCGGAGGCGGCCATTGTGAAATTTTAGAACTTGCACTATTTCATGCCCATTCAGGAGAGAAGGGGGTACTGACAACCAGCGTTTAAAGCGAAAGAGAATTGTTGAGAACAGGTTCTATTAAAGAAAATCAGAATGGTAAAATTAAACAACCTGATGAAGAGCTACGTTGGTGTCCACAACTAATATGTGTTTTGCCTCACTGTTCAAAAGTGCATTTTCTCTCGCATCATCCGTACTGCAAACTTCGTGATTGCAAAAAGTTGCTCCACAAGATATGTCATCCCGAAGGTAATGCTCTCGAACAACCTGTAAAAAGAACGGAAATCTCTCAGAATGTTCTACAGCACATCCTCTTTCTCCTTGGTCCTGGAAGCAATCGGATGAGCCTAACCTAAATACAACAAGCCTCCGTCCCCAAGTGTGAACACAACGCCATGTGCTGCACATGGAGAAAAATGCAACTGCAAATGCAAAAGCAGTAATTCAAATGCAAATGCATTCAATGCATTTTTTGTAGTTCAAATGCATTCATTTTCAAAAGGATGATAATATGATGATAACTTGTTCTATTGCCGGCACCTTTAGCACAGTGCCTCTGCGCGTTTTCTTCACAAAGGACTTTGAATGGAGCATGTTTGATGTGTTTAAACCTCAGTCATACGACTGTGAAGCTGCCGAAGCTTTTGCAGCAATAAAACAATGTGTGCTAGTTGAAAGTTTGGTGTTAGTTTAACAATGAGCGTAAGTTTAACAATTCGTGTTAGGCGGTGCTCAGAATAATTATCGGAAGGAAGAGAAACTACTGAAAAAGAAAGCAAACTATATCAATGCTTGCAATATAATGATGAGAAGACAAATAGTAAACAGAATGAAAACATGCACTAAGATATGCTTCAAAGTCTTTGAAGGAAAAAGAGTGTTCGAGACTCTCGGCTCGGAAGTTGCAACTAGCTCGTTCGTTTCGTTTAAATCAATATTAATTGTTAAGGGTGAGGTCGGGTTCAGGTTACGCCCGTCTGTCAGTTTTCAAGGAAAAAGCTCTATTCTTGGCTCCCTCTCGCTCTCTCTCTCTCCCTCACTCCTCTCTTTTCTCTTCAATTTGGCTCTCTCTTTCTTTATGTGTGTACGTTCTTCGTTTTAGTCTCAGCAGGTGATAACAGCATGCCCCCAAAGAAGCCAACCGCTCAATCGAAAGCTGACGTAGCGAAAAAACAAAAGCAAGTTGAAGACAAAACCTTTGGATTGAAGAATAAGAACAAGAGCAAACAGGTTCAACAAAAAATCCAACATTTACAGCAAGGGGTGGTGACAGCCAAAAAGCATGCCGGTTTAAACGATCCTAAGGATGCTCAGAAGGTAATGAATATAAACATTTTAATGCCAAAACCCTTGTACCTTAGACAGCGGAAGTGTGTTAATTCTGAAATAGGAGTTAAATCGATACTCGTTTTGCGGCCTTGTGTGGAGGAGCCAAGAAGTTTTTGCATCATGATATTTTTGATAATATCGTATATATTTCATAATACTCGTTAATTGTCCCTACATGGAAATTTCTATTTGGTCTGAATTATAGAATAATCTGGGTTGCAGAAAAAGAAGGAAGATGCCGCTGCAAGAGAAAAAGAGTTGAACGATATCTTCAGAGTTGCCATTAGCCAGCCTAAAGTTCCTCTTGGTAAGTTTTTTGTATTGGTAAGGCTTTTATATTAGACATGAAAACTATAGACCGTGATTATTCTCTTCGACACACCCTAATTCACTTTTTCACTTGGAATTTAGCGACCTTCCTGTTGGAAGTGTCTGTTTTCGACAGAATTCATTGTCCAGTAGCCAATTTGAAGGGCAATTCTATTTTTTTTTGCTCAATTTTGATTGGTCCTTGCAATATGCAGGTGTGGACCCGAAGTCCATTGTGTGTGAGTATTTTCGGCGAGGACAATGTGCCAAGGGCTTCAAGTGCAAATTTTCTCATGACCTGAATGTGGAGAGGAAAGGCGAGAAAATCGATCTCTACAGCGACCAACGAGATGGCGAAGAAGGTTGGTAATCATAACTAGTGTTGTAACTTGAGGCTGAAAGCTATCAGTTTAGTTGACCTAGGTGAATTTTGCTCAATTCAATAATCCGTCTTTTAAGCACCCGTGGTACATGTGTATGCAGATACTATGGAAGACTGGGACCAGGATAAACTCGAGCAAGTGGTTGCCACCAAGGGCAACGAATACAAAAACGAGAACAGAGCGACTGATATTGTAAGTTTGTCGGCCAGAATCAGAAGTATAATATTTTGCTTGAGGTAATTAACCATTGCCCTGTGGGTGTGAAGACTGACTGCATTAAACTGGCAAAAGGTTCTGCGATTTTCTGAGTTATGTTGACAAGGCACAATTGGTTTTTTATGTCTATTAGTGAAGCTCAGCATGCTGTCCAGTTCATGGGCCGTTTAACACGTGCCTTCCTTACAAAGTTATCTTGTTTCAATCACAGGTTTGCAAGCACTTTCTGGACGCAGTGGAAAGAAGGCAGTATGGGTGGTTCTGGGCTTGCCCAAATGGAGGAAAAGAATGTATGTATCGTCACGCCCTGCCACCTGGTTATGTGCTCAAGTCTCAGATGAAGGCGTTGTTGGAAGAGGAGAATGCGAACAAAGTGACGATTGAAGAAGAAATTGAAAAGCAGGTATGTTGTTCATTTACAAGTTGTTTCTGCGTGTTTTTAAAACGTCAGTTTATGTGGAGTGATTATTTAAAACACTAAGGCAGTAACAGAAAGAACCTGCCTATAATTCAGCTGAGTCAGGTCCAGTCAGTTTGAGTCCATTCTTCAAATGTTTAGCAATTTTACAATTGTAGTGCTGTTTGTTGATTGGCAAGCTCTTAACATCATCCAGGTGGTCAGGGGTGTCTGTTGTGTTTTTGTTACCAAGAAAAACCTGTTCAGATTCGCCTGCAGATTTTTGTTACCGTGTCTGCTGGTTGTCTGCAATATATTGGGTGTCTGCCCACTGACCATGGTTCCCCCACATCCTACAGAGACAAGCGACAAAGTCTTCAACCCCTCTTACTGGAGACCTTTTTGCTGAGTGGAAGAGAAAGAAAGCTGAAGCTAGGGAAGCTGAAATGGCTGCCAAACGGGCAGATCGTGTAAAGCATGACAGGATGAGGTCAGATCTTTTGCTTTCTTTCTGGCAATGCCTGTTGCACACCCGTTATTTTCTTACTTTTTCCAATTAATTTACTTTCAAGCAAATTGTGCACTTCTGCAAGCCCTTGAACGCTGTTGAATGTCTATGCTACTGTATCTGTCGCCCTTCACAATAGAGGTTTGTGTTTCGCCGTTTGGACGATGTGTGGTAGCTGTTTGGACCTCGAAGCTCATTCAATGCGTTGACATTATGAGGTCTCTGTGCAGTGGTCGTGAACTTTTTACACACGATGCTTCGCTATTTGTGGATGATGAGGATGGATTCGCTGAATATGAAAGAGACGATGAGGAGGAGGAGGAATCTACATCTGAGTCGAGAGCACAAACAGTGAGTGTTGAAGCGTATTCTTCAGCTTATGTTACTGTAGATGTCTGTACTCCAACCTTTTTTGTTCTAGTATTTCAAACCAGAGCTTCAAAGCTGAGTTGGTGGTAACATGTTTGGTTATGATTGCGTGGCTATGGATTATGTATAGGGCCGCATTGGTGCAGGCAGTTTTCTCGAGGACTGATGTGTCGACCTTTATCTGTTTGTTAGCTTTTGTTTTCGAGTCTTTGGATGTGGAGAACAACATGTTGGTGTAAACCCAGTGTTTAGCTGGTTGCCGGAACATTTTCTGGTTGTATGCTGGTCAAAAGCGATAAGCACAGAGGATGAAATATAAGATAGAGAAGGATGGGCATTTGAATTTTCGGCTAGGAATCGCTGCGCTCCAACGTGATATGGTACTATTAGTCGATAGTGTGGTTGAATTCTGTTTGTGCTTATCCACTGGTCATCGTTTTTTTGCATGTGACAGGCGGATAAGAGTGAGCAACACAGACCGCAGAATGATAATAGAGTAGAGCCTTCTCAGGTAGCTGAAGAGGATGACGAATTTCAAGTAGAAGACGAGGATGATTTCGATGAAGATGAGCTGGAGGAACTAGAAGCTCAATTTGCGCAATCACAAATGAACGACAGACATGATGGTGCGTCATCTAGCAGTGTTTGAAGCCTTTTTTTTTGTCGCATCTTCAACAAATTTTCCTCAAATATGTCTTACCAGACTAGCCTTCTTCGTGTCTCATTGTCAAATTTCTTTCCTTTTTAATTCCTAGCTTTTTTGAGAGTTGTTGTGATACTTTTCGGAGCTTCAGAGGTCAAATGTCGAGGAAAGCTGGGGAAATTGATTTCAGCTTTTTTTAGTTGTATTGAAGATCAGTGCTTTTAGTGTGCTGTTTTCGTGTTCAAACAGTTTGTAAACTTAAGAGAATACTTTGTTGGCGCCTTGGCTAATAAAAGTGTGTGCCATTTGAAGACCAAGCTTGAGTTTATAAACAAGGTGCAGCAAATGGCATTGTGTCATTTTCGTTGTTTGGCTATTCTATGTCACTATGCTCTGTGAGCAATTTACAGCCCTTCAAGATTACCCTATTTACAGGTTACAGCGGTGATGGAATGAAAGCGGCTCGTACATATATGCAATCCCAACAATGATCCATTTGGATACTGCAAGTGCTTTTGTATGCACAACAAGGAGTGGCTTGTTACCACGCAGGCTTGTTGTACTGTCACAGAAATAGATTTTGTTGAAAGAAAAATTTGCTATTTTGTGTGTGGTGTGGAGGTTTTTGTTTCAGTTCATGGGTGAATGGGACACTCTAAGCGCCGCATTGCCAAGATATGTGTGTTTGTTGCTGGTTTTTTATTGAGTGTGGAAGATATTGACAATTAAATATCTCTGGATTTGCTTACTAGGTCCATTCCATCCAGTAGACAACAATTGCAGAGTTCTTTTACAGTGAAGTTGCCCTATAGTAATCAGCCTTCCCCGTACAATTTTACTTGAATTCGCCAGAATTATTGGTGTACAGCATATATGAAACTCGCAAGTACTATTTGAGGGCAAATCTACTTTTGTCACCTTCGGTAAATTTTAGCATCGGAGGAATTGAAGCCTTTTCTACACCAAGCATAGCCAATTCAGGCACACATTAAACAGAGAATATTAAATCATACGCATTTGTTTCGTTCTTCACCCTCTAGTTATTTCGAGCTAGGGCGAAACATTATGTAAGATCATTTTAGCCAAACACCAATATCTCAGTTCTCTTTTTTATTTTTCATCTTTTATGACGAAATATAAGAATTAACAAACCACAAACAGGCAGAGATAATGAAAATAGTTCAACTGTACATAACCAATTCAATTGCTCCAGTGACTCCCAGTGCGACAGCTTGTCACTTATCGCCTTAGCAACTCGCATTGGCCTCATCCTGACACTTCACGCCTTTCTCCTCCTACCTTTTCTTCAATGCTACAAAACCTAGTTTACCGTGGTTACCTGACTTTCTTTCTCTTCTTTGCCATGGCTGGCAAGAGCACTTTTGCTGTTGAAGCGCTTTATGACTTTGCACCCTTCACCTACAAAGTGCACTTTATTATCTAAATCTACGGAACCTCCTACGACTCTCCTCCACTGTCTTCAGTCACATGTCACCTTGAAATAAATCCTCACACTTCAGACTCTAAAAATTAGAAAACTTTTTAGAAAACATCTTCTTCTCTACTTTTCCTATTGTTGTCGTTTCCTATTGTTTTCCTCCTTTCCTCCTACCACAAAGAATACCTACCATTGAATTCCCCCAAGCTACAAGATGTTGCTTCTGAGGTTTTCCTAAACACGACCGGCTCCTATACATCAAATCTCCTCTTCCTCTCCCTCCAACAAAACAATAACAGACGTGTCTCTTGTCATAATCACAACCTCTCCTCAAAAATCGTCTAGGTCATATGCATCATACTCCTCTCCCTCTTCCTCTTCCGCCTTCTCCTCTGTCCCCCCCTGACCTCCCAAACCGACCAGGAGCTTATCCAGCGGTCCTCCCTCTCCTGCAAACCCGAGTACAGAAGGAATCGCCACCACTCTCAAACCTCGCCTCAGAAGCTCGGAATCCCGAGGCCACCCCCAACCCTCTCCTTCTCCTTTCAACGGTGTTCCCAAAAACTGAACTCCGTCCTTTTTCTCTCCGCAGGCAATGGGACCGAGAGCTTCAGCTCCAGGAAGAGGCTCTGCGTCAGCCGGCCTCTCTGACAATTCCTGCTCAGAAGAAAAAAACAATCGGAACCCTCGTCAGCAAAACCAAAAAAGGATAACAGAACGAGAACCAGAACCAGAACCAGAAACTAAATTAAAAACCACAACCACAACGACCGAAACTGAAACCAAAACCAAAACCAGAAACCAACAAACAGAAACCAGGACCAGGACAGGACGGGAACCACGGCACCGAAGGGAAAACCATCACCAGAAACCAAAACTGAAACAGAAACCAAAACGCAAACGGAAACCATAATCAGGAGTAGAACCAGAACCAGAACCAGAACTAGAATCAAAAACCGGCACCAGAACCAGAAATAGAACCACAACCACAGAACAAGAAAAGAAGAACTTGAACCAAAAACCATAAACCAGAATCCAGAATCCAGAAACCAAAGTCAAAACCAAAAAGTAAAAACCAAAAACCATTCCCAAAACCAAAAACCAATCCTAAAACCCAAAAATACCAAAACAAAAAGAACCCAAAATGAAAACCAAAAACCGAAAAAAACGAAAACCGAAAACCGGCCATCTAAACACCAACAGCGACCCAGCACCTGCCCATGTCCATAGCCATGTCATCATAGCCAAAGCCCCACACCCACACCCACACCCACACCCGTATTCATAGCCACAACCACAACCTACCAACAGCCACAGCCCCAGCCCCAGCCCCAACCCCGGCCCTATCTCTGGTGGTGTGTGTGTGTGCTTGTGTCCACTGACCGCGGCCTGGCGCAGCAGGAACGTGACATAGTGTCGCGCCTCAAGCAGGAAGCACTCGGTGGTGAGCGCAGCTGCGCCCGGCACCAACTGCTGGAGGACACGCATGCGGACGTTCACGCGCTCGCGGCGGGCCTGGGGGGGGAGGGAGAGGGAGGGAGGGACGTTAGGAGGTTGAATGGGGAGGAGAGGAAGGGAGAGTAGGAATGGGGAGAGAATCAGAAACTTTGAGAACATCGGAAGAAGAGAATGTCCTCAACAGAGATGTTGGGAGATACGACAGAGTCCGAGAAAGAAGGAAAGAAATGAGATACTAAGATGTTGTTAAAGAGCCGGATGACAACAAACAGAGGACAAAGAGGGAGGGAGCGGGAGAGAGGGAAAGACGAAGATGGGAAACAGGGAGACAATGACACAGAGAGAGAGACAGAGACAGAGAGAGAGAGAGAGAGAGAGAGAGAGAGAGAGAGAGAGAGAGAGAGAGAGATCACCCTTGCTGCAAGCGCCTGAGGTTCGTTACAAGGTCCCCTCTTAATCCCCAAAACCGTATGCGGGTCCTTGGCTGCCCTGGCCGCCATGGACGCCTGGAAGGCCTCTCTCAGCACCTCCTCCGGACTCTTTTTCTTCGTCTTCTTCCCCTCCGAGGCAGCCATGGCCTGGCTCGGCGCCTTTCTCAGAATGGCCTTCATTTCCGGCCTCTGTCCCTGGCCTACAGGGCAGGAGAGAGGAGGAGCTCCCAGAAAAGACGAACTTGAAATCATGTTGGGACTCTTCTTCAAGGCGGTTTGCCTTGGAGGTCCTCCTCCTCCTCCTCCTCCTGTTGCTCCCACTTCCGACCCCATCTCTGATCCTGCCGAAGAATCCACACTAATATTGGTTTTGTTCTTTGACGACTTTCGGACTCTTTTCGGGGCTGGACCACCACCTCCTCCTCCTCCTCCTCCTCCTCCCCCTCCTCCTCCTACCAATCCTCCTCCCACTCCTGGGTTCATCACTCCTCTTTCTTGGACGGATACTTTCGCCTGATTGGTCGAAGAGTTTATCCCCATTTCCGAGGCATGGGAGAGGGGCATCAGTGGACCTCCACTAGGAGACGAAGCATCCTCCAACTGGAAATGCCAGCTGTCACCCATTATGGCGCCTAGCTCCGGACTTCCCACGGATGACTGCCAGCTGGCACCTTGATATCCCCCCCCCCCCTCTTCCTCCTCCTCCCCCGTCTCCTGGATCTCCTTGGTCTCGTTCTCCTCTTCCATCTCCTCGTTGTTCTCCTCCTCCTCTCGCGAACAGCGTTTGAGTTTGAGGGGTGGGAGGAGGGGGAGGGAGAGGGAGAGACGGTGGGACCAACGGTTGACTTTTGGCATATAAATGGGAAGCGGCTTCCGATCCCAAACGGAGGAGACTTCCCAGAGGACCCAAAGTCAACGCCCCATCCTGATGGATATGATGACTTTGACTTTGACTTTGGGTTTGACCGTCATGATGAGGTTGACTTTGACTTTGAGGACCGTAATTCCAGTCGCTCCCGTCAGAGAGAGAGGGAAGAGTTTTGGAACATTTCCTCTTCCCAAGGAGGGCCAGGGGGGGGTGGAGGGAGCCGATAACTCCAGCCCCAGGGGGAGGGTCGGGGCGAGAGGAGGAGGGAGAGGAGTGACCATTAGCGGCAGCCAAACTGCCCAGAGACACGGGGCAGAGGGGGTAGAGGGAGGGGAGAGAGGAAGAGGGGCCGGCGGTCTCGCCTCCCATTTCGGCGAAGATTTCGGCTAATGAGAAGGAGGAAGCTCTTTCCATGGTAGGGAGAAGACCTCCGAGGGATTCGCCTCTCTCTAGGGGGGAGAGAGAGGAGAAAGGGGGGCTGAGACCAACGAGGAGTGGGGATATCATGGGGGAGAGGGAGGGAGACCACATATTGCTGCACAGGCAAGGGAGAGAGAGAGAAGAGAGATCACTTAAGAGCATGGCGAGAGAGAGAGAGAAAATCATACAGAGAGAAAAAAACTAGTCGATGGAGAGTGGAGGGGAGAGAGAGAGAGAGAGAGAGAGAGAGAGAGAGAGAGAGAGAGAGTACCTCCCGCCTGAGACATGACTGACAACGCTGCGAGATTCCGTTCCACCCAACAGATCCTCCTCTCCTCCTCCTCCTCCTCTCACCCAGGGCCCCTCACTGGACGGAGACTCCGTATAGCTGCTTCTCACATGGGACACTTTTCCGTAACTGTCTCCTCCTCCTCCTACTACTACTACTCCAGCTCTCTCCAACCCTCCTCCCCCACCCACCTTCTCCACTCTCCCTCCTCCCCCTCCAAATTCAGAAGGAGACGAGGATGCGAGCCTCACCGACGACGTCCCCGAAACCTGCGTACTGCTCTCGTTCGGGACCACACTCTCCTCCCCTCCCTCTCCCTCTCCTCTCCCTCTACCCCCCCCCAGTAAGTCCTGAGTGCTCTGCCTCGCAAACCCCGACTGGGCATCCGACGACTCTCCTCCCACTCTTCCCTTCGACTGGAAATTTACCCCGCTAACTCCACCCCGTCCCTCTCCCCCTCCCCCCTCTCTCTCTCTGCCCTCTCTCTCTCCTCCTCCCGGGCCCTGGTGGGGTAGAGGGAGAGCCCCTGGGGCCCCCAGAGTGGCCCCGAGACAGTTATAAAGCATAGTGGGGGACATTCCGGTGGCATCACAGAGGGAGGTAAGAAGCTGGGAGAAGGCCTCGACTCGCATGGGGGGGGAGGGAGAGGGAGAGGAGGGACTGCCACGTGGCAGAGAAGGGATCTGCAGGGTGGGGACGGGAGGGAGGGAGGGCGGGGAGGAGGAGGTAGAAACGTGGTAGGACTTGGAAGAGGAGGGAGGAATGTGGGAGAAATCGGGCAGGAACAGAGGGATGGATTAATGTGAGGACCTGGGAGGAAAAGGATCAGTGATAAGGCAGAGGGAGATGGAAAGCGGGGTGAGTAAAGATGGACAGGGGGACAGAGACAGAGAGAAAGAAAGAAAGAACACGAGAGAAAGAGAGAGAGAAGGAAGAGAGAGATAAAGAGAAAGAGAGAGAAAGAGAGGAAGAGCACACGAGCTGTCTGACGACCCTAGATTCTGCCCCCGGACCAGGTTTGCCCTAAACAGAACGACGCCTCACATGGATGCGTTTTTTACCACTTTCTCCTCTTCCCACCTCCCTGCTGCCACCTGGCGCCTCTCTGCTCCGACAGCTCCTCCTCCACCTGCCGCCCAACCGAATGCAGGAAGCTGGCGGAGACGACCTGCAGCGACTCAGACCCAGCGCGATGACACGGAAACCCTAGCGACCTTCTATTGTAAAGAACTACTTCACACACCACACTAATTCACGTGTCGCGCAAATTACACAAGCCTGCTGGCAACCTAATTTCCTACTTTTGTATTTCTTTGATCTTCCATGTGTTAGCTGACAGATTCCATGGCGTTTACTTGGCACGTGATGCCACGTGGTCGAGGCGGGCAAAAGAGGAGGAGAGTCTCTGAAAACGAAGCGAAGGTGGAGAGAGGGAACATGAGGAGGTCGGGCGAAGGAGTGAGTGTCTGCGACAGTTTGCGACGCGGCGAAAGGAGTTGCGACTAGCGACGGCGGCATCTGATTGGCCCGCAAGCCACCGCGCTGTGACTAGCGACGGGTGCGGTCCGTGCTTGGGTCGCCACGTGTCGTATGCAAAATGCACGTCACGTCACGATACGTGAAAGAATGCCTGTGACGTGACGACTGAAGGCAGGGGAACGTGGGTCGGCAAGTCCAGGGTTTGCAGGGGAACGATCGGAGGGCTGTAACGAAGCCGCACCGTGAGGGCCAATGGGAAGGCGATCCTGGAGGTCACAGTGCGATCTTGGCTTTGTTCCGGCTGGGCGCCTGGAAAGGCACATCGTTTTGGAAAAAGACAAAAAGTGTAGGATGGCTTCGCCGACAAAAAAAATGGCAGAAAGTGTTCGAACAGCAGGTGGTTGCACCATTGGTCACTTTTGTCGTCTTATTCACAAATCTGAGGAGATATCTGAGGCGTTTCCCTGTTGGTAAAGCATGGAGCTCGAACGTAAACCTGACGTTGTCACCTGTTGCAGGTCAACTGTTTTGCGGGTGGCAGGGGAAATTATTGCACAGGGGAAAACCCGATCAACGGTCGGGTGTGATGGTCACTTATTATTTCAATTTGCATAAGATAAGAGCAGGCAAAACCGGGATGTTTTGTCGTTTGGGACCCCCCTTAAATAGTACGTAAATGTCCCGCACTGAATCTAGCGATGCGCATTAGGCACGAGCAGACCGCTACACCGTGAATCGCTATTAGCGTAATGAAATAGATAGCGTAATGAAACAATTAGCGTTATTTATGCTAATTGGGAATGTCGTTTTTTTTTGAAATAATTTTTATTCTAATTTTTCGTATACTCTAATTTGTAAACTGCTTTGTAAAAATTTTCGGTGCAGAATATCTCCACACTAAAATATGTGCATGTACGAAATTGTTCAAATCGTACGCCGTCGCGTTTTTTTTACATCCGCGAATGCCGGAAAATATTTACGCAATTACATGTTAGCGCGACTCCTTGACAGCGTGAATATCTTTTCTGTACTTTTCTACTTGAAAAAGTACAAAAAAGTACGTCTCTGACATACCGTACACCACACTATTTACGATGGCACTATATTAGAGTCATGAATCCTATTTTATGGAACACCTCAAATAACGTGTAGGAACATTTAGAATGTCTAATTCTATTTAAGAATTTGCCCAAAAAAACAAGGTACCTCAATTAGCGACCAACACGCTAATAGCGATTCAAGGTGTATCCCGATGCTGCCGATGCTGACGATGCGATGTGCATGACGTGGCAGCTGACGTGAAGAGGTACAATTGGCGGACGATATTCTGCTTGGAGGATTTTGCGACGCATACCAAGCTGCTAGCCGGCCCCGAGGCCCTTAACTATAGGCGCGCTCGTTCTTTCGCGAGCGGCCGCGGATATTGAAATAGGAGTAACTATATATTTTGTCGCGTTGCAGCCGCGCAAACCGGAAAAGTTATGCAGTAAAATTGCAGAAAGCCACTTTGCGGTGGAATTGTGAGCTGGCAGTGCTGCTTGAAATCATAGTTCAAAAGTAGGTGAAAGTAGGCCCATACAATATGCCCTTAAGACCCATCTTGTATTGGTCGAAAAATGAAAAAAAAAAGTTACAGGGTTGAGTCGCACATCGATCGATAGAGAATTAAACGTCAGATCTAAATTTTGAAAAAAAATCGAACAAAAAATATAATTTCTGTGAGTTTTGAGGTAAAACTTTTTTAAACCGTCAGATTCAGACGATCGGACGGTCGTTAGTCAAAGTAAAGATCTAAGAAGATCACATGAAAAGCCCATAACACAACTTACGAAAGGACTATCTGTCATATTAGCGTCTGCAATTTTGAACGTCCGCGTGTTTTAGTTCGCAAAAAAAATTTGTCCGTCGGCGTGCGCTGAACTATGATCATACGTCAGATTCGTATGTCCGTACAAGAGTGTCAACAGCGCACACCCATACAGTATGCCTACTCTACGCGAGTTTAGTGCCAAGTTTTGTGCGCTTACCAAAGGCCTACCATAAAAACGCCTACTTTTGAACTATGTTTGAAATGCTTGCGCTAACAATTAAAATTATAATTTTGATATTCATATTTTACTGTGGCAAATTTTGTTATATTTTTCACTACAATTTTAGGGTATCTAGGGGTACGGCGAAATACTAATCGTGGACATTTATTTTGTAAAATGGGTGGACATGGTTAATCCTTCAGTAGACTGATTATTACGTAAGAACTACTACTATCCGCCTTCGTTTGGGTTTGCCTCACCCTCCGCTTCTTGGGCGCCCCAATTGTGTTTGAAACCAACCTATTGACTTTGACGGTATCCATTTACTTCGTTGCTCGCGGGGAGGTGAACATACAGCCGTGCATGTCTGTGATGCGATTGTTGCGATTGGTGTCGAAGCAGGCTACATTGTGAGCGGGAAGTTTCTGATATCTTACCTCCTCGTTCCCAATCTAGTGGTCTCCGAAGTCCTCGGGTTGACTTGGCTTTCCTCCACGGGGCTGGACGCACCTTGGGTGATGTGGTCCTTACTAATACGACTGGGACCCACGTTTCTTCTCGAGCAGCAGTGCATACGGGCGTGGCGGCTCGGGACGCAACAACTTCTAAGGAAAGGGATTACACTCACCAAGACCCGGCGGACCATTTTGTCCCATTTGAAACAAAGATTTTCGGTTCATTGGACAAGTCTTTCGATGATTTTCTCCGAAATTGTGTTAAGAGAGCTTTTGAATCCAAGGGTCCAAGGAGTCCTCCCACAAGCCTTCTCGTTACTTTTTACCGTCAGCGTGTGTCAATTGCCCTTCAACGAGCGCAAGTTGCGGCCCTTCTTCGTCGAAGCACGGTGGCGGATGATAGGCGGGGACTCTTAGACCTTCCTCCACGGGATCCAGTCCACATCCACGATCTTCGAGGTGTGGACTTTAGTTCGATAGGGTTGCAAAGCATCATATAGAGTGGGTTTTTATTTTTTGTTTAGTCATCTTTGGTTTTTTGTTTATTCTTTATAGTTAGCCTAGTTGCCTTTGTTTTCCTCATTTGTTTTTTTTTTTTTTGTTTTTAGTCACTATTGGCTCTTGTAGTATTTAAATGTACTTTTCCTTTTTTTAACCCCCTTTGTACTTTGATGGTTTTTCCATCGCACTATATGTAATAAAGTTTTCCTTCTTAGGGTGGCGTTCCATCAGACAAAAAGTGAGGTTGTTTACATAAATCCAGACCTCTCCGTACTACGTCGTACCTCTTATTTTGTTTTTATCTTCGAACAACATTACAAAGAATCTTGCCAATATTCTCCAAAGGTTTAAGAGGTAACAATGGCCGTTGGATGTTTTTTTGCGAAGCATTCGCTTCCAAAGTTTATGTAAATGGTGATGCACCTCGAGGAGGTACATCACCATTTACAGAAAAAATTGAGCGACAACACGTTGGACAATGAATATACGTGTCAGGACGGCAACCGACGGAAATAAAAAAAAAATCGCACACGATATATACATTCAAAAATCCAACCGAAATTACAAAAGTAATTTCGTAACGAACTTTCGTTGCGCTATTTTTGTTACCAACCATTCGTCACACTATTTGTGGAAACGCTCATTCGTCACGCGAAAAAGCATAAACCTACAAAAATGAGTTGGCATCTGACAAGCGTTTGCAAAGAGTACAAAATTTGTGTGGTACGATGCCCTGGTCCGCACGCACATGGTATGCAAATGATGATTTCGAGTAAAGTTGGTCGGTGTAAAAAACTTTTGACGATTTTCAATATACGATCTTATCTTACGTGGTACCACTCATTCCAGAGCACGTGGATTGAACATCGTTCAAAATGTAGCATCCTGTAATGTTCGCCGTACAATTACAGGAAATCCTGATGGAACGCCACTCTTATAAAGCATTCAATACTTCAAATAATTCGCCTTTTTAGTGTCATAGCAAATAATGCCAATATTGGTTTTTTCTATCAATAATGATGTTAGTTATGCCAATTATGTGAGACATAAGAATGACGTTCAAAAGTCTAAGGTTGACGTCAACATTAAGGTGCGTCGATTATATTCCGTCTTACATATATACTTTGCTGCTGTAGTTTCAATAAATTCGTGTTTTACTACAGGTAAAACATACCATATTTTAAAAGTACAACGCCGAGGAAAAATCTCCACACGTGAAGAGAATAACGCTTTTTTAGTTGTCCGCGTCAAGGAGACATAATTTTAACGTCAACATCGAGGTGAGTTACGCCTCGTGGAAAAAATAGCGTACTGAAAGTCACTATAATTACAAATCCCGTATTTTGTAGTCACTGACTGTTACGCGGGTCGATACTCGATACGCGACACTGGGAGCTGTATAACCTAAGGGTGCGTCCCCATGTATTAAAGTATCGACTTTAATCTGTCGTTTTCACCCAAAACGCAGTTCCGTACGAGAAAAACTTTAACCGTACAATAAAAGCAATTCTTTAAAGTACTGCAAACGTCAAGTCGATACTTTGAGTGTACTTCCTGTTTGTCGTCATGTTAGCGAATTTTGGCGTTTTCCTTTTTTCGACCCCCGGGCAAGAGAATTCAGCCCGTCAAAAAACTTCATCAAAAATCACCTCGCGACTTGATTTCAGGGAATGTACCTCGGAAATGGCGAATGAAAAACGGTCCACGCACGCGCTACACGAGTGGAAAAATTTTAGGTCGATCAAAAAAAAATAAAAAAATGTCGTTTTGCGACCTGTACGATTTTTTTTTTCAGGGGTCTTTCGCTTTCAACGTCATTTCATCAAGGTGAAATCCGCGAGAGAGTAGCTTCTCTCCTTCTACCGTACGCTCTCCACCTACCGAACACTCTCTCCCACTTCCACCATCACGCTCCCTCACACTCCATGTCTCACACAATGCAAAGCTCTTGAAATTGTTGTTTTTTTTTTTTTTGTAAAAAATTGCGATGAAGCACTCGTAAATACGTCTCAGAAAAAAGGTTTCCTGGCAGTTTTTCTGCAACAGATTACCTTTTCTCCGCAATAGATTAAATTTTTGAAGCAGGTGTGGAAAAGGAAGAAATTGCGAAGTATACAATTTCTTGGTTTTGTAAAAATACGCAGGCGGAGAGGAGTCAGTTGGACAGTGGTAGCAGGGTAGGAGTGTGACAGCGGTAGCAGGGTAGGAGTGTGACAGCGGTAGCAGGGTAGGAGTGTGACAGTGGTAGTAGGGTAGGAGTGTGACAGCGGTAACACTCATGGTCTGATGTGGTCTGATGTCTACAATGTCACGGTCAAGATTACGATGTCACGTGATGTCGCGGGAGTTGTGACAACATTTGTCATTGTAGACGTGAACATCCGTCGTTAGTTTTTGAGACGTCACCAATTGCCGCGTGTATTGTAGACGTTTACAACCGTCGTATTTATCGCGTACGTCATCATTCATAGTAAGTTTCGTAGTCGTTTCCAACCGTCGCAAGTTGTACCCACATCTACACCCGTCACATTCCAAAGTTCCGATTTCATTTTCGCACATAGGGACGCTTTTCAAAGTAGTACGGAACACTTCACTACAGTCCAAAATACTTTTTCAAAGTATCGCCTACATGGGGACGTACCCTAAGTGTGGGTCAAACTGTGACAGCCTCATCACAAAACGACAAACAACTAAAAATACAAAAAGACGACTATTGCGTGGATGTCGATGGTAACCACATGCACAATCATGATGGAAGTTTGGATGCTTCGATAACATCGGGAACGTCTTGTTTGATGGTCCAGATGCGATAATGACGATCGACCGTCGAGCGTTTGAGATCTATGAGAATTTTGGAAGGTGGTTAAAATAATTAAATGTACGGACGATCCGGCTGTTAGTATCAGACATGCACGGTTCAGCTTTCAAACAGCACCAGAAAATATCGCTGATTTTTTCTGAAGATTTTTTTTCGTACGGAAACTAGTATACCTTCGCTAAGTTTTAGAAAATCCGTACCAGGAGGCAACATTTTCTGCTTTCCAAATACTTTCGTCACTGTTTGATTAGGTAACTGCCAAAAAGTCCACTCTGATAAAATTTGATTGCACGTGTCGGCTACATGTTCAGAGTCTCGGCAAGCTGAAGAAACGCTCAGAATTACGCAGTTACCATGTTAGAATAGCGCCCGCATAGAGACGACTGATCAGTACGGCGCTGACTGCCCAAACGAAGCCAGGCTGGTGCAAGGCGTGACGGCCAGCTGGAGCCAAAGTGCCCTGACGCATGGAGTCGCCGATTGTACGATTAGGCCAACAAAGTCTTTCCCTTTTTCTCAGTTTTTCAAAATCATTGTTGCGGGGCAGACAAAAGCACTTGGCCCAGGTCCGTTCGGTTTGGTTCACTTCGGATCTATTTCTGTCAGAGACGAAGTAAACAAAATAAAACAGAGATTCAAAATTCCGAGCCAAGACCAGACGTTGGTTTCCGCCGAACTGATCCGCTCGAACCGCTAATTACGTGAAGACAGCCTGGCGAACGAAGAATCACTTAAATTGTACTATTGTAGATTGATGCGAGTTCCTACTTTGAAATATATGGTGAAAATTGTACAGTACACCGCCAATCGCTATTACTGTACAGTACACCGTCAATCGCTATTAAAGTAAAGGAATAAATAGGGTAAAAAAAAAAATAGTGTTATTAATAGTGTTGGGTATCGAGGACCTTTTGCCGATATTCGATATATATATCGAATTTCAGGTACCCGATAATCGATATATCGCTTCGATATATCGAAAACCAAATTATCGCGATATATCGCCGATATATCGACTATATATCGTATCGACAATATATCGAAAATTAAAATTTTAAATTATTTTAAAACCCCCCCCCCCCCGAGCGCTCAGTTGGGGGGGGGGGGGGGGGGGGGGGGGCACAATATCCGTACGGTTTTCCGTACTCTGATTGTACGGACACACAATTTTTGCGATATATATCGCGATGATTTATGTTGGTCCCGGTACGATAAATCGAGGAATCTGCTCGATCGATATTCGATATATCGAATATCGAAATTATCGTGATATGAAACTACCCGATACCCAACACTAGTTATTAACACTAATCGGGATTTTTTTTTCTTTTAATATATATATATATATATATTAATCCCTAACTGTAGTTTTGGTTGTCCTGAATAATAAATACCCGCCCTTTCGATGTCTACAGTAATATGTGTATTCGTACAAAATCTGACAATTTGTACGTCGTTGCGCTGTTCACGCGGTCGACGGACAAACATATGAGAACATGATTTTTTTCGATGAGTTTGCGTCTCTTTCTTCCAGTGCACATTCACATGTGTGCGCAATAATGTTAAGTGTCTTTTTATGCCTTTGTAATTCAAAAAGTACCATTTCGTACGAAAATACTTTGTCCGTACGCCACACTATTCCATCAAAGTGTACTTTCATTATTAACGCTAATTGAAAAAAAAACCTAATTAGAATAATGGAAAAACTAGTACCATTGATTATATTTCGGGTTTTTTTTTTTGAAAAAACGACACCGAATTGGCGTTGTATACTCTAATAGCGATTGACGGTGTAGCGTACAGACTTCTTTAGCGTATAGGAATAATTACAGTGATTTACGCTAATTAGGAAATTTGAAAATTAAAAAAGAAACCATACATTCTAATTGTTTACTAATGCTAATTTGGGTCTTTGAAAAAAGTATATGTCGGTCGCAAACATGCTTACACTAATATAGGTACTTGTACAAAATCTGACAAATCGTACACAAATCGTACGTTCACACAGTCGAAACGTGGTTGTTGGACGAATATGTGCGAACGTGATATTTGACAGCCCGATTTCATCCCATTTTTAGAGCGCAAATTCTCATGCGTCCGCGGTTACAAAAACTCATAAATTATACTTTTTCACTTAAAAAGGTACAATTTGGTATTGTCTAACACTTACCGTACATCACACTATTTAAATGACAACGTACATTCGTTTTACCTAATTGTACAAAAACCCTAAATGGCGTAAAGGAAAAAACATAATAATTTGTGTTATTTAAGAATTTGGAGAAAAAAAAACGGGACCGAATTTGCGTTTAATACGCTAATAGCGATTGGCGATTTACCTACAACGTGGTAAAGAAACGCTTCATATATTGGCATATTTCGCGGTTTTGAAACCATGAGCCTAAATATGGTTTTTAGGTTTGGGACATGTTATCTACATCACCTTGTGTGATGACCAACTTCCTCGTAAACATATACGTTTAAGTCGCCCGTAGTGTTGTGTATCAGCAAGGATTTGCTTATAATTGATATGTACATTTTTTGGGCTTGCCAATTATCGATATGTTGGCACAATAAATCGAAACTGGTGTTATCGAAGATAAAAAACCGATAATATCGGTTTTTTATCTCGATAACACCGGTACCGATAACTATCGGCGATAATTGTACGGTATTATTGTACAATCGTACGACTTGTTCCGTCATCCTGCATCACCATTATATCGTTACACATTATACGGAACAGATTTTTACACGTGGCACGCCACACTATATAAAGTGAAAAACAAAATACAGATATTATAAACTACTATTGTATGCGTTTATGTATTTTCCCTTATCGCGGGAGAATTTATTGCCGGTGTGCTCGAGACCCCGACCGTTCGATAGCGAAACTTATCGAGTCGATTATCGCGATAATTTGTTTGGCCCGTCAAGAGTAGTATTTTAAATAAATGACAGTATACTTGTCTTACTCTAAAGAAACGTGTGGCATATCTGCAAATATATTTATTGTCAAAACTTTATTTTTGGGAAAAAAAAAGTGTGCGTCTAAAAAAAAAAATATATATATATATATATATATATATATATATATATATATATATATATATATATATATATATATATATATATATATAAGGTTTGTCCACAACATCGGCGGGCAATTCATACAAAGAGTGGATAAATGGGATTTTTTCATGCTTTAATCTAGATCATTTATGTGTTTTGTTAATTGTTTCAAAACGACTTTGCATAAAAATAGAGATGGTGTTTTATATTATTTAAATTGTTAATTACAAAACCAATTGTGAACGAACGACTAAGCGAATGAAACCATGTTATGACCACAACGGTTAGGAGCCTGATAGGGCCAAATCGAAAGGCATTCTTCGTGTTTATTTAAGGAAACAACGTCCTCCTAAGGCCCCGTAGCATTGGTCACGTTTGAGGTACGGATACACACCGAACGCTTAAAATTTAGGGGATCTAACCCGATTGGCAACGGGTACATATAGACAACATTCTCTTGCGGAATAACATTCTCATGGGAGACGACATTTTTGTTGGAGACGACGGTCTCACGTCAAACGACAGTCTCATGGGAGTCGCATGTTTTCGTACACACCGACGCCCGACGATCCTAAAAAAAAATGGACAGTCCGCATTGGACAAAGACTTTTCGACAAAGGCATCATATTATTTTACGACACCCGTGAAAACAAGAGTCGATGATCATCTGATGGTAGCATTCATTCGAGTCATGGATTTGTACAAGTTAGAGCCTTACAGCTAAAGTTAGGCTGAGACTCACGAAAAAATAATTGTGTGGTAAGAGGAGTCATGTTAGGTAACCCACAAACTCCCTTTCACCTAAGATATGTTGGTAGGAACATATGGAAACTATTTGGATTAGATAACCAATCAAAGAATACACTAACACCTCTCGTCCGAACGAATAACCTATTTATAAGAGGAGACATGTGGTCACCATAACCCCATGTGGCTTAATCGTTTATTCTCGAGTGGGTGTTAATACGTGGGAATCATGGAATACTAGACTTATTTGGTACACTTATAGGGACTAGCGTCCAAATTTTGGCAATAAGTCTAAAAGTATAACGTCAAGGAAAGACTCTAACCCAATTACAACCCATTAGTGAAGAGTACTACACAGTAATGATACAGGAAGACAATTTCCAAGTTTACTTATAAGTTTGGAAAATTAAACTTAGGAGATTTCAAATTCAACATGGCTTTTGAGTTTTGTAGCCATTAAAAGTTTAATTCACAAAAAAAATGATTACTTTTAGCGCTATAGTTTTCTTATTTGTTTTTAAAATCATTTGTCACATTGTTGTATTTAAATCGCATTATGTTTTATATAATGCGTCAACGAAAGGTATAGCGTCAAGGAAAGAATCTAACCTAATTACAACCCATTGGTGAAGTGTACTACACGACTATGATCTTGCAAGACATCTTAAATTTACTTAAAAGTTTAAAAATTTAAACATAGGAGATTTCAATTTCGACATTGCATTTGAGTTTTGTAGCCATAGAAGGTTTAATTCACAAGAGAAACGATTAGCTTTTTTTTTTTTTTGAAAATCATTTTTTACATTACTATTAGCGTTATAGTTATCTTATTTGTTTTTAAAATCATTTGTAACATTGTTGTATTTAAATGGCATTATGTTGTATATGTTTATAGAAGATGAAGGATGAACGTAGAGTGAGAGGAAAAAATGTTATTGGTAAAGAATCTATCAGTTTGGGAGATACAAGGCATAAGAATTAGGGATATCGTAAGTTTCCTCATTTGGTTTATTTCTATATTCCTTGTATCTAACATTTGTATGGTCCCATTTTGAAAGACTTTGTGGGAGGAACACTTATATGTTCAAGTGGGTTACGAAATTGCCTTGGTGAAGACTCATAAAAAGGCTGTTATTCTTAACTCTAAAAAGTACTACACTATTGGATTGGTAATGTTTGCGAGGGATATTTTTACTTTTTTTTAGGGTCGGAATAATAAGTCAGCTTATTATTGTTGAGCCAAAATATAAGGTGGAACTCAAAATCCCTATAGTATATGACGATTCAAATGTTTATGACAAAACCTGCGTTATTGGAGACGTAGATGAAATAAAAACGACGGGCAAGTGAAAGAAATGACATGAAGGCATACAATGAGATTTAATGTGCAACTTCCCCAATAAAGGAACCTCTGTTGATATCTTATTTTGTGGACATAGACATAAGACGGAACTTGCATAATATTTAAAAACACAAAGAGATCGAGACCTCTACAAAATTATAAAATTTTATTGTTTTTTTCATAAAGTATCAAGTGGTTAAAAACATATATATTCCTTAAATTAATGGCGGAGTAAGAGTTTTAATTTGGGGTGCAACAAGTTTTCCCTCCCTCTTAGAGTCTAACTTGTGGGTGGAGCCTTATTCACCAACTCAAAGTGTTTCAGTAGAACAGGGTTATCAAAACCCGCGATGGAAAAATAAAAGTCGCTCAAACATCACGTCGTCGTTGAGAATTGCCCCATTGACGACCAAAGCGACACTAGAGGAGTTTGGGGATAATGTTTGGTGTCCATTACAGTGGGATATTTAACCGGTTGAATTTACACCATCGATTCACGAGACTGATTTCGGTTGATGACAATCTTAAGGTTAAAGAGCCCAATATTCGAAACACATGCATTGTACTCACTAAAATCAAAAAGTCACCCTTTTGCTGGTAGTGGATACGACAGTGGACAACCGCTAACTTGCCACAAATATTGGATGAGATAAAAAGTTGTTCATTTGGTGAAAGTGGAGTCAAAAGGAATAAAATCACGGTAAAATTCATCGGTCAACCTGATACCTAAAAAAAATCCAAACCGATAACCTTGAACAAATGTCTTTGCTTCCATTATTGTAATGCATTGAAATGTACAAGAATGCCCTCAGCTAGAAAAGAATTTATACATTAATTTTCCTTCGTGAAACCTTCTAGTTAGTATAACATAGTTGAAAGAATGCGAATTTGACACAACGGTAGAGGATTTAATATTTGCCAATTTTGCCACCTTTAGCGGTATACAGGAAAGGCCAACAAGAGATTTTGGAACGATCAAGTGGGGTTGTTAATTTTGGGTTGGAGACAATTGTTTGGGAAACTTCACAAGTTTATAAAAGAGTCGAGATCCAAGACACAACCAAGAGTTTGATTGCCGTGGGTTAAAAAAAATACAAAGAGATAAAAACTAGTCGCAGTCAACCACATAAAGATGGGGTCATTTAAGTCTTTGATAAGATTGAGAGAAATCCATTGACATACAAACCCCCATTGATTTTATTTTTTTTATGCTCGGAAAATGGTGCAAGTAACTCTTCCCTAGTTTATTTGTATTCCAAAATGATATTCAACGATCAAATATTAACCTTTTTATACGATATGCCTTTTTTTTGAAATGGCCTGATTGGTAGCATTTGGAAGATGAGGGGCCAAAAGAGCAACCCCAAACCTATAAGAAACATTATTCAATATGCTTAGTAAAGTGAACGAATTATTCGTCTGATTTATGAAGGATTTGTCAAAGTCGCCTTCCCCTATGACACTTACTTTTGAATCCTTCGATTCAAAGGTAATAAATCTCAAAGCATATTTTGTGCCTACGACCGCGACAGCACGAGTTTTTCGATTATTTTTCACCGACGACTAACTTTTTTAACAATAAGATAATCTTTTGGTTGGAGAACATTAAAAACTTCATGAGGCATTATAGTGGAATATGAATCTCGAAATTTGAATTTTCTTATGTAGTCCAGAACAAAGGTAGGAACAGTCATCGGTTTGGTGAATTTTTAGGAGATTTTCAGAATTGCATTTTTCCCTAATATGATTGAAATGGTATGAGAAAGGGCGCTTGAGGAATTTAAAGATATGTTCTCCTCCTCAACAAATTTGATGGTGGCCCACTGAGACAAGGCTTTTGAAAAAAGTAATACAAGCGCCGACATAGCTTTATATAAAATCAATAAAACTCTCCTAAATGTTTGTTTTGATGTCACGGTTAGGCAATTAGAGAAATTTTGGTTTAACGAAAAGTATTTGGTGTTTGAAACGGAGATAACACACGCGCACATGAGAAGTAAGCCGTTAGAGGTGTATTGTGACTACATTTTATATTTTATGGAGTCACAGATATACGAAAATGAGTCTATCAGCTATTGAAGCTTTATTCAATTTCTCATGACTTTTCAATGGAACTCTTTTAGCCCTGCTCCATTGTTTGCAAGAGTTCCTCTTTAAGTTGTGAATGCACAAGATCACCGATACGGTGACGATGATTACAAATTGGAGAGCTCTTTGTGAATTTGTGGACGAAATGGCTTTAAGGATAGTTGACAATTTGGTCATCAATTTTATATGCATAGAGAAAGGTTAAATATCGCGGACAATGGCCAAATCGAAAAAGATGCATGTCAAATGATCCATAAAGCGATTATCAAAACGAACAACTTTCAAAAAATGTAATCTCAATCATAACGGTGCATTTGGATTCACATTATTTTACATATTTATTTGGAAGTTGAAGATCGAACGTAAAGTGAAAGGAAACGTATACGCAGTGATATATCAAACTATAAGAGATATATATATATATATATATATATATATATATATATATATATATATAGATATATATATATATATATATATATATATGGACAGAGAGAGTATATATATATATATATATATATGGTAGTGAGAGTAATGAGGTAGAAGAGAGAGAGAGAGAGAGAGAGAGAGAGAGAGAGAGAGAGAGAGAGAGAGAGAGAGACGAGAGCAAAAAATGTAGAAAATGATCACTTTTTCCGTCCCTCCATTTTCTGTATCATTCCATCTTTCTTCCACCCTCTCCCTTTTTTTGCTTGTGTTTTTTTTTTACCTTTAGTATAATAATTTCCCTTCAATTCCTTTCCACCCTCCCTTCTTTCTCCCTTGTCCCTCTTTTCGCTCAATTGGGTTGAGGGTTTCGGGTGTTACTTTCTATCAAACGCTCTTATCGAGTTGAAATCTTAATCTCCGTAAGGTTAATGTATGGACAATTGTGTCAGATTGCCTCATCGATTGAGAAAAGACAAACTATCGTGTCGTTACATCATAGTAAACACACGTTGGTTTGTCGCATCGAATACCCGAATATTTAGGTTGTGATACGGCGCGATGCCCAATTCCAGTTGAACTAGTTCAACAAAACAATGGAGAAGTTAATTTTCGTGCGTTTGAGTTGTTTTAAAACAAATGAAAAAATTGTTATTAGTTTAAAGAAATGTATAGTGTAAGGAAATTATTAACGTGATTAACGTTATTAAGGGCTTACATACCTAGAGTAAATGTCAGAATAGGGTACTCGAATCCGTATATGACGCGCGTCATCCTGGTCGAATCCGAAATAGATTATGGTGTCGAATTTTAGCGTACGATCGGATTCAACCGGGTGATTAAAAAAGAAAAATCACGGAAGGCTGAGTAAGTAAAAAACGAAAAAAACGAAGGTTTCGTAAGTACGTACTATTAGTGTCTATACTATTGGACATTATTGTATTCTTTACCACTAATTTGGGTACGGGTAACCGCGAAAAATCGATTTTGGGTTAACTTTTTTTTTCGTGAATTCGTATCGAGTACACAGTATGAATTTAAGACGGTGCAATAATCAGGTCGGAATTCGGGTGTTCAAATTTTGAAAAAAAAAATGTCGGATTTGGGTATTTCAACTTTTGACTTTTGTGACCTTTGTCCTATAATTAACATGGCATTAATACTACGTAAATAACATTGACATAAATAATATTAATTTGGATAAACATTTTTATATTGTCACTATTGTAGTATGTGTTCAGATAGTCGACATTTGAACATGTGAAACGAAGGTAGCGCTATTTCCTTTAGTCTACTATGAGCTTAACTTGAGTGAGCTTTCCAATGTCGACTCCACTCACTTGAACGAGTCGATGCTTTTATCCTACCTTTTTAGTATACTTTTGCACAACAAAATAACAGTTATATATGTTTTGGCACATTGTGTAGAGTGCATTTTTTTAATTCCTCCCTTATCAGTGCAATTAACACTAATAAAATGGTGTGTATACTTCACGGTGAAACGTTTTTAGTGTTAATAATTATATCCGCGACCCTCGCCTTCGTCTCTGGTGTCAACGAGAATTGATCGTTGATGTTTTTGTTTGAGATCTTGAGCCGTTGAATGTTTTGAGTTTTGTTTGTCGTAAAAGTACAGGAAAAATATTCACGCTGTCTTGTAGTCGCGCTAACATGTAATTGCGTAAATATTTTCCGGCATTCGCGGATGTCAAAAAAACACGACGGCGTACGATTTGAACAATTTCGTAAATGCACATATTTTAGTGTGGAGATATTCTGCACCGAAATTTTTTACAAAGCAGTTTACAAATTAGAGTATACGAAAAATTAGAATAAAAAATATTTCAAAAAAAAACGACATTCCCAATTAGCGTAAATAACTCTAATTGTTTCATTACGCTATTTATTTCATTACGCTAATAGCGATTTACGGTGTAGTGTTGGGTAACGGGTAATTTCATATCGCGATAGTCTCAATATTCGATATATCGAATATCGATCGAGCAGAATCCTCGATATATCATACCGAGACCAACATAAATAATCGCGATATACAGTATTTTATAACTTTAATATTTTATATAATATGTTGTTTTAGAGATAAAGACAAATTGTCTGATACGCGACGTACGACGTGATTTGCGTCCCGTGACATAAAAGTAGACGCCGCAAAATGTAACCGACAAAAAAGTACTAATACTTTAATTCATATAGTTACTTATTTGGGGTATGGTTGCATAAGGAGGTCGCTTAATAGTACGGACAGCAAAATTTCTGTATTACAAAGGCCTCGGTTACATCACGTACCGTCTGTAAACAAGTTTTTACATTCGTGTTTTAATTTGAGTGGTTCCTTGTAAGTTGACGATCAAATCTCTAAAATTGTCAAAGATTTGAAACCGACCATTTTCGTATGGAAATCCGTACTTGCGTTTTACGTACGTGTACTTTGCAAGTGTACCGTGTCAATGTACCTCAGAGATCTTCTTCACTGCTGACTTTCAGGAAAAAACCGTACTTCTTTTCGGCAAAGATTTTACGGTCACCTTGTTCGAAGGCACGTGACTTTGGAGACCTGTGACTTCTTTTTTTTTTTTAATGCCTCGATATATCGTCATGACGATATATCGGCAATATATCGCGATATTTTGATTTTCGATATGTCGAGGCGATATATCTATTATCGGGTACCTGAAATTCGATATAATATCGAATATCGGTAAACGGTCCTCGATACCCAACACTTCACAAGCGCGGTGTACACCGCGCATCGTAATAGAGTAATGAAAACAGTAAAAAAGAGAAAAAATTAGAGTAATTATAATTTATGTATAGAACTGTTTCAAAAGATTACTCTAATTTATGCGGTGTACTCTAATTTGGCAATAATATCCCTACTGTAAATAAGGTATTTGTAGAATCTGACAAACGTACAGTTTATCGTCACCATGACGTTTGCATACGCGGAATGTTAAAACGCAGTTACATGATAATGGCCTGTATTAAATCATTATTTGTACAATTTGCACGGTCGACGTCGTCCGTACTCACACTATTTAAAACGAACATATTAGAATTAAAACGTTAATTAAGCCTTACCTGAAATAGCATAATGAAAAAATTAGAATCATTTACTCTATTTGATGTGATAGAGTCGAATTTAGAGCGACCGAATTAGAGTAATTTACTCTAATAACGATTCGCGGTGTACCGTGAAGGAAAAATAGTGTCATTGATGATATTTTATCTTCAAGGGTCGTAATTTGGGGGCGCCAACATAGAGCTACTAATAATTCACGGTGTAGAACGGATGCCTTCCTTCACTGTTTTAGAATACGGAATATGCGTTAATGTTTTACGGTTACTGGCGTAGAACCAATGTACGGCAATCCGTAATCGATTCGTGTCACCCTCACGAGGTATTGCTTTCTTATCAAATTCCCATCGGTATACTGAGTGTTGGTGTCTGCCATTGCTAGAATTAGACTGCGCTGCCTCTTTGAAAACCATGGCGGCAAAGGATGTCACTCAGCTTTTTAGGAAAGCTGTCCAAGATTCTGCTGTAAGAAGCGGATATGACGAGGTCAGTACATGTGATGCTTTTGTGATAACCAGGAAGTATCGTTTTAGTATTTTTTTCTCTGTCCGCAAATCGTTCCTGCCAAGTCGTTGGCGTATTTGCTTTTCCATTGTTGATTTCTAAATGACGATACTTTTTTTTCTTGATATGTCAACTGAATAGTTGGCAATATCTTTTCACTAGCTTATGGTCCGAACCACTTTTGAAGTTGATTTGATGCTTAAATTTCAACTGTGGGAAAATTGCTGACTTTGAAGGGTTCATGTTGGTGTTTCTTGTTAGGCATCCCGGTTCTTACGTCCGCGGTATCTGTATACAAGTGTTTATTTATCTGTATAAAGTTGATATTAATGGATAAGTTAATGTCGTCGAACAGTTCGCTCTTGATTTTTGTGTCCTTGACACGATTCCCTTATGTAAATCTTTAAGAACTGGTTTGCGTAGATTGTGTGTTGTATTGACAGGTTATTTTCTTGCGGTATGAGATGTGTTTGCTGTTTGTTTTCTTGAAGACACGCTAGTGTGTCTTGTATTTTTCTCCACTTCTCTTGTTTTAGAAGCATGTAGGGGAGATAATCCATGCTTTTTTTCGACTTCTTTGCTTATTGATTGAAACGCCACAGTGTCTATTATCATAAATAGGTTAAATGATAGCTGTATTTCAGCACTTGTTTAGCCCCCAATCTCTATCCTCTTTGCTAAGAAGTCTGTTTTTCGTGGTGTTGAAATCATGTTGCAGGCTCGATTGGCCAAAGTCACTTCAAGCCTTGTAATGCCACCTGGGCACAGCCGCTCACCCTTCATGCTTATGGCATTGGAGATAGTGAGCTTCATTCTCTACTTTCGTCAAAACATTTCGTCATTGCTGTTCCTTATTGTGATATTGCTTTTATTTTGAACTGTGAGTTCGTCAAATGGAGTATATAATTGACCATGCGGAGACTGTCTGGTGTAAAAATTTTGCAGCTGGAAATCATGAGGAGCATGCAAGCATTCATAGTACGACATCGGCAAGAGTACATGGATGGCCATCGAAGTACAGAACGAGAACGTGACAGTATAGAACATGAAGTTCAAGAGTTTGTCAAGACGTGCAGACAAAAAATTGAAGTATTGAAAGGCAGTATTGCAAGTGCAAATCCTCATGGACCACAACTCAAAAACTGGGTGGGACAATCCTCTGGAGCAAATGTTCATATGGTGGCCCATCAGCATGGCGTGGTAAGATCTATGTTTCTTGTGGTTAAAAACACTACCGTTTGGTTGATTAATAGTATCGTAGAATTATGGACAATTGCACCAAAGCCTTTGCTTATGTTTATGTCTGCATATGTCTCCTTTGAATTTTGTGGACTCTCAGCAGATCAGGATAATTTTAGTGTTTTTTATCAATTTGTTGTTTGTATGCAAGTAGTTGTTAGCTCGTCTTTGTCTGAACTGCTTCACCAAGACAATCTGCTATGCGCTGACATGATAGTATTTGCAACATGCAAATGGTCCTACCGAAGCAAAGATTAATTGGAGGTTTTTGAAGAGGTCCTGTAGTTCCTTTGGACATGCATGTTCTCTCAAGCAGCCTCCAGACATTCTTTGGGTTGAAACTTTCCTTTGAAATCAGTTGTTACCCTTACTGGCAAAGTTGTCTTCCCGGGGCAGTAAAACAGATTGAACCAATGGTTCTTTTGCTGTGTCTTCATTTGCAATAATCTATTGGGCTGCTTCTTTCGGTTCTTTCTGAAGGTCTTGTTTCAACTGTAGAGATGTTGTCCATGGTGGTTAGGTGAAGTCGTGGCGGCTGAAGTTCAGGTAGTGGAGAACACCCACTTTGCACGCACTGAAGAGGAGGGGTCCAGGTGTTGATCCTCAGTGAGAAGCTCCATACCCTAACGGCTGCCTTCGACCGCATGCGAGCTGCTCGTTTTAAGGAGGTTCTGGAACGGACGCAGAATAAACGGAGGCCAGGTTTACCGTTGTCTCACAGGGGCAAGAGCTCAACTTTAAGGCAATCCGACAAGCAGTGGGAACATGTCCCAAGAAATGGCCAATTGTTTCTTCCTGGAGGATCAAGCGTACAAGATGGTGCAGGCCAGCAGGGAGGCGAAAGACTTCAGCAAATGGTTCTCGATGATGAGACTCAAACTTTACAGGTATGGCCGTTCTGTTTGACTCGTATTAACCATTATGAACAATTGCCTTGGACAGTGGATCTTAATCTTCGACTCCTTAAATGGTGACAGACTGTATTGGTGTTTTCACATTATAATACCCGTATTTCCTCAGCGTCTTCCCTTTTTCGCTTCTTAAGTGTATGAAATTGCCTTGTTCAGAAGGTGATGATGCTCTCCTCAGAAGGTGTGTTAATTGTCTAATGGAGGAGCCAAAGCTGGCTGGTGCACGGCAGGTGGAGCTGACCAGCTTACTGGATTCAGCTCAGGAGACCGAAAGGAAGGTTTTAGAGATGTCAGCTTTGAGCCATATGCTCTCTACACACGTGTTGGAGCAATCACAGCAGATTGAGCTGCTCTACAATCAGGTAATTAAAGAGATTTTCTGTTGTATGTTTGTAGGAATGATGCAGAAATATGGCTTGGCTATTATGGCGTGTATACAGGGAGCGAGTCATCTGACGCTCGTTCTAATATTTCCAGATGATAATGGTTTTCTGTGTCAAAAACAGGTTGTGAGTGCACAAGTATCAGTAGGTAAAGTGAGGTGTCAGGAATCTTCTTTGTGTGACTTTGGTGGTCGTAGTTGCCTGTTTCACTTGTTCTGTTTGTGAATCAAATGCATTGTGAGGTAATACTGTCTGCAATTTTGTCTTTTTTCAGAGAAAAACACTCAGATTTCTAAAGCTCCCCCTGCTTTATTGATTGGAATGTCTGTGGGCCTACCTCTTTGCAGGCTGTTGAGGCAACTGGCAATCTGGGTAAAGGGAACAAAGAGCTTGCAAAAGCGATATCGTACAACAGTGACAGTCGGGTCCTTGTTTTTCTCTGTTTTGTCGTCCTTATTTTTGCAGTTCTATTTTTAGACTGGTATGATTCTCGCTGAGTTGTACAAACAAGGTTCATTACGGCGAACGAGTGTAGTTGGCATGTTTCTTACAGCTCTTGTACATGGCCACAAATCGCAGCGTTTTTCTTTTTAATTTCTTCTTTTTTCTCTCACATTGTTCCTTCTTGTTTACATTAGCACATGTTGCATTGACTGGTATTTACATTGAGTTGAAAAGTGTTTTCATAGGCAAAGCTGTTTGATTTTATCAAAGGGCAGTGAAAATTCTGTGAGCTTGAATTGTCTTGTGAAATTGCCTCGTATGATGTCCATTTGGAATAACACCTTGAATTGTTGTTGTTTAGAGTGTACTTATTCCTGTGATGAAATTTGTCATTTTTTTTTCGGTGTTTACTGCAACTATTTCATATCTCCATTAAGCTGACTATTTTTGTTTCTTGTTTATGGTTAGCATGTCTGAAGGATAATAAGCTAGTGTCGTTTTTACTCAAGGCGTAATACTCAAGTAAATAAAGCATTATGGTAAACCATCTTAATGCAAAAGCGGAACAGAATATATGTGGAATCAAACAAGAAAGGAGAATAGGTGGTAAGAAATTTATTAGGAAGCCAAATAAGGACATTGAAATTGACAACAAGCTCTAGATCAACATCACTGGCACACCTAAAGCACGAACTATTTGACGAAGGTTTTTGCATAGCGAAAAATTATGAATAGCAATCCTTTACATCTGGCTTAGTGGTGTATTTGAGGACTTTTTCAATCGCGTTGGCAATTATTAGTACTGAACTTTTATTCAATCATTTGAAATTACAAGAGTATTAGCAGTAACGAGAGAGGAGTATTGAAGCTTGCACTCACTGAAGCACAAAGATATTGAATTCTGTTGAGGTTGGGTTGGATATTGTTGGTTTTCGTGGGCTGCTGCGGTTTTGTTTTTTGGGGCTGCTGCCTCTTTGAGTGGCTTTGTTTCATGCACCATTTTTATGTGATCATGACGCTTTCCTTGGGTTATCTGCCCTGCTTGTAGTTTTTCAGTTTTGGCCATGCCACCCCTTTTGTATTCTTGGACTCAGATGGTTTACCATCGCACTTTTTAAATCAATCTGGATTATTAGTAATTGACTCTGATGATAAAAAAGGAGCAAAGAAATGAGAACCCTTGCTGAATCGTCACAGACTATGCCGATGATAATAAAAAAAAACCTGCTGAACGGGACTGGAGTGAAATTCCGTCAGTTGGAGATAAACTTGCGGCTGCGCAGCTGGAGCCAGTCTCGATCACGAGATGGGTGTGAATGAAGTTCAGACATTTTGATGAGGAAGTGCAGCAACATAGCCAGGGAGGAGCGAGAAACCTTGGACTTTCATATCTAGGGGAAGAAAATGTTTTCGCATCGTTGGGGAGGACAGGAAACCTTACATCTCCCATGAATGGGAAGAAGCAAGAAAAGATATGAACAATTGGGTATCTGTACAATCTCAGCTTATTAATACATACCAATTTTGCTAATGTTAACATCAAAACTATAAAGTAACTCTGAACTATATCCGGATGGTTTACCATCGTGCTTTCTTACTAAATTCTTACATTGTAAACTGTAAATTTTGAATTTGCAGCCTTACGACTTAACTCTTCTTAGTCAACTAGACTGCCTATCGTTACTAGCTGTTAAAAATTTCATAGTTTTAGTGCAAAATTATAATATATAATTCTAATTTAGTGCAAAGGGACGTGGCAGATTGTAGTCCACTCCCTTAAATAGTGGTAATGCCATTTTTATAACTTTCGGCCAAAAAAAGTCGCAACCAAACACTCTCGTTCTTGTTACTATTAAAGTTTTTTTTGCCACTCATTTTTCCTCCGTGCACACTTTCGGATTGTCAATCCGAGACCGCCAACACGAAGGTGAGAATCTTGCCTTCCAATAGCAACCATCAGATTGACAATCCGACAAGTGTGCTCAGAGAAAAGATATTTTAAGTGGCGAAAAAAACTTTAACACTAACAACGATAAGTTTTCTCAACATGTGAGTACACTAATGGCTTTTGTTAAATTCACACAAGCTGTACAAAAAACTTAGTATTCAAAAAATCCTGCAAGCAGCAAACTGACAGAGACTATACCACAAATTAGCAACTTCACAGATACAATGCATACAAATGTATTAATTTTCCACTTCACAACTTCCTTTTCCGAGAGGTACCTTCTCTACTTTCCTTCGTCTTCTTCTCAGGCCCTTCTTCTTTGGGAACTACCGTCACTGCGTCAGTGGGAAGAGGTTTGGTAGATGGAACTTCAGTTTTCAGTTTATCTTCCGTATCTGTTGTCTCTGGCATAGAGCGCCTCCCTTGCTCTTGTAACAGTTTGAGGCGATTGTTACGATAATGTTGCCAAAAATAAAATTGTTGACGGTGGGCAATTTCCTATGTAAAATGTATACACAAAAAAAGGATGTCAAATTGGGTAAACATCATCATAAGAAAAATGCAGTTTCAAAAAAAAAACGAAGACGAATGTTGATGTAATTTTTTAGGCTTGTAGGAAACTTCCCAGAAATAACCACGTTGGGTGGACAAGTTCCATGTTGAGTGGACACCAATACTTTGACGATGCTTATTTATAATAGGCGTGTTCCTTCTTACAGTTCTACCTAAATTCGACCAAGTTTTATTCACATTTTCTGTGTTGGGAGTTTTTCCATGTAGTACAAAAAGTGACACCTAAGCATCCAACCAAGAAGCGCAATTTGACAACCACCGAAAAAGAAAACTTTAAACCAGAATTTAAAAAACTTTCCTCAAAAGTTCTTGCCTTAAACTTATATTGGTTAAGCTTGATAGGCTCTTATTGTAAATTTGCATTGTGAAATGCAAAAGGAACATTCGGTGAGACATGAAAACTCGCTACCTTTTGCTACTTTCGTTGTGCTTTGACGTTCATTGATAAGTGACTGGTCAATCACCTTTCCTCTAAATGTACGACAAAGGAAAATGTAAGAAATATGCTGAAATTTAAGCAAATAAGGTACTCATGAGGCCGAACAGTATATACCTTGTTTGCAGGGTGAGCCATGGCTGTCCGAAAGTTTGAATTTTGTAAAAGATCCAAAAAGAAGAGAGAATGCGGGTACCTATTATAGAAACCCAAAGAGTAAAATATGTAATAGAGAAATAACTTTCTAATGATTTTTACCATAAACATAAAATTTGCAACTCACGAAAGTTTCCATCAAATAAAAGCAATCCGGGTAAGTTTTGCAAAATTCTCAACATACTTCCTGAAATTTCTTACTTTCAACCTCTATCTCCCTCCCCCCCTCTCCCCCTCACCTCTTTTTTCTTCCTTTATACAACTTCAATTTTTTTCCAAAACCCTTTTTGCTCCACCTATCCATTTCTGCATTCCTCTTCATCTCTCTTTGTGCCTTGCTATTTCCACTCTCCTTGTCACTCTTTGTATTTACTCACATTATGAACCTCACATATTCTGGGCGTTTCCAGTATTGCAAGTAGTCCAAATACTTCACAAAAGCCGGGTCCTCGAAGTATCGATTCTGAGCAAGGTCTGCAGATACGAGAAATTAGCTTCCCATAATTTAGTGTAGATTGCACCTACAAATACACCTTTCCCCACCGATTTCGTAAGCTTATAAAAAGCATATGTATCATAACCTGCAATCTTCTCGCTCCCCTCCCTTTCCCTTCATTCTCTCGTTCACAAGCTTTCAAAAATACCCTCGTCATGTAGAGCTTATGAACACCATGAAAAAAAAAACAAAAACAAACAAAATAAAACCAAAGACAGGAACTGGACCTGCTTTAGTCTGATTTGAAAATGTTCAATTGCGAATTTCACCGAAATTATCGAGTCTATCTACCAAAGATTTAAAGCAGACACAACAGCAGTGGTATTCACCAATGACATAAAAAACACTATCACACCTTGGAGTGAAATAAAGAGATCGTAAACCCTAAAAAAATATATACTTGAGGTCAAATGAAATTGTTAAAAAAACTAAATTTTGGAAGATTATATGCCTCACAATGTTTATCTTTGCAACTAATAATAGGTGTCAATATTTCAGACCTATCCATAAAATATTGTAAACCAATAGTAAATAGAACATACATATACATATATATGCACAAGGGAGTTAAACCTTTTTATGAGCTTTACTTTTGTGTACGTGAAGTTATGGCACTTTCCATTAATCTGTTAACGCTAATCGTGGTAATTGATGTACATAAATGAAACTTTTTGCAATAAAAAAATACATTTTTCAACACAATACCTAACAATTTGTTCAATGCTTGAAAAAAGGAGAACGTTTCCAGGTTCTATTCAAGCCCTAAGTTTAAAACCTTCTACTCTCTCCTAAATAGAATCTGATCTACTGCAAAACACATGGAATTATTCAAATATTTTGGACCAAATAAATAGTCGCGACGTACAATGAATGTAAGTTGGATTGGCTAGAAGCTGAAGAAACTCGAGTTCCAGCAAAAATCTCCGTCTTCCATTATCAGTCTCTTTGAAGATTGCTCCTTTGCTCTTCGTCTCCAGTTCACTGTCCATCGTTATCAGCGTTGAGGATTTAATGGTGTTAATGCGAAATTAGAATATATATAATACAAATTTCGTGCAAGGAGACTTTTGTTTCATGGACAATATCGGCGTTTCATTGTGGATTCATCGCCATTATCGCGATTTCGATAATTCACGCAGATACATTGAATATCAAGACCCTGAAAACCCTAAATATCCTACAAATTTTTGAGGAGAGGGGGGGGAGGGAGAGGGAGATGCGGCGGAAACGGTGGGAACTGCGGTTGTCGTTAAGACGAGTTTTAGGAAGAGAGAGAGAGAGAGAGAGGAGAGCGGAGGAAGAGGGGAGAGGAGAGAGCCGGACTCCGTTTACGCTCTTGTTCCAGTAGTAACGTAGGAAGGACATCAATCCGCAGCAACAGATTACAGTAAGGGTGTCTTCCCATGTAACCGAAACCTAGACTTGGTACTTTGATTTTTAGTGAAGATTCTCCATAGTACTGTACTTTTGAAAATGTTCCTACTACAAAAACGTTACTTTAAACTGTGACGGTTGTAGACGACTACAAAATTCGCGACAATAGGTGATGTTTAGAAAATACTGTAGCGACGGTTGTAGACGTCTATTCTTTTGTGACGTTGTAGATGTCTAGGGTTTTGTGACATTTTGACGTCATGCTCACCTGTGACAGCGTCGACGTCATTAATCTCACAAATTTACGACATGGTTTCCCGATTTTATAAGATCCGTACTAAATTCGATGCCTTTGGCGGGAGCAAACGGGTGGCATCCACACTAAATTGGTTGTTCATAGGTCCTCGAACCTTCGGAATTCATACTAAACGTGCGAAATTCGTAACAAATCCGACAGAAAATTCGGATTTCGGCGGAGTGCGTTTGGGTGTTGTTTCCCCCATGTTTTCAAGGGAGTTGTCCACGGATGGCCCTGAAAGGCAACCTAGACCGGAGGCAGGCCAACGCCAGATGAAAGAACGGAGAAGATGAAAAAGAAAAAAAACGCTGATTTGCTCATACCCGGAGTAGATTGCTCCTGCAGTCGTCCGACGATCAGCGCATCGGCCTACCACAGTGGTGACGGGGGTTCAAGCCCCGGTTTCCTCTCGTAGCGTTCGGAAATTGCGCCGCCACCCTCGCGGACTAAAGGGCGTGAGAGAGAGAGGAGTGAGAAAGAGAGCACTGTAATACGCTAGCAAAATGCGGAGATCTTGTTCAACTTGCTCAATTGTGTTTGCACATTTTTAATATCCTCCAAACATTTGTGAATGTCTCTACAGGACAATAGGGGGTCTCTGGACAAACGGATTTAAAAATGTTCTCCCTCAGCGTTCTCCGCTGACCCCGGGGGATTTAAGGGGTTGGTTTTAGTTGGTTTTTAGATGTGTTGTCGGGAGATGCTTGGTAGTTTTTGTTATGGTGGTATATCTCTCTGTTTCTTTTCCGTTTGTTTTCCACTCCCACGTACTTTATTAGTATGCCCATCTCTTTCTGTTTGTCCCCTTCAAGTTATTTTGTATTATGTAGGTCTAGTCACACCGGCATGTACATTTTTTCAATTCCTCTCTTGCTGTTCATTCCTTTTTTTTTCCAGGTACTCGGTTTGTTTGGCTTATCACTTTCTTTTGTGTTTAAACCAATGGTTGCACTAGCATCTTGAACCCTATCATGGTCCTTCACCACCATGTGAATAACCAAAGAGATGGACATGAGAGTGGACATTCAGGCTACCATCGGGGCTCTTCCATTGGAAATGGGTGTCATAAACATACTTGAAAGAGAGGGGACGCCTTGTCATTGTCATCGAAGCATAGCAGGACATTCTCCTCTGAGCCTCGACTGCTTTTGAAACAAAACTTCATCAAACTCGGTGAAGAGCCAAAACTCATTTTTCCATTCTAATGCAAGCACAATAGAATACCGTGCGAGGATACAGCGCTCTCCAAAAATGTCGAATGATTTTTTTTTTCATTTGGCTCCCAGTAATTACATGACATGTTTTTGCTTTATCATCGTTCTAGGAAGCTTTGTCAAATCATCTTATTAACGCATAACTTTAAAACAATCTCGGACCTATCCACTAAACAAAATTTAGATGCTATTAGAGCAACATAACGTTGTTAAACGCAACTATTAAGACATTAAAGCAGAGTGGCTACTGTCTTTATTCAGGTACAGTACAAGATAGAACATAAAAGTCATAGCATCGGTATAGAGTGCATTGGGTTTGACGGAGCATGGTGTGTCTCTCTCAACAGATTATGAATGACGGAAACTTATACCCACCCAAAACTGTTTAAAATCAAAATTGATAATAAAACTGTTTAGCAGTCAGCTTTATTGCTGAATTTTGCTAAATTCTGGCCTGATCACACAAAAAGTATAAGTTTCATAAGTTGTTTGGTGGTGATGTCAACCAAAAACTAATGTGCACCAACAAGAGATAGGTCTACACCTTCTAACAATTCAAAACTTAAAAAAAAAGTCAAGCGTCGTGTAACGGCAATAAGTGGACAAAGGTGGCGGTGGTCTAATTTCTAACAACTGTCTAAAGCAAAAACAAGAAGGCAAAAGAAAAGAGAAAAGAGTGGCTCTACCAGTATGAGCCTTTCTTGAACAAAACTTTTCTTGTACCTATCTCCCGGGCACCATTCTAAAAAGAGTGCATTCTGAAGAAAAGGAGGACAACGATTTTTCGCACCGTATACATTTCAATCCACGAGATGAAAGCCGAGTGCTGCCCGAAAACTAACATCGAAGGGTATCCCCAACATTCTCTGCACTCTCTTCCCTTCCCTTTTCAATGCCTCCACATTCGTCTCTCCCTGCCCCCCTCCTCGGCCCACTACCAGTGCCACATTGCCTTGGAAAGGGGTCGCCACAGTAAATGCCATTCCGAGGGCACTGCTTCCATCTGTGGCTCCATCCAATGATTGATTGCCACGTGTGACACGTGTCACGGGTGTAGCTCCAGTACTCCCTAACAGTGTGTCCCTGTTACAGCTTCAGACAAAACAAGGAAGGAACACATCAACTCACGTCAGGTCACAACTTTCATGTTCCAATATGCCATTAATATGGCAATCAAATACCTACATCATGCTATTAAGAGCCTTCTCGACGTTACCAATGTCTGCAAAAATGAGGGGAAATATTGACCCACTATCGCAGTGTATTAGAAATTTGAACAATAAGGTAGAGGTGATCATGATCATACTTGTACACATCCATTTGATAGCATCACGTCATACCATGTGAAAGCGCACAACATGCCGCCACATGGCATGCCATCAAGCAGACACATACTGACCCACAAAATCCCCAACCCCACACAGCGCCTTGCCATGCCCCATGATGCCCCAGAGAAGCACTGCCTGCCTGTATGCTCGGCAGATCTCCTGAACCACAGCGCCCTTCTCACTGGACGGGTCAAAGCCTCGATGGCAGTTGCCCGTCAAACGCTCAAAGAGAGAGGGAGGCGGCAAGTTTCCATGCAGATTCACCTGCAAATGGGAAACTGACAACTGTCAGCACTCAAACTGGAGCTTTTTCGAACTTGTTTGGCAATAAAGTAGTTCCACTTTTTTCGCAATTGTGACACGCTAAAATTTCAACTGTCCAAGCGATGAAACGGGGCTCGTTTTCAAGCAAAGAAAAACACATTTCACAAAAAAAAACACAGCAATGTCGTTGATCACTGATAGGGTCCCACTGACTGGGTCTCTCTCTCTCTGCTATACCCACCACCACAGTTCCATGGCTCGGATGCACGAGTCTTGCAAGAGAGCGCAAGAAGTTTCCATGTCGGTTCCAAAGCTGACGTGGAACATTATCCTCCCCATCATATGCATCCACAAAGACGAGATCGTAACCACAACCAGATTCACTTTCCTTAGAAAACCGATCATGAGATCTGTTTTCCATGGATCTACTTGAGCTCCAGCCCCACCCCTCTCTTTCCACTTTCTCCTCTACAAATCTGCCTCCATCGCCTTCATATACTGCTAATCTGCCCCATATGCTGGCCCAAATCTGACGTTGAACTGTATTATTTCTCGTCCGACGTTCTCTCATTTCTCTCCTCTCCTTTCCAACCTGTAAGGCCACACCTTTCTCCTCATTCTCACCCCTTGTGAAATCCGAGGTCCGTTCCCTCCTTCCAGTTTCCAAGACTCTGTCAGGCGTTTCTCCCTTGGCTTCTGAAAGAATGGAGCTTCGTGATTGGACAGACCATGGTGGAAAACCCATGGCATTAACAGCCGCAGAAATAACCGTAGGATCCAACTCCACTGCATCTACTTGAGAACCTGTATGGCAAATTAAGAACCAAAAGAACCAAAAGAAACAAAAGAAACAAAGCATTACAAGATGAAACATCCACCTGAGAAATCAATCATTAAATGAGAAGAACTTTCCAACAGTTGGCTCGAGGGAAGAAAACGAAACAGCAAAAGCGGGGGGCTGTGACACCAAGTCTTGAACCAGGCAACTTAATACATTAGTGTAACCTATGAAAGCACAGGAAACAAATCAAGCAAAAACCAAAAGAAGTCATAGAAACAAATCAAGCGAAAACCAACAGAAGTCAGGTATCTACAACAAACACCCTCACCTGGCAGGTGATGCGCCAGAAAGAGCGGTAAACTGCCACCCCCAAGGCCAATGCAGAGTACTCGAAGTTGTCTTTTACTGAAATTTTTTGATTGGCTGGAAGCAGAGTTACTCTGCTGAGCTGGCATTTCCTGCGTCAGATTGAGACCTGCCAGGCTGGCAAACGAGAGCCCGGCCGAAACCGCTGTCTTCAAATCTGTTGCAAGACATGTGACATATGTCACAAAGTCAACCCTTCATTGTTTAAAAAAAAAAATGGGAAATCGAACAATTGACAGGAGATTGAATTAGTGGAAATTACGCTCGTCCAGAATTGTTTTGACAAGCGGAATTAGAGAACTACACCGCTCATTGCTTTTTAGAGCTAATAACACTAATCAGGTAGAGACGTTTTCTGGCCGAAAATAAGAAAGCATTAATAACACTAATTAAGAAAGTGGAATCAAATCGCGACGTCTCCTTACACCGAATTAGTATAATACATTCATATTTTGCATTTACTGAAGTGAAAGTTAACCGCATTGATGTGCGAGTTGTACACATGAAATTGAATAAGCTGGGCTTTTATGCATAACAACATTGACACTAAATGGAGTAACCATGATGAGGCGTCGCTAACCGTAGGACGTAATCGTAAAGTATTCACCGTCATTACCTCCAAGCCAACCTATCTGAATTTCAAAATCAACAAACACTTCGCTTACTCTGTCTAAACTATCTACGTTGCCCTCCTCTCTCTCTTCCTCCCTGTCGTAAACACTCAAGTTCTGCAAACTCACACTCAAAGGCGAGGCAGTCTGGCTGCTGTCGAAGCACCACTCCTCCTTCAACCTCCTCCCTCTCCTCCTCCTCTGGAGAGAGGGGAAATTGGAGCGCCGTCACCCTTGCCACACTCTGTCTAGTTACGCTGTTGAAACGCAGTACTCTCCATTGTGAGCCCAGGAAGTGCCAAGTGTCCTGTGGTCGACGTGCTGGCAGCTGCTCTGCATCCCCAACCTGCACAGAAAGAACTCACTGAAACAGGAAGAAGAGAGGGCAAGAGGGAGGGAGAGCCAGGAGATCTGGACTTGCAATGAGCTTCAGGATGAAGAGGGGGCAAGACAAAATGGAGATAATATGTGATGTTTTTTAAAAAGGACTTCCTTTTGACAACTGAAGTCAAAGGTTTGACCATGGGTGGATAATTACAACAGATATTAGAGTGGATTGCGTTCATTCTGACTAACGTTTGTACAACCAGTGTTTTAGTGTCAGAGCGATTCCAACGGATCCAGTTGACTCATAATCTATAATGCGTCCTTGAGGAGTGCACCCAAACTGGAAAGATAAAACATGAAAATATATGCATTGGTAGCAACATGACATGCAACCAAAACTCATGAACTATATTGCATTGTAAAGGCGGTAAATAAATTGAAATCCGTAGTCAAGAGCAATGTAAGACACTAGAGGAATAATTCATACAATCATTTTTTTCTTCAGGTTCACAACATGAATAATGGCGAAAGACTTTTTCCAGAATGGGTTGACTAAAAATAAAGAAGCATGTAAATTTATTAAACAGGACATGTCCAAAGCCCGACTTGACTGAGTTTGCCTCAAGCCACTGCATTGGATGGCTCAAACACAACTTTTGCAATTGCCTCCAATTGAATTTAATCATGTTGACGCACACCTTTAACCCTCACTTTCAACATATTTCAACAACAAATCGTATCCAGGAAAATGTTAACATATAGCCAGTTCCATTGCAAAGAAATTCACAAAGGACATGCTCCCCTACAATACCACTCTCTGTGGGGAACTGCACTCTGGTTCAAAATGCGAAAACAACTGAAACGGCTACATGTGGCTACCCGTACTATATGCATATTATACGTTACTTCCAGTATAATATGCATTAAGTGCAAGGTAAGTAGGTAACCGCATATAGCATTTCAATAGTTTCCGCACATTTCAACCATGAGCTGCGCACAATAAAAAATTTTCATTTCCAGAAACCAATTTCTTTCCGTACAGAATGGTACGGACGTCCCACCTGAGCCGTACTGGCATGCGCCGTGACCTGTACCTCGCCATTCCCGACATCGGAGGCCTCACGAAACACCGTTTCGCCCATGTCGTGGCCCCAGCCGCCGCCCTGGATGCCCCACCACTCGGCTGACGTGGACCAGTCGCCAGGGTCCCTCGCACGTGCGAACCACCGCCGGGTCGAACTCTCAGCAGGAGCCACGGCGGCAGACCTAGAAACTCCGGAATGTCAAACGAGTACCAGGAGAGAACACGTGGCAGGAATTTGGAAGAGAAAGGTGGCCGTGGCCAGGAGGAGGGAGAGTGGAGGGAGAGGGAGATGAGAAAGACGGTGGAGTCCAGAAACGCCAGGTGGAAATTAGAAGACAGCTGGAGTGCCGGGGTTTAATCCTCGCACGCGTCCAGGCCTCCTGAGGCCGCTCGTGAAGCGGGTGCCGCACGTGGCCTCGGAGGGCAGCCATGAGGGCGGCCTCCGAGCGCGAGAGCAAGGGAGCCATGGCTCGGTCCCGCCAGATATGACTCGGGCGCTACAGTACAGTAGAGAACTGCCTGCAATGGTTTACTTCGGTTCGGCTTGTCCGATTGGTGGGCTTGGTGGAAAGGTCGAAACGCAAACCTAATCATGGAAAGGTTCGGAATTTTGAATGCTGTGGTATTTTTATTACCCGGTTTTAAAGATTTGGCTCCCGCCAGATATGGCTCGGACTCTACAGTACACCGCCAATCGCTATAATGTGTTGTGTATCGGTAAAAAACTTATCGCGATAACACCGATACCGATAGTTATTAGTTATCGAACGGTCAGAGAATCCGATATATCGGTCTGAGACCAACAAATTCCATATCGGCGAAAACAAAATAAAAATTATAGTATGCATACAATAGTACTTTATATCATACTGTATTATATTATTGACTTTATATAGCGTGGCATGCCACGTATAAAAACCTGTTCCGTCTCCGTTTAACTGCAATGTATTACGGACAGCGCAACACATAAACGTTGGCCAGTTAACTGCACAACAATTTTACGGCAACGTACGGAATTTTACTGAAAACTGGTGAACATGGAACGGGAAGAGGACGGAGGACACAAAGTACAACGGACGCAAAATAACATTCTGCGCGCCGCCGTAATCGAACGGACTACTTGGAATGAGAAAACACGAGCGGACGAGCCAGCGTGAGCGCGGGCATCCCGAAATGACTCTTTTGGCAGCTTATGCCAAATAAAAACGGATAGATTGACACGTGGCATGTCCCCAGTGGATCTCAATGAGTAAAGGGACAAAGCCATGGCGTCGGATGTGGAAGGTAACTCGTTTTTACTAGATCCGTATCAAAAACGTAGAGATTTCATGACGGCTACTGTACTTTTTGTGCTTGTACACGTCCGGGGAATAACACGTACAGTTGAGTGTACAGGTCGTACATACATATGTAAGGTCCGTACAGTTATCGTCGAAAGTTATCGTTATCGGCATTATCGCCGATAAGTACCCGATATTATCGGCTACTTATCGGCGATAAGACCGATGTCGATATATCGTACCGATATATCGATTATCGGGAACACGAAAAAAGGTCCATATCGGTTATCGGTAAATCCTTACCCATACACAACACTAGCTATAAGAGTAAATAACGCTGATTCGGTGCCCTATTTAAAAAATTTCAAACCTGAAATACAATCCATAAGGGTAACCTTCCATCAGGCGAAAAAGTGGGGTTGCTTACTGGAGAAAGTACCTTTCCGTACTAAGCCGTACTGCTTTTTTTTTTATTTTTTACAAAAGAAGTTTACCATAAATTCGTTAAGATTCTCCAGACTTTTCGGCGAAAACTTCTACCATCGGATTTTGAATTATCTACACAAACACCCCTTCTATCCAGTACCTGGCGAGTCTCCTCCGACTGTCCTCAAGAGGACACTTTGCGCTTACTGGACGCGTTTAATGGTCCACTTGTAAAAGCCACAGTCGACCCACGACGGACGTGAAGTTATAAACTTACATGTGGCAAATGGCGCGTACCTTTTGACCTCAAAGCCACCCTGTTCGACGACAAAATCTTGGTAGTAAGACATTCTGTCACGCCTCCGCTTGTACAACGATAATACATGAACGTACAAATGGTGCATTTATGGACATATGTACAAGTTTTCATTTTGCAACAATCTTCGTGGCCGTTGGTACAACGACAAATACAATAACGTTCAAATTGTACATTAGCGTGATGTTGCTGGATACTTTAATCCGCGTCCGCCCGTACAGATACACTGGTGAGATATTGTACTTTTCAAAACTTTCATTATTCCCGGCCGGCTCAACAGGATCCTACGTGGTACCAATCGTAATCGAACACGTACGCAATTTTTGCCTCGCTGACACGACCAGATGGAAAGGTGTTCCAAATATTACTGCCAGTAAACGTGACCGTACGATTAATGGGAACGCGTGATGGAAGGTTACCCTAATTCTAATTTTTCCTTTACGACTTTTAAGGTTCTTTTTTTAATTATCGGTAATAACGGAAGTACACAAGAGACGCAAACTCGAATATTCATATTTTGGCGTACGAATTGTCAGATTTTGTACGGAAACATATATTGATGTGGACATCAATACGGCGGGCATTCATTATTCGAAAAAACCCAAATTATAGTTAGTGATTAATTAGTATATATGTTTTTTTTTTTTTTTTTTTCCCAAGTAGTGTTAATTTTTTCTTGGAATTTTCAGCATTTCCTTTTTAATCTTAATCCCATTGGAAGGTAGTGCGCAAGGGTAATTAGCATGCCAGTGCAAATGACCGTCATTATAAACCTTGTGGAAAGGTAGACCAGCACAGTCGCTCCGTTTTTAACGCATGCACAAGCTAATGCTAACCATGGTGCATCCTAGGACAACTCGGCCGG
>JBBHKE010002370.1:171319-193713 GCA_037447655.1 Zygnema cylindricum | reverse complement strand
ACGGCCACTGTCCTTAACTAGGAACATGGATGGCCGGCCGTCTGTCCTTTATCGGCCATCGGAATCGGCAATTCAGATCCTAATTACAATGCATCATATATCTAACTATTAATTAATTTATACATATGCATGCTATTAAGTAAATTGATATTATCTAATGCCCTATGTATCTAGGCCATTATATATTTCATGCCTAATGCCATGCCTGAACTATATACTACGTAACATTAATCCTAGACTTAACGGCTAAGGCTACCGGCTATTTCCTGTCTGCCGGCCGGTAGGTACAAGGATCAATTCCTGTCGCCGGCACATACATTTTAAATAAATAAACCTTAACTTAATATAAATTTCCCGTAAACCTCAGGATAGCCTAGGTAGCCGTGGCTCTAGCTTCCTCTCCAATTTCTCAGTGATTGCAACAAGTTTGAGAGTTGGAGAGAGAAGTTAGAGATAGATTGCCTCGGCTTCTTTATTTCTTTTCAGACCTACAAAATACTTTAAAACCATTAGTTTCTACACTCTGCAGTCACCTAGTTTTAATTAAAACAAATTAGGAAGCTAAGGATGAAGTTCCATCAGACGTTTATATAGTCGTGCGGCCAACTCTACGGACGAAGTCGATTAATAGCCTATTCCCACCGGAGCATTTGTAACTTTTTGCCCATTCCGATGATTTTCGAATAACTCATCGGAAAACGGGACTTGTTCTTACCAAAAGTTTGGCACATAACTCTGATTCAAGGTGTCATGTGACACGTCGCACGCCTCGACGTCATCAAACATAGGCGCGAAAGCAAACCTACAGTTTTTCAAAGCTACCAATACAACCCCCTCGAGAATGAATGTTCGAAGGACGACGACGGTTGTTCAAAGTTGGACATTTTTTTCGCGCGAAAACAGCGAAATAGCCGTTCGGATGTTGTGTTTTCTTCGTCAACTTTTGGGTTTACCGCTGACATGTTTGAAAGAAAGACGCAACATTAACCCGACTTCAATATCCTCAAATATTTTGAGGGTGTTTTATTATACCGTTTTCCGGGACCTTTTGACAACAAAGAAGTCGGTGTTCAGAAAGCCGTACATTAATTGAACGCCGTCTGTTGCGGAAGTGATTTTTTTTTCCGGTGGGAATAGCCTATGAGTCGATGCCCCGTCACGAAGAGTTTGTAAATCGCGTGTTTCAAATTGTTTGACGCCACGCAAGCTACGATCCGATATTGATTATCTTTCATATTTTCAGCACTGACAAACTCAACTTCAAATCTTCACTTACGTACCATGTACTTGCATATGAATCATCATCATACGAACCTTTTGCAGACGCTAGTCTTTACGCCAGCTCATTTTTTTTTATTTATGTTTTCGAACATAGCCAAAGTCTTTTGAGAGAAATAGTGTGACGAACAAAAGTTACCGAAAATAGCGTGACGAAGGAATGTTACGAAGTTACATTTTTATTTTCTGTTGTATTTTGGAAAGCATGTGTCATGTGCAAACCTTGTGATTTTTCGTTGTTTGTGCATCATGACACGTAGCTTAATCATCCAACGTGTCACGATTTTTTTTTTATGTATTTGCAAACCCACCTCCTCGAGGTGGGTTGAAAGTTAAAATGAAGCGAATGCCTCGTAGATGAACATCCGACGGTCAATTTTACCTCCCACACCTTCGGAGAGTATCGGCGAGATTCTTTGTAATGTTGTTTTTTTGTATAAAAATGAAATAAGCGGTACGGTATGGTACGGATAGTCGCGTATTTCTGTAAACTACCCCACTTTTTGTCTAATGGAACGTCACCCTAATTAAAAAATTAGGGCATTTTAGAAGTTATATGCGATTTTACAACTTTTTTATGGTTTCTACTTTTTAACGGTTGTTTTAGAATGTCAGCTTCGCTGGGTACCAAAGTGATGTGGAAGTGGAAACCAAACCGAGGCGCGTCGAGCGCTAACACCGTGGATCGCTATTAGCGTAAAGAAATAATTAGCTATTTACTGTTTTAATTTTTTTGTGACTGTTTAATTTTTACTTGTTTAATTATTCTATTTACAGTCCAGGTGACGTGGACGATTTGAGCCGCCAACAAAATTAGCGCTAGGAAAAATAGTTATTGTTCCTAGCGCTATTTTGTAAGCACACGGCAAAAACCACCCGGACGCTATTCGTGTTATTGTGTTAGGCCTGTTCTCCATTAGGCGGTCCCAGTAAACATGCGGATACGTCTATTTCTCATGTTTACTGGCACGACCTTCCATTATGTCTGCCATCCATTATGTCGTGCCAGGAGAGTATAGTTCAAAAGTAGGTGACAGTACACCCATACAATATGCCTATTGTACTTAAATTTTACAATACTACCTTAAGACCCATATTGTATTGGCCTCAAAATGAAATAAAATAGTAACAGGGTTGAGTTGAGTCCAGTACCAGACTCGGATATCTGTTGCGTGCCGATAGGAACCTCTTCTGCCTCTCTATCTCTCATACAGTCATACTTCTGCTCTTGCGTCCATGACTTCCCATAGCCAAACTGCTGCTGCTCTTTCTCTTTCGTCCGTCTCTTCCTTCCAGAACTTCGCAAAACGTGACAGGTGTCGTCTTCGATGCGGTGCACTGAACGACCGTACAGGCAAATGCAGTGCATTGCGAATAGTTTATTGTCACTCTCACGGATTGTCTGAAAGAACGAAATCTATGCGAATTGTCGATGAGCAGTTTACTAAAAAAAATACTTTCGCTTCTATGCTCGATGTTCTTAAAAACGGCGCAAACGCGCGGAATCATTTGTTTTTTCAGTTTCAACAAAGATCTAGTATTTATTGGGAAGGAGGCGATTCTGGGGGGCAGAAATCTGTACTTATGTTTATTCTTGCTGCGTGGATGAGCTTCAATGCTGAGGTGAGAATAGCAAAACGTTTCTGAGGCTGCATTACAATCTGTAGATTCCTTGCAGCATGTTTATCGTTTACATTTTGTATTTTATTTGGTGCGTTCATCTTATCCGTTTTTCCTGTATAGCAGGATTTTTTTTTTTTCCAAAAGTTTACATGTTGTAACGGTTTCTTAAGCATAAACTACTTCTTAGGAAGTATGAGTTTTATGCCAAAGTATCGTTCGGCTATCTCGTACTATTCGAGAAATGCAAAAATTCAGTAGTTTCTACTCATGCTAGCATTGCAAAGATAGTGTTTCTTTTAAGCTGTGAGTCAAGGGAAGAAAAAAATAACTTTCAGTTGACCTTGTGTTGCATTTGACGCTCACCTTCCTCATTGAGAAGGCATCTTCAAAGGCATCACAATAGTGGGCACATAAATGTGCAAAGTGTTGTTGTGTAGAACTAGAAATGGAGGGAGAGAAGTTGTTGTGTTTGTTAGCAAAAAAGTATTCGTCGAAATAGAATGCTGGATGAGGGTGCTTATCTGTTGTTTCTGGTGCCTCCAAGTCATTTATCTAATTGGTCCAGCAGGCCACACTAAATCCTTTGCTCCCATGTTTACTGCCAGGCTGCCCATGCTTACGGTCCACGGAGTTCTATGTTGGAGGAGACGGTCCCTGAGCTGCCAGCACAGATAGTTAAAGTTGATGGAAAACTGCCAAAATACATAGAAGAGCCTTCTGGCATTGCCAAGGAGCAAAACGGGAGTCCAGGCTTGCGATTTTGGGTATGTCTTCTTCACGTTGATGCACATTTTGGTTGTCGAGATCCTTATCGCATCGTCAACCTTTATTGCAATCTTCCATGTCAATTGGGATCCAGGTGAATACCGATTCCGGTGGTCCTTCGACACTCTGGGTTGTTGATGGAAACAATGACGTCCTTGCGGAGGTTCCAGTGGCGGCCAAAAATGTCGACTGGGAGGAAGTCGGATGGGTAAGATGCTCACATTTTTCAGACCTTAGAATGGAGGCCTGTGATATGGCGATTCCTTTTGGGCCCTCTTTGTTTCACCACAGTCATATACTTTCCTCCTCTTCCTCCTCCTCCTCCTCCTCCTCCAACCTACTACATTGTCCTTATCTCAAAAAAAATTGATGCGTGTCGGTTCATGACTTGAATAGATGCATGTACTCCCGATTGCGCATGGAATGGAGAACTGTTCTTTCCAATCCCCAAAACCAGGATCCCTCACAAGTCCCAATAACCAGTGTCTGTTAGAACACACCAGAACACGTTCCATTTTTAGTTCTCGGAACGCGAAGGCATAAATGGAAACGTCCATTTTCTGTCAGATCATCTATTGCCTGCTCTCGTGCCACTTCGGGTTTTAACACCGATATTCGCATTTAAAGACCTTAAATTTTCACAAGGCAACTATATGTAGACAAATGGGCCTGGATATTTTTTAGGAAACCTGGCCCTTTTTTTTTCCACACGTGTGTATTACTGCTCCAACGAACCTCTCAATTTGCACTGCAAGTTTTTCTAATGTCTCAGATGTGCATACCCCTCAGACAAACGTTACATATGGTCACGTTTTCTCCAAAATTACCGTTTGTCTTTTTATCCCATGACTGTCCTTCTGAAGCTTTGGTACACTTGTTGCAGGCACAATGTCGAAACAAGTTTGGGGAAAAACAGGAGGCTTTACTCGTGGCCGACACTGGAAATAATTTTGGACGTACGTAACTGTGTTTCTTTTGATTTAGTCGAACTTCCATTTGCCAGACTGCTGATATCCCAGGAGGAGGTTTAGAAGAAGTACTTACGTGAGGTTTTGATAACTAGTGCAAATATCGGCTTGAACGCAGCAATGCAATCGGAGACTTAAAATCTTAAATGTTTGGGAAGAAGTGGAATTCATTGTATGATACTGGAAATGTTCTTGAAGGATTTTCATCCTTAGCGGGCATTTTTTAGCTTTTTGGTCTCTCTCGACTAGGTGGAGGAATAAGACCGGAGGTTTTGCCAATTTCGTGTCACGTGTGGTTTTTTTGTTTGCCTTCAGAAAATTTTAAAGCATGTTTTATGCCTAAAGTGACACAAGTCTGGCTTGATATTTCCATTGGCCCTCACCAGAGCGAAACAAACTGAAGATTTACATGATTAGCCCTATTCCGGATATACCACAGGATGTTTTGTCAGTTTTACCACCTTCAAAGAAAAAAAAAGAGGAGGCACCAGTCATTCTCCCAGAAATTATACCATCCAAGACAATCAGCTTCAGCTTTCCAAAAGATCAATCGTCTGATTTTGACTCTGAGGTAGGCGTTGAATCTGACCGTCGGATTTTTGGGGATAAACTTATTACACTTGTCATGTTTTCTTCTGTGTTCTGGGTTCATCAAATTCGTCTTTATTTCCATGTTATTTTGTTCCGCAAACAACAACTAAAAATCTGCCCGTTAAAAACTGGATGGAGCAAACGCTTTTGTGTACATATTGTGAATCCTTTCTTTTAATGTGCATAATTTAAATGTTCTGTAGGCTCTTTTCACATACAACGACCGAATATGGATACTGACAAAACGGAGGAAAGAGAGTACCACGGGGATATATCGGCTTCCCACTGACACACTTTCAACCTGCTCAGTGTCAACTGAATCAAAGGAGGGAGAAGGGAAAAAGCGAGTGGAGTATGTGGGAGAAGCAGAGAGTGGGAACCCGGTGACAGCCGCTGATGTCAGCGAAGACAAGAAGGTGGGCCCCAGGGACGTCGTTTGTTTAGAATAGGCTGGCGTTAGGGATAGGCTTCACTTCCGTAGATTCTTTCTTGTATCTTTTCCTCGAGGATTGACGAGACTTGCAATTTTGGCATTGCGATAATGAGGATCCCTCTTCTATGTGACTTCAACTCTTCCATCTTTTTTCCCCTCTTTTTTTTCCAAAGTATGGTAAGATAACCCCAAGATTTGACCAGTTGTATCGCAAGTAATGGATAAAAATTCCACGTTTTTCTGTTCTAGTAAACACAAATGTGCTTATGTCAGTCAAGTAAGGCCTCGTCTATTTTTTGTCCTTTATGCCTCACAGTTTCTGGCTGTACTCACAACATCCGACCTCCTCTATTTCGACTTATCTGCACCAGAAGCAAAAAACAACCCCCTTCACCGGCCACTAGGGCGGGTGCCCTTAGACCTCAAACAGGTTGGTAATCCTTTTCATTATCGGTCACCAGATATTACACTAGGAAAGTGTTTTTTTTTCTTTGCAAATGAGGAATGTGTAGTCGTACTCTTATGCTTATACAAGCTACCAGATGAGGTCCAGTTTTTATGTTTTTCTAGTGGTGAGTTTTTTGCTAAGGCAGGTGGAAAGTGGTCTTTTCTGTCGTTTTTGCAGACGGAGGGGGTTACTTGGGATGGACCAGTAGTAGTCGTGACAAACGAACAACGACAGATGTTCAGAATAAAGGTCCAACTGAAACCATAGCATCTCTTGTGCAATTATTATGAACAAAAGGTTAATACTTGTGAACTTTGTTCAATAGATGTTCAAAAAAATGTCATTTTGTGTTTATTTTTGTATTTTATGGGGCGAGAAATCTCGGCTCTGCTTCTATTTCTTCCAGTTTTGCAAGTTACCGTTTTTCAACAAAGATAGGTGTTATCTTTCTTTTGAAAGTTACTTGAATCACAATAGGCCAATAGAGTTTTGACAGGAACTTGTAGGACTGGTATTGAAGCCAGTGAAAAGACTGTTTGCCTTCCTCGTTTTTTTCTATACACCATATGCAAAATTTAGGCAAATTTTGCAAGATTTGTATTTGTTTCAACTTTTTGTCCTTCTCCTCCTCCCTAGGTCTCTTGCTGAACTCTCAAAATCATTAATTTCCTTGCTTGCTTGTGCCTCTGTAATAGTAACTATGCCAGGCGCATCCTTGAACTTAGTAATGGAAAAAGAAAAAAGTGAAATGTGCTGTTTCAAAAGTGGTAAATGGGCCGTCATACACTTCTGGGAATTTCTTGCTTCTTGAATGATTTGGCATACAAACGTCACATGGACGGTGTCGAAATGTTACATTGAAATTTTTGTTTTGTTCGATGAACAGGGCAACTTCCAAATGCGCAAGCAGTCATCTACTTAATACAGTACCTGATTTAAAAAACCGCAGAGATGGATGGTCACACCAGCTTTCAGGATCTGTGGATTATCCCTCTTGTTGGGTTGTGTTGCTTGTATATAATTCCCGCATGAATTTGACAAACAATTAATGCCAGTTACTGGCTATCATTTGCAAATAAGTGTCGGTAAAGTGATATGCAACTTTGTCACTGCACCTGATACGGCACTCGAGGCACCTCTTTAACAATATTGGCACTGTGGAGCATAGGTATACGTCTGGGGTTTCTTTCAACAAGGAGCATTGAAAGCAACCAAAAAGAAAGACGAGAGACCAAATTCTGTTTGTAAGCTGTTCCATTTGCTCGTAACAAATACAAGAGCGATGCAACATAATTAATGAAAATTAAAAGTTACCGTTGACCAGAAACCACCACCACTCACGACCACCACCACTCACGACCACCACCACTCACGACCACCACACCCACTTCAACAGATTGGCAGCCTCCGTGCAAGCAAATGCCTGTCCAGATACCTAAATTGAAGTCTCCGAAGTACACCGCGAATCGCTATTAGCGTTTAGAAATAGATAGCGTTATGAAACAAATAGCGTTATTAACTCTATTTGAGAATTTGGGGGTTTTAAAGGAAATCATTTACTCTAACTTGGTTTTTAAAGGGTTTTTATTAATTCTATTTGAGAATTTGGGTAAAAAAACGGGGTACCACAATTAGTCATTGACGCTAATAGCGATTCACGGTGTAGCGGACTTGCACATGCTTTGCGCTCCTAATGAACCTCAAAATATTTATCTACTACAGTGATTGACTCTAATAAAGAAGTCCAGTATAATTTGATAAGGCCGCCAAATGTTGCACTAGAGGTTTTTTATTTATTTTCGATGTTTGATCTTTTGACGTACTTAAACCGGACTGTACTTGGTATGAATGTACTTGATGTATTCCATACATCCCTGCATGCAGGGTACTTTCATACTTTACAGTACATGTATTTCCGTGCTTCCCTGCTCATTTACGATGTCACACATAATTCCGGGTTTCAATTATAAACGTTAAAATGGTAGAAACATTGTCTTACTGCACTTCGTCATATATAGTTCTATATATTGCGCCGTGCTCCTCGGTTGTGCATAAGGATTTCCGCCAGTTTCAAGTGAAAACATTTCAATCCTTTCGAGCATGTTTCATTTTCTTTGTCATACATAGTAAGAAATAAGTTGTTAGCTCTTTTGCATCACATGTAACGTAAGCCGTAAATGTAAATAGTTACCAAACAATTACGGCGTAAAACATTTCAATTCCTTCGTCTATTGCACATGAGAAGGCCCCATGTCTTAATGAAAAATAATCATGAAGTCGTACCATGTACAAAAGTTAACGATGTAACTCTGTGAATGTACAACCAAAAGGACATTTCACGTCATCAGCGCATCACAATCTTATGGGAATAAACTTTTATGTTTCAGTGAGTTGCAAAGAACATGCGATGAAACGAAGACTTCAGCCCCATATGGCTAAGTAGGGGTTTTTTTTATGTCGTTTTCCTTTAAAACTTAGCGTCAAAGTGCTAACCATACGAAGAAATCTCTAAATTGTCGAGTACAATTTGCGTCATCCTTGAACTTACGATGTAGGAAAAGTTGTCGTCTTGTGTATTTTAAACCCATTGTCACGTCATCATCAAAATTATTTTAAAACACATAGGCTATGTGTATTAAATAAAATAAAACCACTTTATAAGTTTTCATAAGTTTTTAACGACAAAAAAATGTAGGAGGGTTGTTTAGTTATGACAGCTTGTATCTTGTACGGTTTCTTTTTCACAGGGGTCTCAATGCTACAATGCCATTTCACAAAATGGTGAAAAACTTGTGAAGGCGCCACTGCAGCTCGCGCCTCACTCACCTTGCTCACCTTGCCTCTCCTTCACTCCAAACTTCACTACTTCGCAGCACCAATGGAGGAAAACACAATGCTGAGGGCGGTTGCACGTACTAGAACCAAGTCATGCTCGGAAGAATCCAACAAGCGCGCCCAAAACAAAAAATGTTTTTTATTTTGCAAGGGCCTCAAGAATTATGTCCATTATGGCGACCGAACAGGAGGCAAACGTAAAAGCTTGTTCAACCATGGTTGGAAGGTTGTACGCGGTGTTACGCAAAGACATGCGACGTACCATAAAGTTTCAAAAAATACGATGTGCTTTGCAACGCTCCAATTTTTTCAAAAAATACGGTGCGTAAGACAGATTGTAGATGTTGACAACCGTCGTGGGCATTGTCGACGTTTGCAATCGTAGCAGCCTTAATTAACCATTTCGTTGTTACACATTTGGACACTCGAAAACTGTGTATGGAGAATTTGTGCTAAAATACAAAGTAAGTTCGCTAAGGTAGAAGCACATGGGGCCGTACCTTTGTTTCCTTGATTTTTAATATCCCCACAACTTTAGCAAGAAAAATTGCATCTTTTTATGGTTTTTTGCGTGGTCCATGAAAATCTTCATATGTACATGTTATTTTTTGTTTTTCATTCTCCTACATTCATTTTTTAATTGCGTAGTTTTACCTCTTTCACGTTTTTTAAGTTTATATTTTTTACTGGTTAACTTGTCACAACTTCAAATTTGTGCTTTCTTATTTTCCTTCATTTCGGCGTATGTTTTTTTTACACCTTAAAAGTTATTTATGCTATTTTCTTCTTTATATTATGAAACATAAAGCCAATAGGCATTTTTACACGATTCTTACCCCTATCTGCCACGAAAAAAAAATCTCTCAACCGGCCGATGCTCTCTATGGACGGTCCAAAGAGCCGCGTGTTCACAGGTGTTCACAAGCCGTTTCCAAAATATGATTGGGCCACGTCTATGCTGAGATACACCTGTATCTTTTGTCGTCATTTAAATTATCGTAATTAGAGTAAAGAAATAATTAGAGTAAAAAAATGAAATAAAATAATTAGAGTTAATAACTCTAAATTGTGTAATATTTTTTTTTCAAAAATAATTTTGACTCTAATTTATGAATAACTCTAATTTGGGTGTCTATTTGTACTATATCTCTACTGTAATTTAGGTACACTTACAAAATATGACAAAACGTACAATTATGTCATTATGACGTTTTGCATTACGCGGTTTGTGAAAACGCAGTTACATAATAACGGCATGTATTTAATCATTTTTTGTACTTTTTTAGTTAATATAGTACAGTTATGCACGGTTAGACACTGATCATACGCCACACTATTTAAAACGGACTATATTAGAGTTGTCAATGCTGATTCCAAAGATTCCTTAAATAATGTAAAGAATAATTTAAAGTTATGTACTCTATTTAGGGTGATAGAGTCAAAAATTGTGGCGACAAAATTAGCGTACATAACGCTAGTTACGATTCGCGGTGTACTGCAGTTTTGAGAGGTTCCGTTTCAGTTTACGTCTAAGTTCAATGTAACACTTAGACGAATTAATTTCAATTTTGCGGCTAAGTTAAAAGTCAACATGTGCTCTCACCGTGGAGCTCACGTAAAGACAAAAAGTGACTGTCCGCAACACTTTTATTTACATGTGGTTGTCGCAATTTTGTTACCGTAAACCTTCGTCGGCCGTGTGAATCATAGTTCAAAAGTAGGTGAAAGTAGGCCCATACAATATGACTATAGTATGCAAAACATACAATATGACCTTAAGACCCATATTGTATTGGTCGCAAAATGAAAAAAAAAAGTAACAGGGTTGAGTTGCACATCGTTCGATAGAGAATTAAATGTCATCGGACGGTCGCTGATCAAAGTAGCGATCAAAGTAGCAATATAAGAAGATCACATGAAAAGCCCATAACACAACTTGCGCCTACCAAAGTCCTACAATAAAACGCCTACTTTTGAACTATGGGGTGAATTGCTAATTTTATTATGACGGTCGACGTTCGCAAGCGCGACAAAATTTTGAGCGGTTGTAACAATATTCTGAAAGTCAAAGCTGTCGAAACGGTTGACCGTCAAATTTATACTCGAGAGTACTTTACTTGTACTAATGTGTACTTCAAACTTACAATATTTCACAAAATGACGTAAGTGACTGTGCGCAACCAAAACGGTCACTGCCATGATCAATTCCCATAATTATTGCATTCATTCGAAGTTTCGAACACAAAGCCTGATTCGTAGTGTTGGGTATCGAGAACCGTTTGCCGATATTCAATATATATAAAATTTCAGGTACTCGATAATTGATATATCGCTTCGATATATCGAATTTCAAATTATCGCGATATATCATCGATATATTTCCGATATATCGTGTCGTCGATATATCGAAGCTAAAAAAAAAAAAACAAAAAAAATCGTACAGGTTTTCAAAGTCTCGTGACTTCGGACAAAGTGACTGTAAAATCTTTGCCGGAAAGAAATTCGGTTTTTTCCTGAAAGTCAGCAGAGTGAAGGAGATCTCTGAGGTACATTGACGAGGTACACTTGTGAAGTACACGTACGCCATACGCAATTACGATTTTACAGACGAAAAAGGTCTGTTTCCAAATATTCGATGATTTTTGAGATTTGGTAGTCAGCTTACGTGGAGCCATTCATATCAGAACACGTATGTAAAACTTATTTACAAAAGATACGCGTTGTACCCGAGGCCTCTGTGCTATTACAGAGACCTCCTCGTGTAACCATACCCCAAGTAATTAATCATTAGAATTTCAGACTTAGTACTTTTTTGTCGGTTACATTTTGCGGCGTCTACCTTTAAGTCACGGAACGAAAATCACGGCTTACGTGGCGTATTAGACAATTTGACTTTTTCGCTAAAATAACATATTATATAAAAAAATGAATATATTAAATTTAAAAAATACTATATATCGCGATATATATCGCAATGGTTTATGTTTGTATCGGTACGATATATCGAGAGTCCTGCTCGATCAATATTCGATATATTTAATATCTAAATATCGCGATATTCATTTACCCGATGCCCAACACTACACCGCCAATCGTTATTAGCGTTGTGTACACTAATTCCGTCCCGCTTTTTTTTTTTTTTTATTCTCCATTAGCGTAGTTCATTCTATTTTTTTCTGTATTCTATTTAGGGTTAATTTGTAGTTACCATACAAGATGGAAGTTCGTCATCGTTTAATTAGTGTGGTATACGGATAAAACTTGACCGTACGAAATTGTACCCTTTTAAATAAAAAGGTACAAATCATTATGTATAATAGCCGCGGACGCATGAGAATGTGCGGTCTTTAAAAGGGTTTCAATCCGGTTCGTAAAAAAATACATTCGCACATATTTGACCAAGAATCGCATGGTCAACAGTGTGAACGTCAAACATATTCGCATGTGGAAATTCATTTTTGCAGTAAATGAACGTAACTAAAAGCAATGTCATAGCGGCGTATAACTGTAACTTTGATATATATAATTTCAAAATATAGTAGGTTCCTTGTACGCACTTATAGTTACTACTAATGCTATTTTGTGGTTATAGTTCATTTAGCGTAAATGTTTATTGTATTAAGGTGAAGACGGTCCCATTTAGTACAAATGTGTATTGTAATATGGTGTCGAACACAAAATAAAGTATAAGTTCACGTTACTACGGGGTTGATGTGCCAAAAAACCCTTAATTAAGGTTGTTATTCGAATTTAATAGAATAAAGCAACAACAATTGGCGATGGTGATATTTGGGGAGAGGAAACGCTAAATGCGGACAGTCCATAAAAAAAAAAATCTGTTTTTGGCGATTCACAACCAACCGTTTTTTCGTGGGATCTTAGCGACGTCATTTTGACAAATATAATATTTGTTCACGGCAAAGCAGGCGAAGGCTCCGCCGCCTGCTCCACATTTCATCCATGGATTCCGTTTCAACAACCGCAAGCGTATTTTAATTCCCCTCCTCACGCCTACTCATATCACTATTACTTCAAGCTAAGCCTTCTTCCCTCCCTATCAACCTAGCATTTCCTCATGTAGCCATCCTGTCTCATCCATATCTCCCTAAAATTATGGTGAATAGCGCTCTCTCTTCCGGTTTGCGTGTCTCTCACCTTCGCCATATTCCTCAACTCCTTGTCTCCCCATATGTCTACTCCACCTCCTCCTCCCCCCCCACCCCCACTTTCTTCACACTCAACCTTTTTTGCAATCTCTTTAATTTTTCTTCGTCCTCTTTTGTTGCACACTCTTTATTTTCTCCTCTTCCACTATCTCCTTCTCAGTGTGTCTAGCTTTACATTTTTAACATGTTCTCTACTTGTGTTTTTATCCAATTCCCTTCTCCCCCCTCCTCCTCTACCGCTCTTATCTTTCCTCTTTCTCTCGCAATTTCCCTCTCCCCCTCTCTCTATCCGAATTTGCTTCTCCCTATCCGTGAATCCCTCTCTCTCCCTATATTCTTATCCCTTTCCTTCTTTCCCATACTGAAGGAGTCTATCGCACTCTCTTAATGTGTCTCCCTTCTCCTCCCTCCCCCTCCTCCCCCCTTCAAATGGTGCCCCCTCGCCCTGAATCTATTTCATTCCCTTTTCGTAGCTACCTCCAATTTGTTTTGCGTAAATGTTTTAAATTTTTTGTACCTTTTGTTGTATTTTGTTTTATTTGTTTAGTTTGCTACCATTCGAATTATGTTGGTTGTGGTTGCTAATATGTCATTGATTCACTTTTTTTGTTTGTTTTATTTGCAGTTGTGACATATGCAATATTCCTTCTACAAATGAAGATAACGAGCATATCATTAAAGTATAAAATAAAATTTTTTGAATGAGATGGGGAAAGTGAGGGAGGAGAGGAAAAAAGGAGGTGAGGAAAGGAAGAGAGTAGAGGTGAGGGAGGAGATGAGGGAAACAAAATAGGAGAGATTTTAAAAGAGGGAGGGTAGGCGTTGCTTTGTTGTTTATTGAGTCTAGTTTTTTACTACACAATTGACAAAAAAAAGTAGGTTATGGAGAAATGTAGATAAGAATAATCTTATGTGTTTTTGTTGGGGTTTTACATTCGGTAATTTTCCGACATAGGATTTCGTTTGTTCAGTTTTCTATTTTTTTATATATACATTTCCAACTTTTGTACAACTGTTATGTGCCCCGTGAAAGCAATATAAAACAAAGGAATATGTCGTTTATGGTTTTAATTATGTTATCTGTATTTATGTTTATGTATATTATTTGTGTTTTTTGTTTTTTGTATCTTACATGTAAATTTGCTTTACGATTGTAAAATGTGCTTTTTCTTGTTAAAAAGTTATGATCCGAGGTTATTCTGATAACGAAATTAGAAAAAAAAGGCATTTTAGGACAGAAATAAAATAATAAATACAAGAAACAAAAAAAAAATGTTTCTTGTTTTTGATTTCTGTGGGACCATAATTTTTATATTATTAACGAAGTAAAACATAACTTCGGATTACATTTTATTTGTTTAGGCAAAGACTTTGCGTTATGTGCATGACCCAAAAGTAATTTATTGGATAGTACTTTTAATACGACTATGTATACCTTCTATGTATAGTAGAGTCAAAGTTGTATCATCCAGCCACAATATATTTTCGTCGGTGAATGGTAGAAGTTAGTTTACCATCAATATTAGCATTCAGCGACGAGACTTTGTCGTCGCTGAATTTTCGTGTCGAATTTGTGCACTTGAGCGATGAAAATGTGTCGTCGCTAAAACTGCCTGAAGCCGGACAAACCTAGTAATGGGTTGTATTTGTCGGCTTCTGTAGATTTTAACAACTAACCGACAAATTCCTAAACGCATTATAAACATCCGTGCCGAATTTGTGCACTTGAGCGATGAAAATGTGTCGTCGCTAAAACTTTTTGAAGCCGGGATTGACCTAGTAATGGGTTGTATTTGTCGGCTTCCGTGGAATTTAACAACTAACCAACAAAGTCCTAAATGCATTATAAACATCCGTGCCGAATTTGTGCACTTGAGCGATGAGACTGTCTCGTCGCTAGAACTACCCGAATGCCGAAAATTACCTAGTAATGGACTGTATTTGTCGCCATGTGTGGAATATAACGTGTAATCGACGAAGCCTTAAACACATTGAAAACATGCATAACATCCAATGTCAAAAAAGTCTATTCCAATACATCATATTCAGTAAAAGTCTTCAAAACGAAAAACAAAGAAAGAAACGATCATATTCAATTCATCAAGGATACAATTTACCCGACATACTTGGACAAACGTTAAGTCATCGAAGTTTTTTTCAATACATCATTTTCAATAACAAACTTCAAAATGAAACACTAAAAAGGATACGATTATATTGATATGATGAAGGATACAATTTCTCCAACATTCTTTGACAAACGCTAAGTACAATTACCACACTAACCAACCAAAAATACTAATAAAGAACTATAAGAAACCAACACTAGTTCTAAAATTTTATGTTAAACCTTGTCCTCCTATTCACACACTACACCACTTCTCTATGAAAGGACTCAAAATCTCCAGTCTCCCATTCAGCGTCCGTGTCATTGGGGACTTCATCCTCACGAGTGTCGGCATCTTGAATGCCTTGGACAAAATCTCGTGCCACTATAAAGGGAATTGGCACCTCATTGCCTTCGAAATAGCACCGCCATTTCATGATGATGATTTGTAAATTTGGGGTGAGCATGCTCTCCTCCAATTTCCCGTCTTTCAACGACAATTTGCACTGAATTATAGCTTTACGTGCGTAGCCCATCCCATTCTTATTCTTCATTGCGTTGACTTCGCGAATTGAATCGCGAGCCAGCTTTAGGAAGAAAGCCTTCCCGGGCCCGAGTAGCTTCCCCGACCAACCCTTTCCACTCGGATGGGACCACGCATGCTTCTCGATCCCGTTCATTTTCCAATCCTCCCATTTCCGCGACCATACCTCTTTAATTTTGGAAATGACGAAGGAGTCGGCGGGTTGCACGAGGTGAGTCCCGCAAGGAGGGAAGAAGTAGAGTATAGTCCTCTTAGCGAGTAATACTCAACTCAACTACTCGGAGTTGTTATGAACGCCACAATTGTCGAGGAATATTATTTTTTCACGTCCCTCGCGGTCTCCTTGGTAAGACCGTGGCTCTTCGCGGTCTCCTTCGTAAGACCGTGGCTCTTCTATCCATTGCGGGAATACGGTTTTATCATTCCATCCTTTGGGGCCGGTTCGGTAGCAAACTCCTACAATCGAAAAAAAATAAGTATAACGGGAGGGGGTGAGTTACATGAGAGGGAGAGAATGAGGAAGGGAGAGGGGGGGAAGAGGGAGAAATAGTGAGTGATGGGGAAAGGGACAAGGAGGAAGCATTAAAAACCAATAGGAAACGGTAAAAAATGTATTCATGGAGAGGATTACGTAAAGATTAAAGGGAAATAAGGGAGATGAACAAAATGTCAATGTTTGAAAGAAACTTACCCGGTACATCGTCGGGAAGACCATTTATTGGGTAATTTCGAGCGCGGTTCGTTAATATTAACATTGGAGCCTCTATTCGGGCGTTCACTCCCCCCGTGAGTCGTACCATCAATGTCATGGACTCTCCGCCGCCCGCAACGTCCGCGTATCTAACAACCTCGTCGCCGCAAAAGCCTAAAGTTTTCTTGTTGTCCATATTTACAATCAAATGCGTCTCGTCCATGTTCTCCACCAAATCCTCGTTAAAAAGACCTATTATCCGCCAAAAAAATAGTGAAACGCAAAAGAAAAAAAACACAAGTAAGTACAATGAAAAGAGAAACAAAATACAAAACTTTATATGAGAAGAAGCAATAAATGGAAGGGAAATATGAAGCTTACCCGATTGGAATCCCCTTTTTATTACGCCCATGTGATATGCCACGGATTTTTCAATGTATTCCTCCTTCTCCGGACTTAGTTGTAGTTTGCCCTTTTGAGCTCGATGACGATGCTATGTTTTTCAAAAAAGCGTATAATCCAACGTCGTGTGATTTTTGGCTTGATCTCTTCGCCATCCTCGTCGATAAATTCCGACAAAAGCTCCTTCTTCATTTCGGCGATGATGTGATTTGCCATTTTTCGCACAATGACAGTCGACATTTTCAATCCCGCCTTTTAAAACCGAAAGAATTCGTCCACTAGATCCTAGTGAACCTTGACAACCCATGGTATTTCTTTCCTTCCCCTTCCCGGTAACGCCTTCGTTACCGCCACACTTCTCTTTCCAAATCCCGCGGAAGATAAAATGAAGGTAGTCTCCCTTATCCCTTTGAGTAGCGCCACCCTTTTCTACCCACCACCGCCTCGCCTTTTGGTACCCTGCGATTGAGTAAGGAAAGAAAAAAATAAATTAGTGAATGAATTATTATGAAGATGAATAAGTGAATACAACTGCTCGTCGCTGAATTAGCGACGACAGATTGTTGTTGCCCCATTCAGCGACGATTGCTGCTCGTCGCTGAATTAGGCGACGACAATCTGTCGTCGCTAATTTAGCGACGAGAAGATGTCGTCACTGAATGGCCTAAACCATGACTCCCCTAAGAATCATGGTTCACCGACAGGTGAAATTCGTCGCTGCTTTATGGATGAGCCTCTGTCGTCGCTATATTGAACAGGCCCGACATATCATAAAAAAAAACTTTGTGAATGTGTGGGTTAGCGACGACAAGAGAAGAATAGAAAGAAATAATCATTAATTTGCAAATAACATACATACTGATTACTGCAATTTTTTTTAAGACAACTCCCGAGTGAGCATCGCCACTTGTTCTTGATGGGCGGCCAATTGCTTAGTGAGTGCCTCGATTGTTCGTCGCCATTCCTCTTCTGTCGGTGGTGGAGGTGGGGTCATCGGACGCCGAACCCGTGGGATTTCGCATAAACGGGTTCGCCTCACACGAACATTTTGGAACTTATGTAGAACTGAGGTACGAGCCGCACGCAAAGCTATTACCTTTGGAGTTCTTCGACAATGCTTTAGAACGGCGTATAGACAAGGGTCCCACGGATTGTAAAGCCGCAATAGGTGGGGAACATTCACGCGATAACCGCGGTCGTCGTGAACAATCCTTGAATGCCGTGGATCCGCCAAATCGAATTGTCGTATGTGGGCGAATGTCGAGCCTCGATCGTCATCGTCGATGAAGAGCCACGTCGGGTGAGCGGGAACATCCGGGGGGGTGTCTAGCATTTCCAGACGGGGATTTTCCCTCGAGTTTAGGGAGCGAGGTTCACCGTACCTCCAGTGTTCAGGCCATTCGGCCACCAGAATGTAGTGCTCGGCTTGAGGCACAAAACTATCTATGTCCTCCTCTCTCGTGGGAGGAGGAAAAAACCAATCCGGATCCTCAACTCGGTAGGGAGCTTGAGGACCTGGATTTCCCAATACAACGCCACTCTCCCTATACGGTGATGGAGGTGCCTCAAACACGTCGTCATCATCCGCGTATTCATCCTCTTGTTGTCGTCCCCCACTATCTGGACTTTGCTCGTCCTCGGTGGCGGGCTCATCCACATCCTTCCATACCCGAATATCCGTGGGATGTTATACCTCGGGTGGTAGATTCTCAACCGGTGGTTCCTCTCCATCCACAATACTCTCATCGCTATAAGAAGTCGAGGGGACGTAATCTTTGTCACTCTAATGACTAACTTTTCGTTTTCCAAGCTTTATTTCCCTCCTCCTCTCTAACTTTTTCTGTGCCTCACTCCCTCCCCCCTCCTCCCTCTCATGAAAATCCCTCTTTTTCCCTTTTATTATTTTCCTCCTCTCCACTCCTCCCCCCGCCTCACTTCCCTCCCCTTCCTCAACCATCGCCCCTTTTCCCCTTCCTTCACACCCATTGCCGCCTCCCCTCCCGCCTCACCTTTTCCTCTTTCCCCTTGTCATCAAAAACCCTATTTTTTTTTTAGCCTTGGACTCCTCCTCTCTACTCCTCCCCCCGCTTTACTACCCTCCCCCTCCCCAACCGTCACCGCCTTTTCCCTTCCTTCCTCAGAGAATCTTGCCTCCCCCCACCCCTCCGCACTTAATGTGTTATCTTCCCCCCCTTCCTCACTTTTTTCCTCCTCCTCCTTCTCATCAAAGACCCTAAATTTTCTTTTTACCCTCCTTCTCCCTTTCTCTACTGCTTCCACCCTCTCTCTTTCATCCCTCTCGTTACCCGTCGCCTTTTTTCCCCTTCCCCCCTCATCATTCACCTCCTCCACCCTACTCACCTCAACATATGCCTCCCTTTCACTCCCTTCATTTTCTCCTCTTTCCCATCCAATGGCTAACGGGGTTACTGCCTCCCGTTGCCTGGCTAACTCTTCCGCGGTCGCCGTAACAAGGGGAGGATAGCGACGGCGATGAGCCATCACAATACGTGGTCGCCTAATTTGCTTGCTGCCGCCTTTCATAGCGCAGCTTCAAATTCGCGTGTAAAAATAAACGGTAGAATACGCGGCTATGAAAAGTGGAGGGGGCAGTAAACAGCACAAACATAAAACCCTACTTTAATTACGTAAATATATACGATTTAGTGCGCGGGGTACTTACATTACGAGTGGCCATGCACGATATTACTTCGTCACCTCCCCGATGCGTTCGAAAATTCCAACGATGGGGCGACGATAAAACAAAATGAATCCCACGTTTCACTTACCACGCGGGTTCAATATTGACGTCGTCGCTTATTGGAAATTTCTTTAGACGTCAAGTTTTACCGACGCCTACACGACAAACCGACACGAAGTTTTCGTTGGAAATTTCCAACGTTAAGGCGACGACACATTGTCGTCGCTTTTCGATTTCTCCAACATTTGCCGAAACTTGGATGTAGTACTCTTAAATTCATACATTCAGGCGACGACACTATGTCGTCGCTGGTATATACGTTTCAACACATAGTAAAGATGTATTGGACGATGTTGTAGAACAAGCCATCGTAACGACACGAGATGGTTAGGGGGGACAATATGCCATGGACAAACATGCAATATGAGTGGGATGTAATAAATTTATAAAGTATTCAATATGTCGAACTCAATTACGAATAATGGGAAACAGCGAGACACAAATTAAGAAACCGAGGGCTGCTACAAAAAGGTAAGGAGAATGGGTAAAACTCTTACTTGTACGATACATCCCCGAAAAGTGTTGCAGAAACTTCTTGACAGTCCTCGGGATGAGTAGTTCCTTTCCATTTGCGTGACAATCGGCGATCATCCAATTGATTACCCGAAGTCGAGTAATCTTCGTTGAAACTTGCTGAACTTTTCGGATCGACACCTGGACGTTCCCGTATTTATCACACGATGGGTCCAAATTTTCGGTAACAACGCCTTCCACGAGGGTGTCCACGTCGGGTGATCCCATTTCGTCGCTCGAAGGGTCGGGTCCTTGGGTTTCACTACAATCCACGTCCTCTTCAGCTAAAGGTGGTAATAAACCCGCCGTAGTGGTGTTTTTCGCCGCAAAAAATGTGGTAATATGAGAAGTAATAGGCCACATATTGCAAATAATAGAGCTGACTTTTTGGCCAAAAGACGATACAAAACAAATAATAGAGAAGCAATAGCAAGGTAACTGAAGAATGAGGAAAGACATTGCCATTGTTGGACCAAACGTCAAATATATTTACGAAAAAAAAATTTGTGGGAAAAAGGGAGGGAAACCATTCCCCATACATTCGGTCGTCAAAAATTAAAATTTTAATATTTTACGTGCAAAAATTTTAGACGACACAAAGAAGGCGAGAAATTTTCAAAAAGTTCTTCAGTTTTGAGAGGGGGGATATGCACGTGGTAAGCGACGACGATTTTCATGAAAGATACATGGTAACTGCTTGCTTCTAATTGAATCTACGGATCAGCTTTCGATTGGCGACGGGTATGACAAGCGCTTGGTGTGACGTCGTGCTGGAGCTGTAATGTTTGGGTGGATATATATTTGTCCACGTGTAAATTTGGGCGACCTATCACGAAACGCTTGAAATGAGGTGGTTGGCGAGATGGTACAGTTGGGACCAATTTAGAATAAGAGTTTACTCTAATACGTCATTACATTAACGCTAATACCGGTCACAAGCTGGGGAGACACACGGAAGTGCATCCATTTTAGAATTAACACACATATTAGCATGAATTCACTCTAATAAAACAAAACGTCGCGACATTATTAGAGTAAAGATCCCTTATTAACGTACATTATCGCGGTAAAACGGACAAGTGCAAGACCGTTGACACAACAAACGTTGCGTAAACGTTACATCCGTACAAATTACACTTCGTACAACTGTATCAAATTTGTATAATTATCGGCGAATAGCTGACGCTTAACTGCGGTGAAATAATCTGACATGTACACTGGAATGATTTACATTGTTACGTGATGGCGTACGATATTAATTAAATTGTACATCTACTTTTAATACTGTAAGCATGTTTGCAACCGACATTTCTTTTTGTCAAAGACCCAAATTAGCGTTAGTAAACAACTAGAGTGCATGTTTTTTTTTTCGAAAATCTGAAATTCTCAAATAGCGTACACCATTGTAATTGGTTGTATACGCTAATGAAACTTACAGGCTAATAGCGATTGGCGGTGTAGTGATTTGAATGCTGCTACAACTTCAATGAAGCTTGAATGAGTTGGACGAAGCTGAGGAAATTTCTGCCGCAAAAGTTTCAACCTTTGCATCAACCGCAATACGTGATCTTGCGACGTCTTTTTTTGCTTTGCCCTTTTTCTTAAAGGGAAAAACATTGTACAGTAGTCGCCTTTTTTGTGTCAGATCTTGAGCCGTTGAGTGTTCTGAGTTTTGATTGACGTCTTTGGTGACAACGAAAATTGATCGTTGATTTTTTTGTGTAAGATCGTGAGCCGTTGAGTGATTTGAGTTTTGATTGGCTTTGTCATTTCCAATTTTTATGAATTGAAAGGAGACACGTGGTAAAATCCTATTTGTTGTATTGCGCGTGGTTGTAGAGGCCACACAAAATTGACGTCACGCCAAAATGTCGTGTTATCAATACCGATTTAGTAACGTACAGTATCGTACTTTAAAATTTTGCGCATGCGATCCCGTCACATCACGCCACGTTGTCGTGTTCTCAATATCTGTACATTGCTGTTGTTTCAGTGTTGGCGTGACGTACGATGTGTCGTGTTATCAATACCGATACAGTAACGTACAGTATCACACTTTTAATTTTGGCGTGTGCGATCTCGTCACGTCATGCCACGTTGTCGTATTCTCAATATCCGTACACTATACAGCGAATCGTAATTAGAGTAAATAACGCTAATTCGGTCGCCCTAAATTTTGACTCTATATAAGTTAAATAGAGTAAATGATTCAAATTTTTTCATTATACTATTTATGGTAAGGTTTAATTAGCGTTAAAAAATATAATAT
>JBBHKE010002370.1:128819-166319 GCA_037447655.1 Zygnema cylindricum | reverse complement strand
ATGTAACTTGAGGGTCGGAATATGTTGACTTCGGGATCAAACTGCAGTTCACTTTGAATATGTTCTCTATCACTACCTGAACCTATTTAAAACACAAAAACCTAAAAAACAGTCAAGATTATCCCAACTTTTTTTTATGGAAGTTAATTAAACCAGAAAGTGCACTCGAGTTATTTTTTATCTTTGTAACAAACCATCAGATTAAGTCCAAAAATCTAAAGCTATAAGCCTTAGATTTCAATCGATTAAAGTCCTAAAACAAACTTCTATAAATGCTCAAAAATTGCTTACAACTCATCTGATTCAAACTACGGTTAAATCTCTGAATGCTGACCGATATTCATACTTTTTTGGTAAAAAATTGTACACAAAAGGTACCAAACTTTTTTAATCTTAGTAAACATCCCAAAATTTCACCCATAGTGCGGGCTAAGAATGTTATCTTTCAATCACAACTGTCAGATCTACAATCCGACAAGTGTGTACGGAGAAAAGATGTTTTAAGTGGCGAAAAAAACATTGACGCTAATAGCGATTCTCGGTGTACCGTGCAGAACAATATCTTAAGTGATGGCGTCACGTAAGATGTTACCAATGTCAAATAATGTCAACCAATTTCAACCAGTGTCAACCAATGTCAACAAATGTGAACAAATGTCAACCAATGTCAACCGATGTAAACGAATGTCAACCAATGTCAGCCAATGTCAACCAATGTAAATCAATGTAAACGAATGTCAACCAATGTAAACCAATGTAAACCAATGTAAACCAATGTAAACCAATGAAAACGAATGTCAATTAATGTCAGTCAATGTCAACCAATGTCAACCAATGTCAACCAATGTCAACCGATGTTTTATATAAAATATATTTATAATAACATTTGTTTTTTCTTAACAAGATAATTTTGAGAGCACAAGAAGACTCAGCCGATGGTAGAGCGCTAAGCTCCACGTTCCGTCAACATTCCTTACAAGAGTTTATTTAATTCGAGATTTTTATATAAATGTTATAAAAAGAACAAAACTGAAAGTAAACAAATAAAACGTGCAGATAATTGGACTGAAAACTGAAACTGTAGATTGATGTACCACAAACATATCCAAAATAAACGGATCCCAACAAAAAAATAACACATCACAACATACATTGCATCGAAACGAATAGAATATGAAACATCTTGGCAGAGATGGTTGCGCAACAAACCACACTATTTAGATTCGAAGAGGTGAAAGGAAACCATTGTTGGCTTCGTGTTGAGAGAAGGAGGGAGAAACTAAGCGTATAAAAACTATGGCGGTATAATATATATATATATATATATATATATATATATATATATATATATATATATATATATATATATATATATTTTTTTTTTTTTCGACTCTGACTAATGCTTCCTTGTACAATTTAAACCACACTAAATATGGTGCAATGTTTTCCTAAACTAGCACAACTTCGATAAAAACGCTTCCTTGTACAATTTAAACCACACTAAATATGGTGCAATGTTTTCCTAAACTAGCACAACTTCGATAAAAACGTGCGAAAGAAGATAAAGCTTTCACATAAAACTGATAAAATTGACAGGAGAAAAATGATAGGATTTGACATAAACAGATACAAAAGGGTACCTGGGGAAGGAGAGATCCGATGAGGGTACTTGTGAGGGCGGCCAAGGCACCGAAACTTGGCAATAACTTTCCTCTCACCCTCCAGTCAGAAAACAAACAACTTCACTTCTCCCCTTCCTCTCCTCTCTCTCTCCCTTTCCCTCTCCCTCTCTCTCTCCCTCTCCTCTATAGAATATTCAAAATATCTAGAATTGATGAAGGGGAAAGGGAGGGAGGGAGGGAAGGATGGAAAGGGAGATAGAGGTACTGGTTGGTTGGTTGACAGGAAGTTGGTTGGTTGACAGGAAGATAACCAGATTCGCGCTCCAATGACGAGACTAAGGGGGGATGTTGACAAGGCAGTCCATAACCGCCGGTCTCAGAAATCGAAACGTTTGACATTTTGTCGTCACCTAGAAGAGTACACTACACCTTCATTCGTTATTAGCGTGTAATTTTTTTTAGCGTATAAAAATAATAACCGTGGTGTACGCTATTTAAGAATTTGAAAATTTTGGAAAAAATCATACATTATAATTGTTTGGTTATGGTAATTTGGATCTTTGAAAAAAAAAATGTCGGTCGCAAACATGCTTACACTAATATAAGTTTCCGTACAAAATCTGACAAATCGTACACAAATCGTACATTCACACGGTCGAAACGCGGCTGTCGGACGAATATGTGCGAGCGGGATTTTTAACGACCTGGTTTTTTTTCCTTTTTAGAACGCACATTCTCATGCGTCCGCGGTTACTAAAACTAAATTATTCTACTTTTTAACTTAAAAAGGTACATTTATGTACGGTTTAACACTGACCGTACACCACTCTATTTAAGAGACAACGTACTGAAAATAACCCTAAATAGAATAAAGAAAAAAATAGAATGAACTACACTAATGGAGAATAAAAAAGAAAAAAAACGGGACGGAATTAGCGTACACAACGCTAATAACGATTGGCGGTGTAGCAAAGAAGTAAACGGACGGACTTGTAAAAAAAAAGTACTTTCCATTTTTGCGCGTGCGATCCCGTCACATCACGCCACTATCCGTACACTACACCGCCAATCGCTTTTAGCGTAATGTACGCTAATTCCGTCCCGCTTTATGTTTTTTTTATTCTCCATTAGCGTAGTTCATTCTATTTTTTTCTTTACTCTATTTAGGGTCAATTGTTTAGTACCGTACAAAATGGAAGTACGCCATCAGTTAATTAGTGTGGTGTACGGACAGTGTCAGGCCGTACAAACTTGTACCTTTTTAAGTGAAAAGGTATAATTAATGAGTTTTAGTAGCCGCAGACGCATGAGAATGTGCGCTCTAAAAAGGGGGTCAATTCGGGCTGTCAAATATCCCGTTCGCACATATTCGTCCAGCAACTACGTTTCGACTGTGTGAACGTACGATTTGTGTACGATTTGTCAGATTTTGTACGAATACCTATATTAGTGTAAGCATGTTTGCGACCGACATTTTTTTTTTTCAAATACCAAAATTAGAATTATTAAACAATTAGAATGTATGTTTTTTTTCAAAATTTTCAAATTCTTAATTAGCGTAAACCACGGTAATTATTCATGTACGCTAAAGAAACTTCTACGCTAATAGCGATTGGCGGTGTACCAAAAACGGATTGATACATGAAGGAGTACGTGTAAGTCCTACGACAAATTGTGACGCTCCTATTGGTCCGCGTGTACAAAACGACAGGTCTTGGCAACCAAAGGGAAAAGCACCGGGTCGCCCGCGACTATTATTTTTTGCTTCTTCGCAGCACTTAGGGCACTTTCCCATGTGCTAAAATTACAGTTATTTTATGTCGTTTTCCTTTATAACTTGGAAAAAAAGGAAAAAATCTGCAGCCGTACCAAAAAATTCAAATTACCACCGTACAAGTTGCGTTCCATTAAAACTTTAGCTGTACCGCAGTTTGTCGTCTATCGCGATGTAGTTTATCGTTTAGCGAGTTTCGACCCACTTTCGCGTCCTTCCACATCATATTCAAACTTTAATAAAATCACCTCGCGGGGTGACTTTGAATAAAGTTCCACGACGTGGGCGAATATGCAATGATTTCGCACGCGTCGGAGGTTTTTGACAAAATATTCCTCAAAAAAAAAATCCACTGCATGTTTACAACCTGTACGTACTTTTTCCCGTGCACCTTTTTCCGTACAGAGGCAGTGGAGGGGTCTCGACGAACGGACGCCATTTCGCAAAAGCGAAGTCCGTGAAAGCGCCTCTCTCTCTCTCTCCCTCTCCCACTAACGCGTATATCTCACAATTCTTGCAATGAAAAAAAACAAGAAAGGTATCAAATGAAATATCTCTAAAAAATATTTCTTTTGGTTGTCTTTTAGATTATTTTGATGGCAAGTACAGTGAGAACAGACGATAAAACAAAATCGAAAAACCATGGCGGAATGTTTTAGATTCAGTGACGTCGACGCTATCATAAGTGAGCGTGACGTCAAAATGTCACAAACCCTAAACATCTACAATGTCACAAGTAGATAGACGTCTACAAACGTCGCTATTTTGTAAACGTCAACAATTGTCGCAAGTTTTGTAGTCGTCTACAAACCGTCACAAATTTCACCCACGTCTACATCCGTCACGATCTAAGGTAACGATTTGATTTTTTTACATACGAATGCTCTGAAAGTAGTACGGAGAATCTTTGCTAAAAACAAAGGTACAAGACTAAAGTTTCGGTTACATGGGAAAGTGCCCTTACCGATACAAGTTTGATTTCTTTTTTCAAACTCCTTTTTCTGCAATCAGCAATGAAGCTACACCGCGAATCGTAATTAGAGTAATGAAAAAATTGGAGTAAAAAAACAAAAAAAAACAATTAGAGTAATGAACTCTAATTTATGTGATAGAACTTTTTCACAGAGGAAGTTTACTCTAATTTATTTAAGTACGCTATATTGGGTTGTGTCGGCAATAAATATCCGCGCTGAAATTATAAACACTAAATAACGAAGACGTACAAAACCTGTCAGTCCGTATAGTTTTGACGTCATGATGACGCTAGTACTATTTGTCGCGCTGAATGTCAGTTAATGTTCACACTGACGACGATGCTGTCGACGGACGAGAGTTATGCGAACGGCTTTTTTTCGATGTGATTGATTTTTCGTTTAGTGCGATTTCACGTGCGAGCGCGATTGTATTAAGTCATTATTTGTACCTTTTTACTTAAAAAGTACAATTTTGCACGGTCGAAAGTCGTCCGTACTACACACTATTTAAAACGAACCTATATTACAATTTTGTTACGCTAATTAAACTTACCTAAATTAGAATAATGAAAAAATTAGAATCGCTTACTCTATTTGATGTAATAGAGTCTAAATTTCGAGCGACCGAATTAGAGTAATTTACTCTAATTACGATTCGCGGTGTACTGGTATTTAGCTCGTCTTGCTTTTCTTGTTGTTGTTGTTCGAACTGTGGTTGTAGCTCTGCCTTGCTGACGAGTAGATTTTCTTGGCTTGTTTTCCAAAGCTTGCCACATTTCCCAGGCTGTCAAAAAATTTCTTATCGTATTCACTTGGCTACCAGCCAAACCTCTCATAGTAATTAATTACTCTAGCTTTTATTTCTCCTTCTGTTCAACTAGCAATTCGAGTCTTTTCTGCCTCAGAGATGTTGCCCGCATCGGCAGGACCAGGTTTAGCTTCTTATTTTGTAACAATTGACAAACAATCATTTTCTTACAACACGATTTCAGCCTTTATTCTTCGGTTTATAGAGCCAGTTCCGTCAAACTTGTCTTACTGTGAATATGGATGCATAAACCGTGAAACTGTCTCTGAATCACTGTCTGCGATTATGATGTAGTAAGTGACTGGCAAATAATCTCAGAAACTAAGAATCAACCACATATTCAAGCTGAAAAAGGTAACACTTAACTAAATAAATATTTCAAGCTGGCAAATGACTCCAGTAAACACAACATTTTATGAATTAAGTAGAAAGGCTGGCAGAGTGCAGACGCAGAATTAGATATAATCTTGTAGTAACGGCGTCCTTGCTGAAATCTGTGGCTGCTATCATGCAGGCTGCTAATACAAAATCACCTGCCTGGTTAATCGAAATTGAATCTAGTTCCTAAGCCGCTCGCTGCAAACTAAGATGCTCTCTGGCGACTGCAAAGAATGACAATGGAAGGTGCAACGTGGAGTCATCTGTAGCCCATTGTATGGTAGTAAGTGTCGGATGATGTCATTTGTCACAGTGACTATCCGATATTGCCATACTGTATAATACTCCATAGTATGTACATACGCCATGACTTTTAGTCACTTATACTTTCACCACGTTTATTCAATGGTCCGAATCAGCCTGGAAATTCAAAGTATGGAAGCCGTACTTTCTTCATCGATCCTTCGTTGTAGTTCAGTAAGCTCTGACTTTAAAAGTAATTGACAATGTATTTTATTCCAACTATTCTATTCCAACTTTTAAAAAGGAAGTAACAATTTCTCTTTGTGAACTTTTCTTTTTCTTCATCTTAATGTTTTGACCGGCGTTTCCCCGAGGTCAGAAGTAAACTCGGAGCCTATAATAAAATTATCCATGTAACCTCAAACTTTCTTCCTTAGTTTTCAGATCATGTTTATTATGAAGTATTCAAGGCATACAAAACACTCTTAACCCCATTATCATTTTTACACCATCATCACAACGTTCCATGAAAACTTTGAGATATGGACAATTCTCTTTTTTGGTTCAACCAGCAGAAAAATTGTAAAAAATCCGGATGTCTATCCTGCTTTGCACTTCCGAATCTCTGAAACCCCAAGATGTCCTTCCTTTCCTATCCACATTAAATCTCCTCGTATCTCCCTCTTCACATCTACCATCAGCACCCTCCATTTGACTATCTTCGATGAAGAGATCGTCATCACAAAAATTAGGAAAGGTTGAACCGAAAGATTAAACTTTTAAAATAATTAACCAGTTTTAAATGGTACCACTCCAAAATTGTTTTGGCAGCAGTTACAAAAACAGGAATTGGAATTTCAATGTAAATGAGTTTGGATTTTTAGCACCGCTGTAGAGTCTGTGTATGAGCTGACAAATGTTTAATATTATTATTGAAAGTGTTATAGTCATTTGGAGGAACACCAATGTTGCTTTATTCATTTGAATCGCGTTCCCTCATTTTTTTATAGGCAAGCAAATCACTCTGCATGAATAGTTTAACGACTTGGCAGATTTTCAGAAAAGTAAATAACAATTTTTGATCAAAGTAAGTTCAGATATATGGTTAATGGAGTCTTTAATGGAAAATGCCAAGTAGATCGGATTCTCGCTGTTGTAAATAGTAAAATTGGACGACAATATTTACGACGTACCAAACCTGACCATCATCCACACTATAATCGACAATCTTCAGGCAAGTTTTGCAATTCCCAACTTCAAAGCTTAATTGAAGGAGAAATTGGGTTTTTTTTCGCCGTGATTAACCTTTCCTACTCTATGTATTGTTTCTTTAAAAAACAATCTTTTAGCCGAAACAAACAAATGTGCACTGATAAGTCTAGATGATCATCCAGATGCAAACCACTTTTTAGGGGCAGAAAATGGCCACTTGGAGGTTGAAATTTTGGCTTATCTTCGATAGTCATTTTATAACTTGCCCTAAATCTTCAATTTCAGTCCAGGTAGGCCCAAAGGCATCCACCTCAAGATGGATATAAAACCAAAGGCTGCATTGACAATACAAACCGAATCACATTCTAGTTCATTTCAAAAAACATACGATCCTTTTGACCGTGATCATTTTTTCATAAACTTTCAACATTTTTTTCCACAAAAGATACTTTTGATTATTTTTTATTTGCTTTTTCCCTTTGTTGACATTTCTGATTTATGTACATCTCATGACTATACTACCCTTCATTATTCGCGGAGATGGGCGCCACATATCTGGCACCACCTGTCAATATTGTACATTTGTCCTTACAATCCCTCACTCTTCAAAAGTCTAACAGAACTACAAATCGAAAGCAGAGTTAAATCCACTTCCCCTTTCTCTCGCTGATCTATCTACACTAAACCTCCGTTAAGCTAATTCTGCCTCTTGCTTCACCTCCACCGTTTCCTGCATCATCATCCTTCACCGTGTCGCCACATGGCGCGTCTTCACTGGTTCTTCCTTCCGGTCCCTGCAGACGCCGCGGGACTGTCACAGTCACAACACCCGCCATAATTGCTGACGTGGCAGCCTCCAGTGCAGCATCTTTCGGCAGCGCGATGCGACGCACGCGACATCCAAACCTTCGCTCTCGAAGCAACACCTGTATGTCTTCCCCTTCGCCGCCACGTGGCAGCTTGCGGTCCACACGGAACTCGAGCACATCGTTCACATGTGTCACGCTGACATCATCAATCTGTGCGCCTGCCACATCCGCTCGCAGCGTGTAACCGCCGACCGAGGCGACCACGTCCACTCGCATGTGACGCTTGTCACATCCGTGACCCTTGTCACGCTTCTCACCCTTTACGAGTGTGTCTCTCCTCTTCGCATGTCGGTGCTTCTTGTGATGCTCATTGTCTTCTCCGAAACGTTTGCCTTCCCCCATGTGACGCCTGTGACAGTGACCGTCACGTCGTCCATGATGGTTTGAGACGGCAATCTCCATCGATTCGGTTGTATTTCCTCCCTCTTTGTTGAAAATGATGTCTTCGAGTTTCCTCACTGTCTCTATATTAGAAAGAGACCTCCCTCGCCCTCCATGGCGACGATGTCCACCGCGACACCTGTGACATTTGTCACGCCCTTTTTTTCCTGTCCGTTGTTTCTCCTTGCCGTCAGTGAGAGTATCTCTGACCGGCCATTCTGTCGGCTCTCCGCCTGCCGCCGTATCCTCTCCCTCCCCTCCGACAGGCCTCAAGTGGCTCCACGCCCCGTGTCCATGGCCGTGTCTCCTCCCGCGTCCATCTGCACATTTCTTCACACGGCCATGGCTGCGAGAGGGAGAACCCCTGTGTCTTCCTGGGTGAGGGGAAGTGAGGGAGAGAGTTTCCATTGCGATAATGTCGGCTGCCATTGTTTTTTTGTACTGTTGCCTGTTGAGCAGGAAGATGGAAATTGAGGGAAAGGAGTAGAGTGGAAAATTGAAATGACGAGTTTTGGAATTGCTTGATTGGTGGGGTGGCGTTAGCTTTTTGTGGAAGAGACGAGCAGTAGAAGTTGAGAATAACGAGTTTCGGAATTCCTTTTTATATCTGGGAGACACCCTGACTTGGCTGGTTTGCGTGGTTCTCAAGATAACGAGTTTTGGAATTCCTGTTTTCGTTGTGACTCCCCATTGGTCCACGGTACCGTGGGTGCGCATGCTGTGCCGTTCGATGTGATCCGATTTTTCGAAATTCAGGATGCTTCGCGAACACGGTTTGGTACATTCCGTGTCGCTTCCTGTAGCCTTGTCACGTGACACCTGGCCCGTCCTTTCCATCCTCCGTGAAATTCAAAATGGAGAAAACAGGTGGAAAGTGGAAACGCTAAATTACTAAAAGAGTTCACATCGTGTTGTGTGCGTACTAGTGTTGGGTATCGGGTAGTTTCATATCTCGATAATTTCGATATTCGATATATCGAATATCGATCGAGCAGACTCCTCGATATATCGTACCGGGACCAACATAAACTATCGCGATATATATCGCAAAAATTACGTGTCCGTACAGCCAGAGTACGGATAACTGTACGGAAAATCATACGGAGAATCGTACGGAAATTTACCCCCCCCCCCCCCCCCCCCCCCCCCCCCCCCCCCCCCGGGGGGGGGGGGGGGGGGGGGGGGGGGTATCCGTTTTTAATAAAAAATTTTAAAATTTTATTTTCGATATATTGTCGATACGATATATCGGCGATATATCGGAAAAATATCGCGGATATTTCGATAATCGATATATCGAAGCGATATATCGATTATCGGGTACCTAAAATTCGGTACATATCGAATATCGGCAAGTGGTCCTCGATACCCAACACTAGTGCGTACTATACGGGGTATGTCGTAAAATACGCGTATTGTACGGCGATAATCCCAAGTAGCATTTTAATCAGAAATTTATGATTTCTCGTGAGAAATGAGGGGTGTGAATGTTGAGATCATTCTTTTTGTATTTGGACGACAGGAAGATTGGAGTGTCTTTTGAAGATAACGTATGTTGACGTGTTACATGGTCACGTAGAATTCCTCATCGCGTCATTTGAGGAGTTAAATAGTGTCGTGCACGATAAGTCCTATTATATAAATAACGCATTTCAAGATGCTTCATCAGACCCTTAACGAGACGCGATTTCCATGTGACTTCAAACATTGCGCCAAACTGGAAGAAGACTAAAACTCCGAATGTCGAACCGTAAAGCTTGAAATAATTGAAAAGAGTACAGTAAAGTATACTGTAGTCCAGGTTTGATTGAAGTACGAGTTGGGAAAAGTACAGTACAGGACAGTACAGTACAGTACAGGTATCATAACACAATTGCATGTAAACAAAACATTCTTGTAAATTAAATGTTCCCTCAGTAAGCAAATTCAAGAACATAGGCTGTTAAAGGAAAAAAAAACATTCTACTCTATTTAAATAGGAAATACAACCTCAAACAAATGTAATTTGAAATTCCGTACACTTTTCAGTAACTCCTATTTTAAAAAAACTTGCAACAGTCTGATCTGTTAATTATCATGGCTTTCCATTCTCTTTGTTCAGTTTCAAATTTTAGGGTTTCTGATCTTATGATAAGGAATCATTCCAAAGTCAATGCCCTTCTTAAAAACTATCCAATTTCCTCCCCTGTAACGTCAAACTTAAAAATAAATGGGTCCAGTATTTTACATTTTCGTAACCTGTCTTTTCTAACTGCTGCCCGGAACAGCTGTCCGAATTATAAAAAAAGCCCTAAAAGAAAACTTTTCCTAACACGATGTCAAAAAGGAATAGCAACGGATTCAAGAAATAGTGGACTAGGAGGAGAAGGAGAGGGAGAGGGGGGAAATCTCTTCCTTCCATTAGAAAATTTGCGAGATGCAAAAATTATCTACGCAGCTGCCCCAGCTTTGGGGCACAATCAGGTAAAGTTCTTCATTCTTTTCTTTTTTTCGTTTTTTTCTTCAAAGAAAAGACAATGTATGAGTTAGCAGTGAGTAGTAACCTTAGAAAGTATTGTTTTTAGCGTTATGACACTGTATTGATGCCCTAAAACCCAAAACAGTATCAAGGACACTAATTTTGCTTTTCTTGAAGTTAATTTAAACGGTTAAAACCAGCCACGTCATTCGGAATTGAATTAGAATTAACAAAACTTGATATAAACTTCACATTAATAATATCTTGACTCTAATAAATTAGAATTAATAAAACTTAATATAAACTCAACACTAATTTTTTTTTACTCTAATAAATTAGAATCAATAACACTAATGTAAACCAGTAACCTTGATACAAACCTCACGCTATTCATTTCTCTTCTCTAATAACGATTTTCGGTGTAGTAACCATAACTTTAATTAATTAGGTTTGATTTTAACTGTTGTGGGAGCATAAAAGTGCCCGGGTGACGGAGAGGGAGAGAGAGGGGAGAGGAGAAATGAGAAGAGGAGGGGAGAGAGAGGGAGAGAAAGGGGGAGGGAGAGGAGGGGAAGAGAGGGGAAATGAAGAGGGAGAGGGTGCGGGAGGGGAGAAATGAAAAGAGGAAGAGAGGGAGAGGGAGGGGAGAGGGAGAGGGAGAGGGAGGGGATAGGGGGAGCGGGGGGATGAGGAGATGGAGAGGGAGGGGAGAAGAAATGGGAAGAGGAAGAGACGAGATGGAAGAGGAAGGAGGGAGGGAGGGAGGGAGGTCTCTCTCTCTTGTTTATTTCTCCTTCCTCCAATTCTCTTTGGTTATTCCCATTTCTTTGTCTTCTATTTCTTCATACATTCTTTTTCATTCCTTCTTCTTTGATTTCTCTCTCTATTCTGTTTCTTCCTCCGTTTCACTCTTTTTTATCACTTCCGTTTCTTTTTCTTTTTTATCGTTATTCCTTCATTTCTACTTTTGCTTTTTCTCACTCATTTTTGTTTTTCTCACTACGCCTTCTTTTACATCTATATCTCCTTTGTTGTTTCCTTTCGTCTAACCCTAAAAAACCCTAAAAAGTGTTTCGCAGGAGGGCCATCCTGAAAGCAATCAGAGGGTTCCGGAAATTTTGAAGGCCCTTCAACTCTCTCGACTCACTTCTCAGGTACAAAACGTGCATTCACAAATATCCACACTAATAACGGTATACTCGTGCTCACAAATGCTCACACTAATAAAGGTAGAAAGCGGCGTTCGCAAACATCCACACTAATAATGGCATAAAACCCTAAAACCCCTCAAAAACTATATTTCATTGTATTAATGTGCATTTGCAAGGTACCACACTAGCAATGGTAGAAATTTGCCTTTGCAAATATCCACACTAACAATGGAAAAAAAAACTGCATTCGCTAATAATCCACACTATTAATGGTTCAAAACCACATTCAATTCTGAACAGTATCAAAACTCCACACTAATAATGGTAGGGTTTTTGAAGGAATAACGCATAGAATTTAGCGAGTGTCTTTTTGTTGTTTTGATCTTGTCTGTTTCTTTAGAGTTGCCAAGCCCTCTCCCTCTCCCTCCTCTCCCTCTCTCTCCCCTCTCCTTTCTCTTTCTCCCTTCCATCTCCCCCTCTCTCTCTCTCTCTCTCTCTCTCTCTCTCTCTCTCTCTCTCTCTCTCTCTCTCTCTCTCTCTCTCTTTAGTGCTCTCTCTCTCCCCCTCTCTCTCTCCCTCTCACTCTCCCCCCTCTCTCCCCTTCTCTCTCACCCCCTCTCTATCTCCCCTTTCTCTCCCCCTCTAACTCCCCATCTCTCTCTCTCCCCCTCTCTCTTGTTCTCTCCTCTTCTTTCCTCTCTCTCTCCCCCTTCTCTCTCTCCCCCTCTTTCTCGCTCTCTCTCCCCTTCTTCCTTCTCTCTCCCTCCCTCTCTTTCTATCCTTCTCTAATGTGGAGCCAGGACAGAGGGAGAGAAGTGGTCCAGCTGGAAGGGTTTAGTCCGGCCACACCAAAACAAGTGGAAGCCGTACACTCTTCAACTTACATTCGAGGTCTTGAAAGAGTAAGGTTTTTCCTGGGCCTCCCTCCATCTCTCCTCCATGTCCCCATCTTTCCCTTTCCTTTTTCCCTCCACCCCTGCCGCTCTTCTGCCCTCCATTCGTCCCTCACTCCTTTCCTCCCTCCCTCAATCTTTCCTTTCTGCCCTTCGTCTTATTCCTCCTTTTCTTTTCTCTCTCTCCCTCCTTCTCGCCCTTTTCCCTCTATCCTGCTCTCCCTCCCTCCCTCCCTCCCTCCTTTCATCCTTCCCTGCACATATACATCTACAGCCGGTTTGGGACACTTTGTTGTCTTCCACTCTGTTTTTGTATTAGGGGAACTGCAATAAATCGTATACATTCTAAAATATTACTAATACGCTTTTAAATCGTTTTTAAAATAGTACTAAAATAATGCTAAATATCGCCAAAGCATCGCTTAAAAAATATTAAAAAAATACTGAAATATCACTAAATTTTTGTAATATCTATATTTCTTAGATTATTTCCAATTTTGCAATCATTTGTTAGTTTCTCTATGCAAACTACATCACCCATCGATATTAGAGTAAAGGAATTATCAGTGTAAATTTGAAATTATAATGTATAATGCGAATTTAGTGTAGATAGATTTTAGTCTTCTCCCTTAAATAGTGTTATTAACGCTACATGATTTTCAGCCAAAAAAAGTTGCGAGGGAATTAGTGTTTTAACTTTAATAGCAAAATTAGTAAGAGAAAATGGTCGGTGTAGATTTTAAACAAGTGAAACGTAATGTTTCTTTCTATGACTTTTTTGAACCAAAATGTATGATATTTTGTCCTTATTCTTGACATAATGTAGCCGGTCGGACATGCCTGTTTTTTTTCTCGAACGTTCGTTAAATGTTTGCATGAATAACATATTTTTTATACATACTATTCTTGTGCGGAGAGTTGTGAAGTGTTCAATTTAGAGGACTCCTCACTATTTAGACTTCCATAATATGATGCGGATTGCAAATTTGAATAAACTACACGAGTTTTTTTTTTAAGAAACTAAAATCTATGTCGGCTAGTATTAAACCATACTATTGGTGGAAAAATGTATTTGTGTTCAGTTTTGTTAACAAAACAAAACATAATGACAATTGATGGTCAAAAACATGATTCTTTAATGCTAAACTAACTTTGTTTGATTAACATAACTGTTTTGGTTTTGTTTTGTTCTTTGTTTTTGTTTGTTTGTTTTCTTCCATGTCAAAACTTTTGGAATCCGTGTTCGAAATTTCTTCGGTTCTCGTGCAATACTTGCATTTTTTTCCTTTGACAGTTAGAACATTATTGATGACAAGAATTCTCTTCAGAATCTTAGAAAATTATTTAAGGTTTTTTTTTAATTTTGCAAATCTACTTAATCTTGAAAAAGGCCTTAGTCTTCTAAAACCCCATCACTGTTAGCGTTTTAGTGGGGATTTTTTTTTCCCGACAACAAAAAAGTGTAAATAAACAAAATAGTGTAAATTAACACTATTTACGACGGTGGATTGAAACTGGACACGTCTCCAGTTAAAACAAAGTTAAAACAAACCATTTGTGAGCCGTTATGAGATTTATTTTGTTAGAAAAGCAAAAACATAATATTTGTTCCAAAATTTCTGGTTACTGCTGATTCTTCTTTGGTCCTTTTATCTTTCTTGGATTTATACTCCGTATTTTCAATGTTAGATCTACTTCTGTACCCTTTTTGGTGTTGATATCTTTGTTTCAACTCTCTTTTGTCTTTTTGTCTTTTTGTTTTTTTTGTCTTTCTTTCCTACAGGCTATGCAAAAAGCCGAAGACGAAGGTCTTATTTTTTTGGAAAGTAGTGGACCGACCTATGCCACGTCATCGGTAAGCCTTTTTTTTTTGTAATTTTTGAAGGAAAACTTGTAATGATTACCGGTTTAGGAATGATTATTTGTCTTTTTATGGAGGAAATGTTTCTCCCAACAGTTTTGGAAAAGGGGGAATCGGAGATACTTACCGGATGATATTTTCAAAGCGTAGAATAGTTATAAAGTAGAAATTCTGTACAGATGTATGTGTTTTTAATTCGAGTTTTGCTGTTTTTAGCCGCATTCTCGTTAGTGAAATTCGAAGAAAAACACTTGTAATCTGTCCTCTTTTTCCACACTTTAGAACTATCTGCTTGTTGAATAATGGGGTATGACTTCCTAATTTGTCTTTAGTCTCTTCCCATGTTTGCAGTTACGTCTTTCTTTTTGTATTTTTTTCTTTGAATTTTTTGTCTCTTTCTACTGTAATGGTCACCTTCTCCGATTGAAAATAATAAGGGTGAAAATAAGAAGGGTGAAAAGAATAAGGATGAAAATGGTAGGTGTGGAAAAATTCAAAATAGGTCACATCACCTCATAGTACTTTTTTAGGTTTACCTAATTAGGGTGTCTGCTATCTTGTAAAATTTTGTTTCCAATTTTTAGTTTTGGGTTTGGGAGGGAAACAGACCTACAATGAGTGCATGTTTGGGGCTGGGGCCGGTCTGGCCGTGGTCGATTCTGTCGTAAGTTTTTCAACCCTTTTTTTTTTTAAAACATTTAAATGTTAAATTTCGATATGTTTGTAGTACAACATATGGAACGTTGTTATTGAGTATGACCGTTGTAAGGTTTTCGATTTTCCTGAAGGGAATAATTGGGTGTTTCTTTTGGTTCTAGTCCCAGTTTTTTTAGGCTTTTTTAAATTGACCTCTACTTTAATCGCAATATATCAACTTCTACTTGAACATAATTCTTATGCACAACCACTAGGAAAAATATATGTGTATATATATATATGTCTATATTTTTCCTTAAACACATTTTTTTTTCCTTGAACCTATCTATTCAAGTATTTTTTTTTACCTCTTCAATCTTCACATTATCTCTTTCCAAAACTACCACCATTTCCCTCTTTCCTAAATACCAACATTTCCCTTCTTCGGAATCCTTTAATTTTTCTTTTTGCCAACTTGGGCCATATGGAAATTTCACAAGGAACAACTAAAACCTTATCCTCATTCCTAAACAAAAAAAAATATTCACAACTTAAGCCATTTCCAGAAGACTATACTTAAAATAAAAAATAACTTACCAATGATCTCCTCTGATTATTCTTCAAAAACAGTTTATTCACCAACTTAAACCTCTGAAAGCTTTACAAATCCGAAACCAATATCCTTGTTCCTAAAAAGAAAAAAGAAATCACTTACCATCTTGAGTGTTCTGAAGGCTTCACAAACCTAAAACCAACATCCTTGTCCTTGAAGAAAGATATTCACCATTTTAAGCCTTTTGAAACCTGTCCGAACAAAAATTACCGACCATCTTAAACCTTCTTAAACCTTCTTAAGCCTTCTTAAACCTTCTTTAACCATCCAAAACCTCCTTAAACCTTCTTAAACCTTCTTAAACCTCCTTAAACCTCCTTAAAACCATCTCAAACCTCCTTAAAACCTCCTTAAACCTGCCAGGTGGCCGCTTCCAAGATCTCCGCAGGATCTTCACCAGCTGGCTTTGCTCTCGTCCGCCCTTAGGTCCACCGGTCCCCATGGTCGATGTTATTGACATTGATAGCCATCAAATATGTAAATTGCCCAGTTGAAGAGAGTGATGTGTCGATTTTGATCCACCGGATGCGGATGTTTGGGAGGTGGACGTTTGATTCTTGAACTGAGTTTATTGATCATATCATCTTATATATGATCCATCTCCATCATAAAATAATATCATATAAAATAATCGCTCAAAATATCATATAAATAATCATGTCACTGTCATATCAAATATGCATCATGTCATATAATCCTGTCATCTTCTCGTCATGTCTAATCTTTCTCTTCCTCTCCATCTTTTCCTTTTCTATTCTCCTCTTTCCTTCCTTTACTCTCCTCTTTGCCTCTTTTTCCTTTCATCTTTATCATCTCGCATCTTTATCACTCTCCCCATCACTCACTCATCTCTCACTCATGTCCTCTCCCTCTCTCCCATCCTCGTTTCTCCTATCCTCTCAACTCCTCCCTCCATCCTTGGTTCTTCCTCTCAATCGCGCCATCCCTCTCCCGGCCATCATCCCTGTTCCATCTCTCTCTCCCTCTCCCTCTCTCCGGCTCTTTATCTCTTATGCCCTCCCTCGCTCGTTGTCTCCCCCTCTCTCCATCTCCCTCTCTCGCTTTGCCCTCTTCCCTGTTACCTCTTCCTCTGTAAACCTGTTCCATCCCTCTTTTCGGTTTCTCTTGTTCCTCCTCCCATAACGCCCTGTCCATGCCAGAAGACCTAAAAATCCTCGAGAATCCTAGAATACCCCTGACCCCCGACCCCTTTCAGGCCCTTCAATGCCCTCGAAAAAATCAAATTACGGTAACTGTGACTCCACATATCTGGCTGGGCAGGCCGGAAGCTACCCCGGGACTGGAAAGATGGAGGAGGTAGGGGAGGGAGAGGGAGAGGGAAGCACTTTGAATCTCCCTTTACCGGGAGGGTCGGGAGACGAGGCCATGGCCATGGTGATGGAGGAAGTCATGGCTCCGGCCATTCAAAGGTTCAAACCGGACATTATTTTGGTTTCTGCGGGGTGAGTTCATTTTCCACTATGCTCTTTACAATTATTAGTGTGGATGTTATGCAGTCCGTTTTTACTGTTGTAAATGTGGGTTGTATAGTCCTTTTACCGCTTTCAGTGTGGATTGTGTATGATCCCTTTTACTGTTGTAAATGTGGGTTCTATGCAGTCCTGTGTACCGTTGTTGGTGTGGATCAAATGTAGTCTGTTTTACTGTTATAAATGCGGATTGTATATAGTCACTTCCCCATTATTAGTGTGGAAGTCGGTTTTACTGTTTCTAGTGTGGTTCGTATTTAGTTTGTTTACCATTGTTAGTGTGGATTTTATATCGACCGTTTTACAGTTACGAGTGTGGGTTTCCCTTTTGGATGAGTATACAGTCTATTTCACCTTTACTAGTGTGGGTAGGTGTACTAAATAGTTCCGTTGTACCATTATTAATGTGGATTTCCTTTAGTACGAGTTCAGAGTCTGTTTTACTGTTATTAGTGTGGATGCTGGTCGAGCCTTTGTTGGTTGTGAATGTTCGATTATGAATGGTGGTTGTACACCATAATTGGTGTGGGTTGAGACTGGTTTGATTGTCTCCGGTTTGAGACTTGTTGCTTTCACATTTATGTTGTGATGTTTAAATATGTTGGACAAGTTTTTCTCGTCTTGACCTCGGGTATTTTTGTATGTCATTTGTGTTTTTCTTCTTTCCTTCTCTTTGTTTCTCTTTTGTTTTTTTTTTTCATTTTCGTTTTTTTTTTTTTTTCCTTTTTCGGTGTTTTTTTTTTGAAGTTGCTCTAAACTTCTTTGGAAGCTTTTTCGGAAATTTTGAAGTAATGGATAAAATTTGATTAAGGCAGTTTCTTTATTGATCGTAAACCATTTCTTTTTTTTTTTCGCTAAGAATCTGTTTGAAAGCTATAAATCAGTATTCCAAGTTAAAACTCTTTTTTTTTTTTGTCTTGTTTTTAGCTGAACTTCATTTCAGTACAAAAACTCCCTCGTGAGATTATTTTCTTAAATATTTATTATACATAAGTGGGACTTCTGATATTCAAATCTCAAACTTCTTTCCACTCGCAGAAGTTGGTTTCTAAAATTTCTGTTATTTAATATGATATAACTTATTTGGCTTTGAGTTCTAAAAAAATGTATATATTTTTTTCTTACAACATACCTAAGCTTACTTGCTCTTGAAACAATTTTATCCCTTTTTATTTGCCCACAAACATATATATTTCTAAGATATGAATCATAAACAACTTTTCTGACCTTTTCCAATCACTACTGATAATGTTTTTTTGTTTGGTTTTTGACTTCCATTTTCTTTCAACTCCCGAATTTTTTTTCTCGACTCCCATATTTTTCCGACTCCCAAATTTTTTCGACTTCAATTTCTTTCAACTCTTGACGCCCATTTCTTTTCAACTCCCGTTTCTTTTCAACTCCCATTTTCTTCAAACTCCCAATTTCGACTTCCAAATTTTCCGTCGACTCTCTTTTTGTTTTTTTTCGACTCCCATTATCAGATACGATGCTCATTTTTTAGATCCTTTGGCCGGTCTCCAATTCACCACGGGAACTTATCATCGGTTGACTACTTCCCTTCAAGAACTTGCTAAGCAATTTTGTGGAGGGAGAATTGTGTTCTTTTTAGAGGGAGGCTACGATTTAAAGTCTCTTTCTAATAGTGTTTCGGACACTTTTCGAGCTTTTTTAGGGTTACCGAGTATTTCTCTGAAAGTAGATAATCCGGCGTTGCTTTACGACGAACCGAGTTTGATAGTTCGGTCGAGTGTAGATAAAATTCGAAGTATTCATTCGTTGTGAAACTAAAGGAAAACAGAAGGAATGATAATTTTAATGATAATGATAATTGTAACTGTAATGATACTGGTAATAATAATTATAATTATGATAATAGCAATGGTAATGGTAATGGGGACAAGCTTTATTAAAACCACATGATGGAAAAGTTGTCGAGTATATGGAAACAAGGAGTTTTGGTTTTTTTTTTGGTGGCTTTTAGAATGTTCTTGGTATTCTTGTAATTGTTGATGTGTGGTTGTTTGTAAGAAGATTTTGCGAGTATTTGTTTTTAGTCTTTTGAGTTTATATCTCTGTTTTTCTGTTTGTTTGTTTTTTCAAATGAGGAAGGTCAGATATAAGCGTTGTCTTTCTTTAGGATTTGATTGGTAAATAAGGATTCTAAGGGATGGTTCAAAGATAACGCTATATAATATATGGCAATTCCGTTTTTCCATACATATGTATTCTATCAATAATGTATTCTATCAATATATGTATGTGGTTTTCTGTCATTTATAGCCTTGGTGAAATTTCTCATTATGGTCTCTTAATTCAACTCTCATCAGAATCTGTTGCTCTTCTTTTTTTTTGCATGGGATTGAGCTTGATGACCACTTTATTACTGGTGGGGATTTAGTATATTTTATTTTGAGAACTTGATTAGATACAAAATGGATTATTTTATTTAATTTTAACACCTGTTTAAACACAACTGATTATCATTTATAGTCTTAACACCTGTTTAACCACAAAACTCTAAGACTGGCACCTCCTGCAATTAGCACATCTCGTACGACAGGATAAATATACTTCATCGCCACCAGTTGTTGCTCAGCTTCATTCCACTGATTTAAAAGTTAGGTCAGACGAGAAATTGAAACATCATTCATTGTAAAGTCCTCTTGCATACCACACCGTGTATCGCTATTGGTGAAATGTTTTCTCCGCCACCTAAATCATATTTTATCCGTACGCACTTGTCCAAGGCTGGCAATCGGAAGATGAGCATCTCGCCTTTCAATCGCAACCGTTGATGAACAATCTGCTTAATGTGTACGGAGAAAAGATGTTTTTAAGGGGGTGTCCCCATATAATTGGTACTTTGATAAAGTATTTTGGACTATAGTGAAGATTCGCCGTAAAACTTTGAAGAGCGTCCCAATCATAGTTCAAAGTAGGTGAAAGTAGGCCCATACAATATGCCTATTGTATGCAAAACATACAATATGACCTTAAGACCCATATTGTATTCGGACCTATTCGGACCAATTAAAACATTCGGACCAAAATTTTTTATTTACACCGTCAAATTCGGACGATCGGACGGTCGCTGATCAAAGTAGCGATCTAAGAGGATCACATGAAAAGCCCATAACACAACTTACGATAAAGGCGCCGACCAAAGTCCTACCATAAAAACGCCTACTTTTGAACTATGGTTCCAATGTGCGAAAATGAAATCGGAACTTTGACATGTGACGGTTGTAGACGTAGGCACAAATTGTGACGATTGAAGACGACTACGAAACTTCCGACGATTGGTGACGCCAACAAAAACAGCGACAGTGGTAGACGTCTAGATTTTTGTGAAACTGTACACCGCGAATCGTAATTAGAGTAAATTACTCTAATTCGGTCGCTCGAAATTTCAACTCTATCACATGAAATAGAGTAGACGATTCTAATTTTTTCATTATTCTATTTAAGGTAAAGTTCAATTAGCGTTTTTAATTCTAATATAGGTTCGTTTTAAATAGTGTGGAGTACGGACGACCTCCGACCGTGCAAAATTGTACTTTATTAAGTAAAAAAGTACAAATAATGATTTAATACAGGCCGCTATCATGTAACTGCGTTTTAACAAACCGCGTAGTGCAAACGTCATAGTGACGATAAACTGTACGTTTTGCCAAATTCTGTACGAATACCTTATTTACAGTAGAGGATATTAGCGTGCCAAATTAGAGTACTTAAATAAATTAGAGTAAACTTCATAGTTGAAAAAGCTTTATCACATAAATTAGCGTTCACTACTCAATTTTTTTTTTTTAGTTTTTGTACTCTAATTTTTTCATTACTCTAATTACGATTCGCGGTGTAGATGTTTAGGGTTTGGTGACATTGTGACGTCACGCTCGCTTGTGACAACGTCGACGTCACGGATTCAAGAACTTTCCGCCATGGTTTTCCGATTTCGTTTTTTCTACTTTTCTCACTCAACTTGCCATTAAAAAATAACCTAAAATTTTTCAGAAAAAAGTATTTTTAAAATATCTTTCATTTTATACCAATATTGTCGTGTCTCATTTTAAAAAGTGTGAGATACAAGCGATGGTGGGAGAGGGAGAGAGGAGAGGCGACGACGGCGAATTTTTTTGCAAAGGACCCATGATTGAAAGTGGAGGTCCAAGACCCCTGCAATTTTTTTTCCGTATATAGCGCGTGACGGGCACGGAGAAAAATAGCGAGGACTCTCTTTCGTCCTAAAATTTTACAAATCGTGTGGCGCGTGCGTGGTCGTTTTTCATTCGCTGTTTGGGCGGTACTTGAACTAAAATCACCCCCTTGAGGTGATTTTGGAAGAAGTTTTTTTTTGGGCTGGATTCTCTTGCCCGGGGGTCGAAAAGGGGAAAACGCCAAAATGCATTCACATGACGACAAACACGCCGCACATTCAAAGTATGAATTGACGTTCACTCTACTTTGGTAAAAATGATTTTTTCGTACGGCTAAAGTTTTTGTCAAAGTTCCCTGAATTTTAGGGCAAAAAGACAGAGAAAAGTAGATACTTAAAAACATGGGGACACCCCCTAGTGGCGGAAAAAACATTAACACTAATAGCAATGCACGGTGTACCTTAGCACTCTACAAGGACTACTGTACTGTACTGGAGTTTCTAGAGTGGACTGTATTTCTCTCATAACCAAGCAAAAGTATCAAATTGGGTTTATCTTTCACCCGTAGTACCTCTCAATTTGAGGTAATTTTAACTTTCAGACATCTTGAAATTCTTCCTCTGCTTCGAATTTTCAGAAATGCAACCATACGATTTTTACTGTTTGCCTCATCAAAATTTATGCTAAAACCCCGAAGTACTCGGAGTACATTGCAGGAAAACTAAATGCAGAAAAACAAACCAATAATTGAATTCCCTCTTATGGAGCACAACAACTACGCTGCAACACGAAGCTCTTTCAAGCAAGTAGAAACTTCTAGGATTCAAACGTCCCAAAAACCCTAAAACCTCCCAGAAGAAGAATTCTTCAAGAAGTGAACCATATAACTGATGGATGGGACATCACTGTCACTGTGTTTAACTTTATATGCAATATATGGTAGTACACATAACATTGTAAGGGTAATATTAGAACGGCAATGAATGTTTCGAGAGACAGTCTTGTAACCGACTGAGGTCAGAGGTTGCACAGATGTGAATATGAACAGTTTTATCTACAAAGATTTTGTTGAATTCCTTTGCATTGACAATATAGAGATCTGGAATCCATTTCTGATCGGGTTGTCGCCACTATTAAATCCGAGCTTCTCGAGGCGCTTCCTTCCGATTCTTCGCGTGCACGCTTCCTGTCTTGTGGTGGACCTGGCTCTGGAGCTTGGCTATTGGCTGTCCCTATCTTGTCTACTCTTCGTTTCACCCCGGCTCAGTTCACGACGGCCCTTAGGTTCCGGCTTGGCCTCCCTCACCCACCTTTGCTTGGCTCACTCGTTTGCTCCTGTGGCCACGTTCTCGAGCCCGACGGGGTCCATTTGCTTCGTTGCTCCCACGGGGGCGAGTTGATTCGGGCGCACGACACGATCCGAGACACCATTGCTACTATCGCTTCTGAGGGGGGATTTTCTGTTCGTCGGGAGGTCTCTCACATTATTTCTTCGCGTCGGATTGACCTTGTCGGTGCGCGTCGTACATTTGGTGATATTGTTTTGGCGAACCCTACCTCAACTACAGTCGTCACCCAAGCGGCTCGGCATGTGGGAGTGGCCGCCCGTGACGCGGCTAAAAGAAAGGAGCGTGATTATGCCTGTCGCGACGCTATGGATGGCTTCATTCCGATGGCGGTTGAGATATTTGGTTGTGTGGGTGTGGCTTTGGTCGAGTTTTTCCGTACTTGTGGTCGGCGCTCGTTCGAGAGGTGGGGACCTGGGAGCCCTTCTGTTTCAGTCCTTACTTCTTTTTTTCGTCAACGTTTTTCCGTGGCTCTACAACGGGTGTTGGCTTCTATGTTACTTCGATCGTCTATTGCCGTTATGGATCGACGGCGTGTTCCGGAACTTCCTCCTCGTGCTCCTCCGGGATTCGGGGACTTACGTGGTTGCTTTCCGTAGATTTTTAGTTATGTTGGTGTTAGTTTTTTCCTTTGATGTGTTGTTTGCGGGGTTTTGCTTTTTAGGGTGTTTCGATTTCCCTGCCATTCTTTCGTATTTTAGTCGGTTTTGCCTTGATTTTCCTTTTTGTTTATTTCGTAGTCATGTAGTTTTTTCAGTTTTTGCAATTCTACTTCATTTTGTTTCTATGGACTCGTATGGTTACCCATCGCGCTTTTTAATAACGTCAGCCCCCCATTTTTTTTTTTTTTTTTTGACTAAATGCAGCTGCAGTCCAAAATTCGTGCTATGTTGTGAGTAAATAAATAGAATGGCGCAGTTTGAAATTTCTGTTGTATTCTCAGTAGATAAGTAATTCCTTCGAGTATGATTGGCAATGAGTGTTGCTGTTACAATCATGAGCATATGATATCACTACTTGCTTTGAAAAGAAATATGTAAATAGTAGTTTTCAACCGTTTGAAGATTCTGTGGCTATATTTTTAAAGCAAGAGGAACTTTTCCTGCCTATTTCATCGACTTCCGGCTGTTTCTTCATCCTGAATTGCTCATCTTATTGGCCACCTTCAAGTGACAAACCCAGGAAAAGTGCAATGCAGTCAACCAGTAACTTGTCCTATTTAGGGTAACTATTCTGGAACAGCTACTTCACCATTGTTACAATAAGTGATGAATTGACACTCTACAAGTCATTACCTGATTAGTGCTATTCACACTGATAAGGTTTTGGGTCGAATGAATGTTTTAGGTTTAGATTCTTTGATAAAAGATATGTGAAGGCGGTATGCAAGAGTGTTTTACACTTACAAATATACTCATCTAAATTGTAAAAGAAGAAAATATTAAAAAAGTCACACTAGAAACAGTTTCACATTTTGACAAAGCATGAAATGAAAAGTCCATCTATGAGCTTCATCCAAGTTATGTGAAAATTCAGAGCTGAAAAATAACAAAGTAGATTGCAAACAAACTCACACAAAAGAAAGCAACTGCAAGTGCAACACAACTATGAGGAAAAGGAAGCTTTTCGTGTACATTTCAAAAACATCACTTATTAGGGATTTACATGTACAAAAACAGCTCAAATTCTACCTTAGTCATCAGCCCATCTCTATGAAACTACATCTCACTATACAATTTACAATCCTCCACGAAGACGAAGAACCAAATGAAGAGTTGACTCCTTCTGAATGTTGTAATCGGCAAGCGTGCGACCATCTTCCAACTGCTTTCCAGCAAAGATCAGTCGCTGCTGATCAGGAGGGATACCCTCCTTGTCCTGAATCTTAGCCTTCACATTATCAATAGTATCTGAGCTCTCAACTTCAAGGGTAATGGTTTTCCCGGTCAGTGTCTTCACGAAAATCTGCATACCTCCACGCAGGCGGAGCACCAAATGAAGAGTAGACTCTTTCTGGATGTTATAATCAGCAAGAGTACGACCATCTTCCAACTGCTTCCCAGCAAAAATCAATCGCTGCTGGTCAGGAGGAATACCCTCCTTATCTTGAATCTTCGCCTTCACATTGTCAATAGTGTCACTGCTCTCCACCTCCAAGGTAATGGTCTTTCCCGTCAAGGTTTTCACGAAAATCTGCATGCCTCCTCTCAAACGCAGCACTAAATGAAGCGTGGATTCCTTCTGAATATTGTAATCGGCAAGAGTGCGCCCATCCTCCAGCTGCTTGCCAGCAAAAATGAGACGCTGCTGGTCAGGAGGAATTCCCTCCTTGTCCTGAATCTTGGCCTTAACATTATCGATAGTGTCACTGCTCTCCACTTCCAGAGTGATCGTCTTTCCAGTCAAGGTCTTCACAAAAATCTGCATGCCTCCCCGAAGACGGAGTACCAGATGAAGTGTGGATTCCTTCTGAATGTTGTAATCAGCTAGTGTTCGTCCGTCCTCCAACTGCTTTCCGGCAAAAATGAGACGCTGCTGGTCAGGAGGAATCCCCTCCTTGTCCTGAATCTTGGCCTTCACGTTATCAATAGTATCGGAACTCTCTACCTCCAAAGTAATGGTCTTTCCAGTCAGAGTCTTAACAAAGATTTGCATGCCTCCACGGAGACGGAGAACAAGGTGGAGAGTAGACTCCTTTTGGATGTTGTAATCGGCAAGAGTGCGGCCATCTTCAAGCTGCTTTCCAGCAAAAATCAATCGCTGCTGGTCCGGAGGAATACCTTCCTTGTCCTGAATCTTCGCCTTAACATTATCAATTGTATCAGAACTCTCAACTTCCAAGGTGATGGTCTTGCCGGTCAAAGTCTTCACAAAAATCTGCATGCCTCCTCTCAAACGGAGCACCAAGTGAAGAGTAGACTCTTTTTGAATATTGTAATCAGCAAGCGTACGGCCGTCTTCCAGCTGCTTGCCAGCGAAAATGAGACGCTGCTGGTCAGGAGGAATTCCTTCCTTGTCCTGAATCTTGGCCTTCACATTGTCAATAGTGTCACTGCTCTCTACCTCCAAAGTGATGGTCTTGCCAGTGAGGGTTTTCACAAAGATCTGCATGGTGTCTAGCTAACTTTACAAGATACCTCGGAGGGAAAAGGAGAAATAGGAGAATAACAAAGAGAAGAAGCTGTGTGAAGATAGATGGTAATTGCAAGTACTGAATGAATTTCTCTCGAGCTGGAGAGTCACTATATATTCGGATAGAGCCAATCCTCAGCCGTCGATCGGTAAGGAAAAGGACGGCTCTGAGCAGTTTCCTGGTTGGTGAAACCGGCGAAAGTTCCGTGTTCCGACGATTCATCGGATGTAACAAGAGGGTTCCAGACTTCCAGGGCTTGTCAAATTTTCTTACCTTTAAAAAGTTAGTACTCTAAATAAGCTCATAGTTATTCATGATGCAAAATGCAATGTACCGATTTCTGCTGTTCATCCACAAACCGTGTAATAGCTGACTTCGTTGGACAACAAACCAGGCGTTCTATGCATACAGCGTATTTGAAAAGATCACCCCCTAACATTTCGAATGAATCCAATCGGACGGTTCAGAACTTCAGACGGACAAGGAAATCGCGAAGTTCAAGGACGGTTTTCTGCGGTGGTCACGTGAAAAGTACGGACTTTTTCACAGATCGACAAACGTTTCTACTGTACTTTCCATTATTGTTCAGCTGGAAGCTGTAAAGTACATAACAGGACGTGGCAATGACGATGCCTGCTAATCATTCATGACGCGAGCCACATGGGATTCCCACGCTGCTACGTAACAGATTACACCGTTAGGACGAGTGTTTCGTACATAAAATCTTTAGGGGATTATTCAGACCCGACTATTTGTACGGCTATACCAAAGGATGATGACGTAGACTGAAGATTCTCACTTGCTACTGTACTGTCGTTGTAAAAAAGTACATAGTTCTCGCTGTACTTGTAACCTGTATTAGGTCTCTGTACATATTTGCCGTACATCTCATGAACCGAACCCAAATGAATAGCCAGTATGGATCCCGGCTGGCGGAACTACAGAAAAGTGAACCGAACCCAAATGAATAGCCAGTATGGATCCCGGCTGGCGGAACTACAGAAAAGTACGACATGGTTGTTGATGTACTTGTGATCGATTCGTTTGAATTTGTAAATATTAGCCGTACACTCATGAACAGAAGCCAAAAAAGTGACCAGACACGCATGGATCCTGGCCGTCGGATGTAGAGCCATTCGCACTTTGTTTGTTGCGTTTTATCCCAAAACGGTAGGCTTCTCTGAACTCTATCGGCGGTTTGAATTTTCGTTATCGATATCACTAACCGCGCTGTTTGTCTGCCCGGCCGTCTGTCACGCTACGTTTTTTTCCACGTTTGTGATTGGCTGGTTGCAGAACGACGGAAGAATCGCACAAGTTGCGGTGGCGGTGGCCTAAAAAAACAAAGGTGACTGCTCGGCAAAAATAACCGACTGCCCGGCACCAATGCAGCCGAACGTCGGAAGTATCGCGAAATTCACGGCGCCGTCCGTATCATGTCATATCCCCCACCTTTTGCTAAATGCCTAAGGGTGCGTCTCCATGTACTTATAACATAGAGAAAAAACTTTGTCTTTTAGCGCAGATCCGGCGGACCCGGATTTCAAGTGTCCCTGTGTAAAAACGGAATTAAAACTTAAGGTTGTGACGATTGTATACGCTGACATACGCGTGACGGTTGCCAACGTCTACAATCTGTGATTTTCCAAATTGTTCGTGACGTCGCATAATTGTACGGTGAGAGGCGGCGAGTGCGAGTTGATGTGGCGCCCTCAGAGATTTCTCACGTTTTCGTGAAACAAGACAAAAATGCCCGTTACACGGGCAAGGTTCGTGTTGTGTGCGTTTATGCTCGTTTTGAGTTTTTATATACTGATATTTGGGAACAACTGCAGGTGGGTCTTTTGATAAACTATACAAATGTAATTTATATATGTGGGAAAAACAACCATAGGGTGTTTTGATTTACAGCACAAATATAGACAATTTTAAACCGAGAGAATGTCCCATGTGAGATGTCATTCTGTTCAAACAAATATGTTTTGAAGTTCATAATCATATTTAGTTTATTTCCCTATAGGAATATCAAAATTGAGACTAAATGGGTTTATTGACGACTGAGTGTTACCTTGGTAATAGCTTTTACTGGTGAGTTGCTCTAACAATTTCAGCTGACTAACTAATATTTAACTAACAATTCTCCTCCTATATCTATGTGTAATTGTCGGAAATCAAATGTTTATTTTTAGCTACAGATTTTATGTTGGTGAGTTATATTACACAATATGTTTTTCAAATCATAACCTTAACATATCATTTGTCTACTTGTGTCACTTATAATTCAACCGATATACACTATGCATTAATAACATTTTTGTAAACAACATTCTTGGTATACGTTCCGTTTTCATCCTCAAGTATCGCTTCTTCAATCAACACTTTTACATTGGCGCGTGAAGTGACCCGCGACAATGCCACATATAGTTGTCTGTGTGCAAACACTGATTGGGGCAAATAAAGACCCAAGTGGTGTATAGATTGTCTTTGTGCTTTGTTGCTTGTCAAAGCAAATCTCAATTGTACTGGAAATTGTCGTCGTTTGATTTGGAATGGCAAAGTTTTTTCGTTGCTGATCATCGGTATACATGGAATAAAAATTTCGGTGTTTCGTGCAACACCAGTGAGTATTCTTGCGTGAATGCAATTTTTGGAAAGACCCACTACTCGGAGTTTGGTTCCATTACAAAGTCCCTTTTCACCATTGATGATATTACGCAGTAGAATGATAGGTGTACCTGTTTCAAATAGATAAACGTTAATTAACATGTATTCGATATCTGATTATACATTTTCTGTTAATATGATTTTTATTATCGAAATTACAAATTGCGCATATTTTTACCGATGTTTCAAAAGATAAATAACCACATGAGCTTGCATTAATTTGATTTTATGTTATATAATGTATTTAAGATATAACTATGTTATTTAAGTTAATCTTGATTTAAACATAAGCATAATGGATTGTGAATAATCGATTATATAAATTTTCATATCGATATTTAGAGACTTAAATTACTGTCTGATAATGAGGTCAGGAGAATAATCGATATACCTGTTTTTAGTTTGAGGTTGTGCGGTGGGATGCCACTGATCGTTAAGGAGTTGAGGAACTCTTGTGGCAACAATAATTGTTGATCAGGTTCTTCGATTTCCACTGAGTCCACAGAAATGTATTCATGCTCTTGTTCTGGTATTTTTCTCATCACCAAGTTGTTGACGATGTTAACATCCACATTGCGAGGAGATAGTATAGCACGATCTGAGAAGTATGCATCGCAATTGTATTGCGTTGTTACATTTGGAAAAGTGCATTGAATGAGGTTCTCCAAGTTTGTATTCGTGTCATTGGTTCTGTGTAGAACTATATCTTTTGGGAGCTTAATGTACTCTGATGATAATTGTGGTGTGGTTCGTGCCGCCCCTCCCCAACCTGAAGCAAAAAGTCGGCGAATTCTTGGAGTGTTGAGGCGGTAATGTCATCTTGAGCCGTGCGAACCCGCATATTGATTTTCAAACGAAGTTGTTTGAACTTTTGCCATAGGGGGCTGTTTTTCACGCATGCTGCGATGATTTGAGCATCTGTGGCTTTTTGAATAACCGGGAGGCATTGACGAAAGTCGCCCGCTATCAAAAACACCACATTCCCAAATGATTTCGAATTTTCTCGTAAATCTTGCAATGTTCTATCCACTGCCTCAAGTAGATGTCGATGAGACATAGAAACTTCATCCCAAACGATTAGAGAGGTTTGACACAATAGCTCTGCAAGATCTGATTGAGAAGAGATAATGCATGTAGATTGTGCATCTATATCTAACGGAAGTTTAAACCTTGAGTGCGCTGTCTTTCCTCCTGTCAATAACAATGCTGCTATACCACTTGCAACAACAGCGATAGCTATTTTGGCGTCAGTACGCACTTTTGCCAAAATCTTCTCTATGACGAATGACTTGCCTGTTCCTCCTGGTCCATCAAGAAAGTAGCAAGTTGGGCCTTCGAAACATCTTGTATTGCATTTATAATTACATAATATGTTTTTTTTCTGTTCCACATTGAGTGTGAATATTGAAGATAACACTCGTATCATGTCTTCAACGTTATAGGATTTTTCAGCATCTATTAATGGATTTCGTTTTTGTGTTTGACAAATGAGTAGCTCTGGATAGTGTGATAATTGAGATAGAGTAGGATAATCCATGAGTGATTTACCACCCCCATGAAGGAATTGTTCGATGTCCAATAATGTCTCGTATTCTTATTCTCGTTGAAGATTCTCATTATTACGCGACTCATGAGTTCTGTAATTGGCTGATTTCTATAATGGATATCCTCAAACATATCTTTGAAGTGTTTTTCCCATAATGATTTTGCGGATTGAAGATTAGCGCAGAGGAGAATTGTGGCAAACAGGTGTCGGAGTTGTTTTGGCATTTGGAACGATACCGCTTCTTCCATGCATTTTTCCCACTTTACATCATCATCGCGAAGTCCCATTGCACTTGCAGCTTCTACAAATGTGGCATACTCGACACCTTCGATATTACACAAATCTTTAAATAACGTTGGTCCTCGTCGATAGCAAAGTAACAAACGCAGGTAATAACGTTCTGGTTCAATGGGTGAGCAAGTAACCATTCTCCCTATAATACTTTGATTACCTCTTGCTCGCTTTTGCCATGACTTATTCTTCCAAATGTAATGTTTAGGGATTTCTGGATACAAAAAAAATCATGCGGTCTCATCATTGGCACATAAGTTGAAGTAGCTTGTAAGTTTCGTAGACGAAGCACGATTAAAAACCGTTGACGCATTTTCAGTTGCATGAAACGTAACCATTTGTTGATGAGGTAAATGCAAGGGAAGCTTTTCTACAGTGTGAGACTTAGCTTGTAAAGGGAACTCGAATAATCTCCAACATGATTCCGATGCGGATACGTATCGGGCATCTAAGTATTTTTGAATTTCATATATGGGCTCGTTGTTTCCCAATAACACTGCAGCACGATCATGCCCTTTGTAAACATAATTGTACAAATATTTGACCGATGCTACTCTGGAGCAAACTTCGACATTAATGTGACAATTATATTTGTGCAAAAACCAAGGATTGTATGGAACGACAAATTGATTATCAAGAGTTTTCCCATTTTTTGTAATAACACGACCATTATTTCGTCTCTTGTACATAGGATATCCATTACCATCTTCTTTAGTCTCTTCACAAAATGCTTTTGGAAATCCTTTTTTGCATTTACCCTCACGTAAACAACCCACATCACATGGACCATGCATCATACATGTTGTCACAGTTTTGTACAATTTTTTGTTCATGGGATCTGGAATCTCTCTTGAACTGAACACGTCATATTCTGTGGGTTTTGAGGTTTATCCTCATCAACTAACATTAGGAGCAAATGCGCATGAGGCAAACCGCGTTTTTAAAACGCAATCACGTGAATTCTCGCCACCTGTACTCCTAACGCACCGTCCGAAATGTCTTCAAGTATAGCTTTCAGCTTTAGTGAAAACACGCGCACAGTAATGTCAATTCGGTTGGAGGCAATCTCTCTTGGTTGTAACGAATGTGCTATCTCTTTCCAATTGGGATTACATGTAACTGTTATAAATAAATCTGGCTTGCGAAGTGCGCGAACAATTGCCATGGCATTTTGGTATTGTTCTTGCATATATCTATCACCACCCGTGAAGCTTGGCGCTAAGATGATGTGTCCCCGTGTTTCTGAAAGCTTTTTGTTTCAGTGGTTTGCCACGCCATTATTTGTTGTCGAAATGTTTGCGTGAATTTGTTGCCTCGCTTCCTCGCTTACGGCATATTGGTTGCGTGGTATCAAATCTATTAATCCCCCTTATAACTCTGCCCGCAAAGTACGTTGATTCTCGCGCTGGAACTTGAGTCGTTGTTGCTCCACTTTTGCATATTTGTCCACACAATACTCTTGGAATAGGCGACCGCCTTTGTGTATTTAAATGTTTTTTCTTTCACGCGTAAATAAGCGATAGGCTGCGTATGCTCTTGGGGATACACGTCTTCCATTTGTCATTATCAAACCAAAATGCCACCCGAGTTCACCATATGGAAATAAAAGTGGGTATTGGAGTGGGTCATATATTGCATGTTGTTGATATTTGGGTATTTTCTAGGTCTTTATTAGATAGAAAAAGAGTAGAGGCAGTCTGCCTCTGACTCCCTTCTCCAAGCCCCCACACTTGTTGTAGTCACTGAAGGCTGGAAAGGGAGCTAAAGCCATGGCTGCCAAAGCTCTCCGGAGAGACAACTGTAGATAATTATAGATTTAGTAAAATCAATGCTGACGGACGCAAAAATTGATCTTGGTACCTGCCATCCGTCAAGAAACCCGTAGCCGTTAGCTTTAACCGTTAAGTCTAGGAATAGTGTTATATCATATTGTGTTTGATAATTATATAAATAGTAACACGTAGACTAATTCGTTTAACAGGAAATAGATACATAGTGCATAGATACAGTTTCGTTTAGTACGGAGAACGGTAAGTGGACAGAACGGATACCGTGCATTTGTTTCGATAGCGAAACAAATACCGCGCACCAATTTTCGACGGCTACAATTGAATGCCGGTCTAGATTTGACGGCCGCGATAAACACCGAGATCGCGGAGTATGTTTTTGGCGGTTTGCGGTCAGCGCCACGTCAATTGACACGTGGCAATATTACATTGGCTTGCGGCATATCCGGGGATAATAGGAACAAATCTCGATATGGCATTTGTCGACATTTTGGCCATGTCGTACGATGGCCGTACAAAAGGTACATCGATACCTGTACCTTTATATACTTTAGAGTCTTGTTATTGGTTCGTACCTTAGTACTAGGGGGCTTAGAGAGGAATTTTAGGACTTAGAATATTTCTGGTAGGTAGCTGCCTCTCCCAGAGAGCACCTTGTATAAATGGCAAACTTTGGCCAGCCATAACTATCAACTCAGTTGACCAATTTCAGTGATTCTTGTTGCTGCAGACTCAAGGGAATCCAGGCTACACAGGGGTGTAGTCGGTCAGAGTTTTTTCTTGCCTGGGTGGCTGCATTTCTAAGGGAAAGTAAAAGTGGGGAATGTTATCCTTAACTCATATTCTAACTTTGCATTCTGTAGTGAAACTGAGTACACAGAAAGTCACAGAAAGTTTACACAGAAAGTCTTATTTCACAGGGGTGAAGCTGTAATGGGGTTCTGATTGTCAAGGGGTCAATCATTTGGGTTTATATTATCTTGGAGTCAGCACTATCTACATTAGCTTCCTTTGGACCTGCGAATTTGCGTGGCAATGGAGCCCATAGAATTTCAGGTTATGGGCCCACCATCTAGGGTGCCTATGTTCGATGGAACAGATTTCACTTATTGGGGGTTCACGATGGAGGGATTGCTTTTCGAGAAGCACTTATGGGGAATTGTTTTGGGACAAGTGAGGTGTCCGCCACCGGGCTTTGGAGGAGCTCACTATGGAGAATCATCTGGGGCTGCCCAGAAAATCAACCGGAGTTCAGATGCAACGGAAGGTGAAGGGAAAATCATTACCGTGGAAGGGGAAATAGTGGAGAAGGATAAAGGGACACCTATGGTGAGGGGAACTAGGCTCTTAGCCACGGTTCAACTTGTGGGGGTTATAACTGAAGAAAATGATAAGAAAATTTGGGAATATAAAAACACTATAGCAAAACATCTTATACTTAGATATGTGTCTAAGTCCATAGCTATCACTCTTTTAAGTCTAACTAAGTCTTCGGAAATTTGGGAAACACTAATTCAGATTTATAAGTGTGAGACTATACAGAGGCAGCAGTTAGTAAACCAAGAAATAGAGGCTTATGTTTATAAAGGCGATAGCATGATAGAGTATTGTAATGATATTGCTGCATTATATGTTGAGTTTGCTAGTGCGGGATATGTAGAATCTGAGGAGAGAAAGATTAATACACTAATTATGAAGCTCCCAAATGAGTACGAAGACATCATTTACCGTATGCAGGGAATAAATGTCTCCTCATGGACTTGGAGCATTACCATGGGGATCCCTTCAAATATACAAAGTCAGTAAAAATCAGATTTCAGTCAGAAACAACCAATTATCTCATTTCACGAAGTTCTTTAATAATACCTATACTATTTACATGGAACAATAACCATAAAGTGATTTTGTTTACTCATGCTGCTATGACTGCGGTGTTCTTCCAGCGCAGCTGCGACATTAGAGCAGCGCATGATGGCAGCATAGCAACAAAGTATTGAGAGGATTACAGGTTTCCAGCTGCGATGTCAGACTTAGCGCAGCATGGCAGTATAACAACTAGATACAGAGAGGATTGAAGGTTTCCAAAACAACAAGGACCGGCAGCCACCACACTAATTTATATTTGGGTCTTATTTGGGTTTCATATGACCGTACATACCCACATTTCTCGTTCGCGTCAACCGTACAATTTTCACATCGTCGTACGCGTCGACCGTACGTATTTGTTTTGGCCGTAATATGCGCCGACAACAAGTTTACCGTACAACTTAGAATTCCCAAATTTTCTAACGACGGCGACTTTGACCGTACGACATACATTCTCCTAGGATTTCCGCCGACGGTGAATTCGATTTTTCACGTCGACCGTATGACTTCTTTTGTCCAAAATTTCCGCGATTGTAAATTGGAACGTACCTTCGGTCCTACCGTACCTACTTTCATTTCTCGAAATCTCGGCCGACGACGATTTGGAATCATTTCACGCGAGAGAGCATCTCGGCCGTCGACACCGAATATGCAATTTTTGTTACATCATATTTGGATCGTCGATGCAAATGACAAACAAATCGGCTGTCAGTTCTGACGAAGCGACGTCATTGGACCATTTTAAGTCATGAACCATTTGGAGGTTCATGCATTCACACGTAGATAGGAAGGGTTTTAATCCGTAGGTTATAGATTTTGTAACGTAGGGCATAGGATTTCGGCCTCCTATTGGCTAAATCCAAACTAGACGCAAATATTTACATAGCACGCTGTACTCTGATTGGCCTGTTTTCGCTAGGCGTAGTTTTGGTTACTTAGTTCATTTTAGATTATTTCTTGGTCACGATTTTCAAGTGCAAGAATTATTCATTTTATTTATTTTCAGCATTGAGGATTTTGTGCAGCCATCTTTTTATTTGTAAAATTGTCCGGACAGCTTAAAGGCGATTTTTTGCCTTTGCGTGAAGCGTCTAGTTTTCCATTACATTATCAATATCTTGTAAAGCCTTACATATTAATCTATAGGGCTTCGGCCAAGACCTACACGGTTTCCCTTCACTTCTCTCGTCATTTTGAGTGGATTTCGACCGCGTTCTCATGACACAAACTTCTTTTCTCGGTTGTGGCTGAAATTTAATTAGTGTGGAAGTTGCATGTTGGGATTATTGATTTGTTGTTTTTATTTCTTGTGATTGTGTATTTACTTCTATTTGGCTTATGCGCATCTTTTGAGTTTGGCTATCTCAAACCTCATCAGTGTCGGGCATATTGTCGTTTTCGGTTGTTTATGCTTTGATTTGTTTGATTTATGTATAAATTCAGATTATTCTCGATAAGATAACTCCTGCAAGGAATATAAATAGATCGTAGGGCCTAGTGGCCATCCATCGGCTTAGTATTCCTGCACTTGAAAATTGTCGTGTCTTTTATTTTCTCGCTTGTTTGTTTTATTTCAATTTCGGTTTTCTTTTTATTTTAAAGAAAAAAAAACAAAAATGTTTTTAAAAAATCAAAAATATATTTTTATAGATAGATTTTTACAAAAAATAAATAACTAGCTTTACATTTTTAATTACCATTTGCTTGTTGGTTGACGTTTTTATCTTATTGGCCAATTTTCGGCCAACGATATACTACACTAACTTAAGTATTTGGTTTTTGTTTCCTTTGTTCTTTGGTTATATATGAGGGGCATCCTTTGCTCACTTTGAGACATACTTCACTAAAAAGTGGAGTTAGTGGAGCGGATCCGTTTTTGAGAGCTCTGCAAAACTTCAGCTGTATCGAACAACCGCAATTCACCCTTGGCAATCACCAGATTACTAAGAGTGTTATGTATGTATCAGGATGCCTTCCGGGTACAGGCGCGTGCTAAGGTATCGATTGATCGTTTAGAGGGATCGTGTCTGGAGTGGATTAGTGTTAATCCACTTGTATTGAGCATTGCATTTTTCCTGCTTTCCATGCTTACTATCTGGCCCTGAGTGGCCTTGGATGAGTTTGATTTGCCCGGTGTGGAATTTCTTCTATAGATCTTGCCGTTGGAGGCATTGGTTAGCTCTTTTGTGGATTGTGTCGCTTTAGATCTGCACTTGTGAGTGCTTGGATAGATAGTTATTTGTCTTTATAGATCTGGCCCTTCGGCCTTGTCCCCTTGTTTGCAGGGTAGAAGGTTTTGGTAATTCAGCTTCCTGATAGATCTGGCCATCGAGGCCCTGTTAGAGATTGATTGGCTGATTGGACGAGTGAGTGGTGTGGACTGGCATTTGAAGCACCTCGTATAGATCGATTTTGTTATCTGATTGTCATTTGGTTTTATCATTTTTATGCCCACCGATTGGGATAATCTCGATTATCCTTTCGGAACCACCCGATCGTCGGCCCCGTTTAGGCCCACAGAATCAGAACTATCAAATTAACCTAGTCTTTTAGATCATCCTTTCTCGAATATCTCAAGTCAAATTTCCCTTTCGGTTCGATCTTCTCTCACATCATTATCTTCGTTATCATCAGTTTCTTCCACATTTTTCGAGGAAGAATCTGACTACGATTCCCTTGACGGGTCTGATTCCAATTCAATATCTTTTTGGTTTCCACAGATTAAAAATTCATTATTATCCCCAAGCATTCCATTATTGGAAATGGCTTCTATATCCGAGGGAGGGGGTCGCCTTCATTTCTATTTTTCAGGAATGAAGGACATCATGACTTTATCACATTTTCGAATGCTATTCGATACCGAAATGCGTGATCTTGTATTTGGGTACCAAGATCGGTTTGACCTACGGGTCGCTTTCTCTCTTTTAGGTCGTTACCTTCGCAGTTCAGCCTTTACTCATTATTCCCGCAAGTATGATTCCGTACTTGCGATGACACAGTTTTCTCCCGCTTTCGCTGGGAGTCATGCTATTATAGGACAACCAGAAATTCCCTACCAACCGGCTATCCGTTCATGCCTTAGTATGAACGCCCTTATTACTCATTTCCGACTTGACGCTTCCATTGCTGGATTTTCTCTCTTTCGCTGGGCATCCAGTTTGGCTAGAACCATGGGTTTATGTTCTAGTGCGTAAAGCCATAGCTTATCGTAAGCTTTTACACTATTTCAGTACTACAGGAAGTAAGGACTTTTTATCTTTACTTCCGCTGGGGGAGGGAGCCTATATCTTCGGTAAAGGTTATTACCTTACGAACCCCTATTATTACTTAAAAATTAGACACCT
>JBBHKE010002370.1:57558-128809 GCA_037447655.1 Zygnema cylindricum | reverse complement strand
ATCTTTCTTTTAGTTTCTTAGTAACTTTGGTCCTCTCTAATGGAGGTTGGCTGGACTGTAATGACACGCGCACAAAGTGATTTCGACTTTCGATATGAAGTTCTGTAAAGTCTGAAACATAATCCTCATGCATCATACATGATGTCACTGTTCTGTACAATTTCTTGTTCATGGGATCTGGTATCTCTGTTGAAGCGAACACGTTATATTTTGTGGGTGTTCGAGGTTTGTCCTCACCAGCTAACATTTGGAGAAAATGTGCATGAGGCAAACCACGTTTTTGAATCTGAATCACATGAATTCTTCCAACATGTACTCCTAATACAAAGTCTGAAATGTCTTGAAGTATAGCTTTCAGCTTTAGTGAAACACGCGCACAGTAATGTCAGGTCGGTTGGAGGTAATCTCTCCTGGTTTCAATGATTCTTTGATTTTCTTTCTAATTAGGATTACATGTGAGTGTTATAAATAAATCAGGCTTGCAGAGTGCGCGGACAATTGTTGAAATTATTAGTTTTATATGGTAGGTCTAAATTTAGTTCAAATAGAATAAAGAAAAAGGCAGACAGCCTGCCTCCACCATCTCTCTCTACCCACTATACTTGTCGTAGTCACTGAGGGATAGAGAGGGTGGTTGAGCTATGGTTGTCCTAGCGTAAGCAGGCATGGATAAGGAGTGACTTATGTCACTCTCAACAAAAGGTTGAGTCCGGCAAGACTCGAACCTCCGACCGGCAGAGTGCGGCGTAGCCGTTAGCTCTAGCCAGTCTGTCGTAGAAGTCCGATAAAATACATTGGGTTTGATATGTATTTAAACAGTATTACGACCATGGATTCGATTAACGGAATAACGAACGGAGAAACATATAGCCAAGTATTATATAGTGCGAATATTACCCCGCAGGAAAACAAATGAATCGGAAATTTGTTTTGACGGCGGACATTTAATGTCGGATTTAATCCGACGGCGTATATCACTGCCGAGATCGCGGAATGGTCACCTTGGCGTTTATGGACGTGGCATGACGTGGCGCCACGTGGAAGGATGACATTTGGTCGCAGGAATTTCGGCGAACATAAGGACAAGTTAAAAGTGGACACGCGTCCACTCAATGGGGTTGCCGTACATAGGCCGTACAAAAAGTACATCGACCATAGTAATTTTTCTGTACCCTACAATGATCTGATTTTGTTGGTACTTCAATAGATAGGGGTTGTGAGAGGGATTTAGGACTTAGAGAAATTGGTAGATATGTACCTCTCTCCCTTTGAGAGTTTGTTTAAACTTGGCATTTTTGTCGACTCATAACTTATCGACTGGTTGGCCATTTTTAGTGATTCTTGTTGCTACGGACTCACAGGAATCCAAGCTACACAGGGGTGCAATCAAAATGTCAGTTTGCCATCTTGGGCAGCAGTGGTTGGGGCTTGAAGTGGGTTAGTTAAATACTATCTAGAGGCTTCCTGTATTCTGCAGTCAAATGGAGGACACAGAATTGCAGGTTGTGGGCCCACCCTCTACAGTGCCCACCTTCAATGGATCTGAGTTCATCTATTGGGAAGCCATAATGATGGGAGCTATGTGCGAAAAACGATATTGGGGTATCGTCAGTGGACAAGTGAAAGGTCCACCTTCAGGAACGCCACCAAGGTTTGGAGGAGAAAGGTTTCCTGCAGCAACGGGTGCCTCGGTGGAGGAGGCAGATGATGGGGACAACAGTGTGTCCAAAAAGGGGAAAGGGAAGGAGACACCCCTCACTCCTATTGCCACAGTACCGAGAGCGGCGACAGTGAAGACCGCGGAGAACGATACTCAAATGTGGGAGGATGTAAACATGGCTGCCAAGAACTTCATTCTGAGGCATCTCACTCAAGCTTTGGCCACTCCTCATCTTCACATTTACAAGGCCGAGGAGTTGTGGGTGAGTTTGGTGGAGATTTATAGAGCTGGAACTATTCAAGAGCTCCAGTTGGCTAAGCAAAAGCTAGTGAGTTACACTTACAAAGGAGGAAAGATGTTAGATTACTGTAATGATCTTTCTTGTTTGTATATGGAAATGGAAAGTGCCGGGTAGACAGGTACAATGAAAATGAAAGTTAACACCGTTATCATGAAATTACCAGATGAGTTCGAAAACATAGTGTACCGAGTACAGGGAATGCCTGATATTTCATAGAAATGGAACACAGTAGTCAAAATGATACTTGTGCAGGAAAACACAATAGAGATTAGGAGAGGAGGAAAGAGCATTCAAGCTCTAGAAGCAGGAGGGGACCGATGGGGGAAGGACCCGAAGACACCTTATAGAGGTGAAAATATCATTCTGAGGGACAGAGGCCCCCAAAGAGTTTTTGTCATTATTGCAAAAAGCCAGGACACTTTATCGCAGATTGTTTGAAGTTATTTGAGCTGAGGCTCCAAGAGAACCGTGGAGGGGGTTCTTCCGGAGGGAAAAAAAAGGCACTTGTGGTTACAAAAGTGTCAGGAGAAACTGAGGATGAGTCCTCTGAGGAGGACGGGGAGCTTCTTCTTGACGAGAGTGTGGAGGAGAAAGAGATTCCTCGGAGGTTGAAGTGTGCCGTTGGAGCAATCCGGGAAGCTCCACAGGAAGGATGGATCATCGACTCAGGTGCATCCATGCATATACTTCGTGATAAAGAACTCTTCACTAAATTAATAAAGATTCCTACTGTAGAGATAGAGTATGGGGATGGGAGAGTGGTTACCACAGATCTAGTGGGATCAGTAGATCTGAAAGTCTTAGTGGAGGGAAAGACTTCTATACTTACATTCTCAGATGTACTTTACATTCCTCAGCTGAGTAAAAATCTTGTCTCTACGTCTGTGTTAGATGACAAAGAGTTTGATACCTTCACTAGAAAGGGAGTCTTTACACGTAAGTATGGGGATGAAGTTTACTTCACAGCAGATAAGGGAAGCCAAGGAATGTTTAGGCTTAATGTGAGTAATGAAAAGAAGAATGCTTAGTATGTTGGTGTTCCTAAGGTGATGATTTGGCAAAAGCGGTTGGGGCATGTGCATTTTGATAGGATAAGGGAATTGAAAAAGCTTGGGGTAGTAGATGGCATTCAGTTTGGGGATAATGAAATGATGGATGATTGTAGTGGTTGTGCTCAAGGTAAGGCTCACAGACTTCCCTTTCCCAAAGCCGCCACATATAGAGGTGAGAAAGTGTTAGATTTGGTCCACACAGATATTTGGGGACCTGCAAAAGTACCTTCGGTTGGAGGAAAGAGGTTTATGATGACAATAACTGATGATTGGTCTAGATACTCTAGAGTCTACTTTCTGAAAAATAAGTCTGAAGCATCAACTTACTTCAAAGAATATAAAGCATAGAGTGAGAAGTTGCATGAAATCCCTATTTAGAGGATAAAGAGTGATAATGGGGGGGAATATACCTCTAACCAGTTTGAGGAATATCTGAGAGATGAGGGAGTGCAACACCAAAAAACAGTACCATATAATCCGGAACAAAATGGGGTAGCTGAGAGGTTGAATCGAACACTAGGAGATAGTGTACGTAGTATGTTGGCAGACAAGAAAATAGGAAAGAGATTTTGGGCAGAAGCAATGAACTGTGTCAACTACATTAAGAATAGAGTCCTTACCTCAGCTATAAAGTGAGCGACACCTTATGAGAGATGGGTTGGAAGGAAACCAGATATCTCACACCTTAAAGTATTTGGTAGCCAAGTTTACAGTCTTGACACGGATAGGAAAAACTAGGAACTAGATGCTAAAGGAAAACCTGGATACTTTGTGGGATATGATAAGGATGTTAAGGGATATAGAGTCTATGACTTAGCAAAGAAAGATATCATTCTGGTCAAACACTTAGTTGTCATGGATAAAGGGAAGTCATTTGATCCCTTCAAATATACAAAGAAGATAAGGATCAGATTTGAGTCCGAAAGTGAGGAGAAATCGGTGGTTCCCGAAAGGGACATGGGTGAAACCGTGATTACAGATTTAGGGGAGATCCAAGATACAGGAGACTCACCAAAAACCTCACATACTCCTATGGACTTCGAGGAGATAGAAGAAGCGGGACAAGAACCTGTTTCCATGGACAGGGAAGCCGATGAAACAGTGAGAAGAAATCCAAGACTTCCATCCATTCTTGCTTCGAAGTTTGAGGGAGGAAGGAGGAGCAGCAAAAGATTACAGGAAAAACAAGCCGCTCATAAGGTAACTAAGCTATCTCACCCTGATGAGCCTCAGTCTTACTCGGAGGCAGTGAATAGTCCAGAGAAAGAAAGATGGATTAGAGCTATAAATATGAGATGGCTTCTATCATGGAAGCAAATACTTGGGAACTAGCAGATTGTCCTCCGACAGAAAAAACCTATTGGGTGTAAATGGGTATTTAAACTAAAACTGAACCTAGATAATACCATTGAAAGATATAAGGCTCGATTGGTAGCGAAGGGGTTCACCCAAAAGGAGGAGATTGACTATGAGGAGACCATTGCTCCAGTTGTTCGGTTCCCATCAGTAAGGATTCTCCTCACTCTGGTAGCAGCGGAAGACATGGAATTACATCAGATGGACATTAAGACTGCTTTCCTCAATGGTGAATTAGAGGAAGAAATCTTCATGAGACAACCCGAGGGGTTCGTGGAAGAAGGAGAAGAGAAGAAAGTCTGCGGGCTCATAAAGTCCTTATATGGACTAAAGTAGGCTCCACGACAATGGAATAAGAAACTAGATGAATTTCTTACCGGTCTGCGATATATCCTTGTCAGCTGTGACCATTCTATATATATGTTTGAAGATGAGAATGGTGTCATTTTTATTGCAATTTATGTGGATGATCTGCTTGTGTTGAGTAAATCCTTGGAAAAGATCAATAAGTTAAAAACAGATCTTAAAAGCAGATTTGATATGAAAGATTTAGGGGAGGCAAAATATATTTTGGGGATCCAAATGGAGAGAGATAGGGGGAAGAAGATTATCAGACTTACTCAGAAAGAAGCAATACGAAATATGCTTGAGAAATTCCAGATGGAAAATGCTAACAGTTGTACCACTCCCATGGGCTTGAAAAAAGTAAGTGATGGGAGTGTAGAAGGAGGAGTGATGATCTTAGATGATCAAATGAGTACAGAAGAGAGAGATTTTATGAAGACTATCCCTTATAGACACGTCGTAGGAAGTTTAATCTATTTTATGAATTGTACCAAGCTGGACATAGCGGCAGCTATTGGAGTACTCAGAAGGAGTCTTAATGATCCTAGGAAGAGGGATTGGGAGGCAACCAAAAGAGTCATGAGATATCTCGTAGGAACCAGAGAGTTGTGGTTGCACTTGGGAGGGGAGCACACTGACATCACTACTTAGAGTGATGCCAGTTATAGGGACGCACCTATGAGATGATGCACTTCTGGGTATGTGTTGTATGTTGGGGAAGGTGCATGCTGTTGGACCAGTAAGCAACAAAAGGTGGTTGCTCAGTCCACTATGGAGGCTGAATACATGGCCTCTTGTTCTGCTGTGAAAGAGTTGATGTGGATCAAGTCCTTGTTGCAAGAACTGGGGTATATCATTGAGGGAGTGTATGAAGTGTTTTGTGATAATCAAGCGGCCATAGCAATTGCAGCCAATCCAAAACATCATTTTAAGGCTAAACATATGGACATAAGATTAAGTTTTGTAAGAGAAAAAGGTGAGAATAAAATAGTGAATCTTGTATATAGATCTGATGAGGAAATGGTAGCGGACATGATGACCAAACTTGTGCCCTCACCAAAGTTAAAATACTGTAAGGAAAAATGTGGATTAAAAGAAAAATTAAAAATAGTCTAGAAAATAAGGGGAGTGTTGAAATAAGTAGTTTTTGTATTTTCTAGGTCTAAAATAAATTAGCGAAAACATATATAGAAAATGATGGCAGCTTGCCTCCATCTCTTCTCTCTTTCCACCCTACTTGTTGTAGTCACTGAAGGAGAGAGAGAGCGATGGAGCCATGGCTGCCTCAGCTCCATAGGAAGGACTAAAGAGTGACTTAAGTCACTCTCAACAAAAGGTTGAGTCCGGCAGGACTCCAACCCTTGACCGGTAGAGCGCGGCGTAGCCGTTAGCTCTAACCAATCTGGCCAATAAGTCCTTTAGATGATATAGGGTTTCATTTATATATAAATTATTGTACTACACTGAAATGATTTAACTGAAATATGGACGAAACGAACATAGAACTTGTTAAGGTTTAGTGCGAACGTCATTTCGCACAAAACAAATGAAACGGGCATTTGTTTTAAACGATCGACATTTAATGTCGGATTTAATCCGATGGCGCACGTCATCGCCGAGATCGCGGAATGGTCACTTTGGATTTTATGGACGTGGCATGACGTGGCACCCGAGGAAGGATGACATTCGGTCGCGAGAATTCCGGAGAATATACGAACGAGTGGAAAAATGACACGCGTCCACTCAATAGCCTTCTCGTACACCGGCCGTACAGAAAAGACATCGGCCGTAGTACCTTTCTATACTTTACACTAATATAATTGGTTCGTACTTTAGTAGATAGGGGTTGTGAGAGAGATTTAGGACTTAGGAAATTTTTGGTAGATAGACACCTCTCTCTCTAAGAGAGCCTTGTATAAATTGGCATTTTTGCCGGCTCATAACTTATCGGCTGGTTGGCCCTTTTTAGTGATTTTTTTTGCTACGGACTCAAAGGAGTCCAAGCTACACAGGGGAGAAGTCAAATTTTCAGTTTGCCTTCTTGGGCAGCAGTGGTTGTGGCTTAAAGTGGGATAGTTAAAAACTATCTAGAGGCTTCTTGTATTCTGTGGTCCAATGGAGGGCAAAAAATTGCAACAACGTTGTGTTTGTAGGGTAAGATAGGTGGTCCTGGTGACCCACGGACTGCAGCGGCCGGAGAAACAGAAGGAGAAGGAGAGGATGCCTGAGGTGGAGATGGAGGAGGAGTGGAAAGCCCAAGGGAGATGTGTTGTCTTTGGTCGGGTTGTAATAATACCACGGCCTCCGCAGTTGAAGACCCAGCCACTAAGACAACAGTAGGACGCTCAGTGGAGGCGGCTGCAACATTATCCGGTAAATCTACACCCGTCCCCTGTTTGTTAGGTCCTGTTGTTCCCCCCCTTTCTGCTGAAGAGGAGACTCCGGTCTAAGTTCCGAAGAAATCCCGGGAGCTAGCATCTACGTAGGGGTTATCAACACTATAGGTTGTCTCTCAGCCGAGGGACCTTTTTCTCTAAGACGAGCTACTTGTCCACTAAGGATCCCTCTTGATCTTCGTCTAGCCTCTGTTATGAGGAGCAATTCCTGTTCGAGGGCCCTCTTTCTCTCTTCTTCAAGAGCTTCCTAATCGATGGTGACGGGTCCAGCCAGCGCCGTAGCCTGACTTTGGGATCGCAAGATGTCAACCAGTTTTTGTGTAGTGCTCACCACATCTGAGAGAACCGCAATCCCCAAACACGATACCTCGGGATCGGTGGGTCTTGAACGCCACAACCCCTCTGATGGTCGAACCGCCGGAACAGAAGAAGACTTTGTGCTCATAGAGGTGGAATCGGAATGGAAGAACGGTTCCGCTTTAGGTCGGGGCTGGAACCTGCCCTTGCGGTCCCGATAATTGAACCTGTACCCCTTCTTTGGCTTGGGTAACCCTTGCTTGCTGGTCCCTTCCACGGCCCGTGTCCGAGGGACTGCCCCGCCGTGAGCCGGCCAGCTAGTTGCGGTGTCTTGAAATGGGGTGGGTTGCTAGTAGGAAGTTGATGGTCCTCCTGGTTGCTTCGGTACGGAGGTTGGGGAGCCACTCTCTGATGAAATGCTGAGTATCTCCACTACACCTCCCACTGGGCGTACCACTCTGGCTCAATCTGACCTGGCTACCCACTGCACTAATTCCTTCTTAACCTTCAACTCATGGAGATCACGAAGGGCTAAGATTTCTTTGCGACCTGGCCGGTTAGGATCAATCACAATCTTACGATTCATGTACATTTCTCCTATCGGTGCCTTAGATCGGGTATAGCGACCAATCTCGGGAAGGTGACCAGGGACCGCTTCCTTGTGGGCCAACCCCTTTCTACGGCTTTTAGGGGATAAGGGCGGCCTCTCCGCCTTCTCCGAAGCACTAGCTCTGACTGACTCAGACAACGTTGGTAAATTCTCGAAGGAAAAGACAGGTGGAGGTGGAGGTGGAGGAGAGAGTCTCCCTTCTGGGTGAGTAGGAGGAGTGTCGACCGCAACCCCCCGGGGCATCTCTCCCTTAAAAAACCGCTCTATGTGTACAGGTGAGCCAAAAGGGAGTGCTCCCTCGGGCACCTGTGGCTCTTCCTCTTGGGACTCTGCTTCCTGCCTCTTCTGCTCGTCCAATCTGACACCCGAAAGATCTTTATCCTTGACTTCTCCTCCCCCCATAGCTGACTGGAGAAGAAGATCTAAATCCCCTTATTAAAGTACTCCAATCTGAGCACCTATCCTCTTTAATCTAAAGTGACAGGTGGCTGTTTCAGTACTGTGACTATCTGTTGGAAGCCTAACAAAAATCCTCTCAAAATCCACTATTCTGGTGCAAAAGATTCTGGTAATCGACCCCGGAAGAAACCCAACCAGAGGCCCAAAAAGGACTACCAAAGAGAGAACCCAGATGCTTCCACTCAGAAAAATGAAAGGATAGAAATATAAAAATGCTGTCTTAGAATTAACAATATCACCTTGCCCTTAGAAAAATAGAGAAATAAAGTTAGAATGTGGAATAATAGCAAGCGAGCTCAACCTACCCCCAAAACGTAGCGTGGACAACCAAGAAAAAGATGAAATCTCCCCTTGAAAACCCTGGATTAGGTAAGGCCTCCTTAACTCCTCGGTTTCCGCGACCCGGAACCGGCAAGACCCTTCTTGGTTTCCAACAAACACCAGTCCCCAAACCGCCCAAAACAGGAAAGGCGGTGCCAACCACCCAATCGGACTACGATTTCCACAAAGGACGGATGCAAACTTAGATGGCAATAGGGTCACAATCACAAGCAGAACAAAAGTTCTCCACAAAAAAGTTTGTTGGAATTTCAAGGGTTTTTCTCGAAGACAGTAATGAAACAGCTACCTGTCTCCCTCGGCCCCAAGTGCCTCATACAAGCAAAATTTGTCCTACCAATAGTACCAAAGTCAAAGCAATACCAGGAGCTAATCACTGGCAAGGAATTGTTATCTTACACACATAAGACAAAACACGTTGTACTACACTTAGGGCAAAAAGTTAGGCGACTATCTCCGGCTAGACTAGAAGCCTTGTGGTTTTCTATGACTGAATCCTGAGCAACAAAGTTCTAAATTCACGTGAAACGTCTAACTTTGACTCACATTCATAAATGCTCTACCCGGCTGGTGGACCTGAACTAACGTCCTACTGATAGCCAACAACAAAATCTACAAGACTATCCCAAAAGTTACGTGGCGTTCCACAATGTAGCCCCCAATGGGACAGTTGGCAACTGGTCACATGTAACAGGATGGTAATCTTTGGAACGGAGTAACTTTGTCGTCCGGCCTTCGTTAGGCGCGAAATAAAGTGCGTTCTGATCACTTAGAAAAATAGAAGAATCTGGTCCGGCTGAGTGCGCTCTTTTCCTCATACTTTAATGACCGTACAGAAGAAAAAGGCTCGGGAATTCTTGGTAAGATAAAAGGGGTGCTTGTGAAGCACATGAGCTTGACAACCATTGTTCCATTAAGTGTTCACAGTGAACTTAAAAATATATTTACTAAAGGTCTTTTTCCATTTTGTTGGGTCATTACCCAACTTTTTATTTGCGTGGTACATATTGGTTGGTACCACGTACTAAATTATTACGATTTTGCGAATCCACAAAAAATCTTTAAAAGCAAAGTGTGAACGCACTATTTGTACGAGCGGAGGTCAAATGTGACTCGAACAAGGTATTTTATAAAATATGTACGAGCGGTCGAAAATTAAGTGTTTGTAAAAGCGTACGAAAATGTGAGATTGGTTAGTGGATGGACATAGTAGCGTAAAAGGATATCAACCATCAAAGATTTTCTCGCACCTTCAAGTGGCCTCCTATCCACCCAAGCGATGTTATTTTGAGACGAATGTCGGAACTGATGACGATGAGGAAGTAGGTGTAGTCATTTCAGAATGAAAGAAAACAGGAAACTTTCACAAAAATCGGCCTCAAAAACAACAACTTCAACAGCTGAAAAATCACAAACCAAAAATAAAATAGCTCTAAACATATATCACAACGTAGATATATTAGGATGAACACACACACAAAATTACAAGGAATTTTGATGAGAGATGGGTGGGATATTCCCAGATAAAAATGCCAAAAACAACAAGTACACTTTTTTACTACAAAGTGCTCATAACTCCAAAAATGACTAAGTCCTACTCATAAACAATGAAGCTTCACTACACAACGTTGGGAGGCATACGTGCGGTACATCTAGCTACGTAACACAGCCAATACTGAGCGTTTACCTGAAATGACAAGATATGTCAAACAAAAAAAATGTTACACTAATCAACTAATCAAATAAAGACAAAGACCAAATCAACCAAATCTGTACGTCTACGATTCCATATTCCACGTCAGATCATCGTGTACATGACCCACTCTGACCAGCATTTGTCAGCAGTTTCCGTCCGCTGCCCACGTATCACATTCCGATCCGTAGGCGAACCGCCATGTGTCATTTCGGTCTTCAAGTGCATTTCTACAACCAACAGACTCATAATCTGGAATACGTTCTCCCTTGTACCAACGTATGTTCCGAGAGTGTAAACACCAGTGTTCTCCTCAATGAGTCACTGTAACAACAATTGTAACACCGATTCTAGTCCATACTGAACCAGACTTAATCCAAAACATTCTATGTACCAAATCTCTCTTTTCCTCAGATATCCAAGTAGAGAGAGGACAAAAGCTTTCCCTAAACAACACTCCCTTAAAGCTTTAGACTCTGTTGGTCATTTAAGTCACATGCCTCTCTTCAATACTTTAATTTAGGTACAGGCAAGGGTTTAGTCATCATGTCAACAACCATCTTCTCATCCAGTAAGTTATTGAGTTTTAAAACTCTTCCAATAACCTTCTCCCTCACAATATAAAGCTTGATACCAATGTGTTTCCTCTAAAATTGATGGCTAGGGTTAAATGCAATTGCAATAGCAACCTGATTGTCACACCATACCATCTGAGGTCTAGACCGCATAAATAAATTCTCTTGGAGAAGTGACTTGACCCAAAGTAACTCCTTGACAGCTAAGCTAGCCGCCATGTACTCAGCCTCTATAGTTGACTCGCCTGTCACCTTCTAAAGTTTGCTACTCCAGCAGCATGTTTCACTTCCAATTTTCAAAACATATTCGGTGGTGGAGCTTTGGCTTAGCATGTCTCCATATCTTACATCGCTCCATGTCTGAATTTTTATATCCTCTCCACCGAGAGAGAGTCAGAGGTTTGGAGTTCATACAAGATACCATAGATTTCTCTTTGCTGCCTCCCATTCAGACTTCCTTCGAATTTTCAAACTTCGGCTTAAAGCTCTAACAACTGCTGAAATATCCGGACGGGTATAGTTCATGATGTAGAAGACTCCCGACAATCTGCGTTTAATGAATGGTGGATATAGAATCTCCCTCCCCTGAATCGAAAGAGTCATCAATCACAACTCCACTATATGATTCCTTACCTTCTATTTTCTCTCTGAACTCCATGGGAGTAGCACTCCCCTTTGCCTCGGATATGTCGAACCTTTAAAGCAAGTTGTCAATTGCACCTTTCAAGCATGTTCCTAATTGCTTCCTTCTCTGTCAAATATATTAGTCTTTGTTTTCTCTCCCTTTTTATCTGAATTCCCAAAATACACTAAGCCTCCCCCAAATCCTTTATTTTGAACGAGAATTCAAAGTTGTTTTTATTTTGTTAATTTCATCAATGGATTTGCTTAGTAGCAACAAATCATCAACATAAACAACAATACATATAAATTCAACTTTCCATTCCATTACATAAGCTCAATGATTTGAACTAATTCTAATAAAGCCAAGATTTGTCAAAAATTAATCCAATTTTAGGTTCCGATGTCGTGGAGCCTGCTTCAAACTATAAAGGGACCTCAATAGTTTACAAACCAGATTTTCTTTCCTATTTTTTGCAGACCCCTTTGGCTGCTATATATATAACTTCCTCTAAATCCCCTTGCAAGAAAGTGGTCTATATATCCATTTGACACAACTCCATAACCTTTATTGTTGCTATATATAAGAGAATCCTAACACTAGGAAAACGAACTACAGGTGAGAATGTCTCATGATAATCAATGTCTTCTTTCTAGCTATACCCCTTAGAAACAAGCTTAGCCTTATACCTCTCAATGGTATTATGAAGATTTAGTTTTAACTTGAATACCCACTTACAACTGATCATTTTTCGATCCGGTGGAAGTTCCACAAGCTCCCACGTTTGAGTTTCATGCTTGACTTTATCTCGTCATTTGCCGTGGAAATCCACATATCTTTTTTCGTAATGGTAAAGGCTTCTTCAATGGTAAGAGACTCCCTTGTGCTTGCAAAATAAGCATGATCCACTCGGTCACTTCTTAGTCGGCTGCTTTGTCTTTTTCCCCCCTGAAAATCTAAAGCGGGGAGTGCTGGTCCCCGGCGTGGTCTCGAAGGAGGGGGAGGAGGTGGAGGAGGAGGAGGAGGTGGTCCGTTAGCACCTGCAACAGCAAGTGAAATCTAGCGGCCCAAAAAAATATGGCAATATAGATGGAGAGGAAGTAACTATCGATTACTTGAAAGGAACGTGCCTAAAGATGATGTATTCATTCAGTTTTTATGTCTTTTTCCCCTCATTCATGCTAAAAACATTAATAGATTGACTTTTTTCCTTTATCTTGACATTCCTAGCAATTTGAATTGATTTTTTTTGAGGATTATACACTTTATATCTTACAGATTCATCATCATAGCCCAAAAATATCCCAGGTATAGATTTCAGACTTAATTTCCAAATTGGAAGATTATCCATCATAAAACACTTACTTCAAAAGACTCAAAGTGGCTGACTTTGGACTTCCTTCCTATCCACATTTCATAAGGTTTTTTATCCTTGACAAATGTGGTTTCAATCGTATTCCTTACGTAAAAAGCACACTAAAAAGCTTCCCGCTAGAATTTCGGATCCACACCTTTACCCATCATCATAGATTTAGCACATTCAGTCAAAGTCCGATTGAGTTTTTCAGCCACACCATTCTGTTCAAGAGTGTAAGAAACATTAAACTCATGCAAAATTCCATTATTTTTTAAATATTCAGCAAAGGTCTTTGATCCATACTCTTGACTATTGTTGGAGCGCAAAGCAAGAATCGGTTTCCCGTGAAGTTTTCAGACCAAATTCGGAAATACTTAAAATTTGAAAAGACTTTGCTCTTCTCTTTCATGAAATACACTCGGCTGGAAAGTGAGTAATCATCCGTGAAGGTGACAAGGTATTTACTGCCATCGAGAGAACGAACTTTGGCCGGTCCCCATACATTCGAGTGGATAAGGTCGAGAAGATCCTTTGCTTGATAGTCTAAAATCAGTGGTAAATGACGCTTATGAAGCTTCCTAAGAGCACAACCATCACAAACATGCGATTTTTTTTGACGAAGCTTGACACCTTCTATCATATTAGTCTTCACCAGCTTTTCGAGCCTCTCATTATGAACATGCCTAAACCTTTTATGCCACAATACATTTTCAAAGAGGACACTAGAGTACACAAAATCAACTTTATTAACGTGGTCCATTTGATACAACATGTTTGGGCCTCTAGTTCCCACAAAGGCTACTCTCCCATCCTTGCTAACTCTCTTTTTTCCTTTGCTCGAAAAACATCAAAACCCTTACTCTTTGTAACTGAGGTATAAAACATATTAATCTTAAATTTTGGCACATATAAAACATAATGCAAAGTATTTTTTACAGCTTTGCCATGTATCTCACAATTCAGATCTATGTTACCTTTAGCATCAACTTCCACCGTGGTACCACAAGCATAAAAGATTTGACGAGTAGGGATAGATGTCATATCCTTGAAATATGATTTGTTCCAACACATATGGAAGGAACCCCCGGAGTCCATAATCCTCCTGAGATCTTTCTCTCCCTCCATCATCTTGGCCATAGCAAAGAACTCGGTGTCGTTGGTTTTAGGAAAACTGACAACCTCTAATTCCTCCTTCTTCATCACTTTCACTGGTTCCTCTTCCTCCGCTGAAGAAGCCCTAGTTTTGGCTGAAGGTTTGCTATAAATGGAGCTCCTCTCCATCTTTTGCGATTAGAACCTATTTCACACGCTTTTTTCTACAAAAGAAAAATTTGTACAAATGACCATTATTATAGCAAAAGACACATCTTTCAAACTGCTGAAAAGATTGATTTCGTTGCAATCTATTATCTCTCTAAAACTCAGCATTGTAAGCTTCAGCTGGCTTTCTAGAATTAAATGCCAGCGGGTTTGCTTTTTATTCTAGCACATAATTTATAGCTATATCTAGATTCCACTGTGTCTTATCCAATTTTTTCTATTCATCATAGGCTTCTTTATACTTAGTAAGAAGCACCCTCACTAAAAGCATTGCTTTATGGTACTTGATAAAAGAACCACCTGAGCATGCATTTTCGGCAAGTTAAATTCTCAATTTATTTCAATATTCCGCCATGTTTCCACCTGTATACTTATATTCCCAGATGTGCCCAGCAGTTATAATCTTATGTTGAGCATTTGCTCCAGAATATATTTTTTTCAAAGCATCCTAGATTTTTGTTGTTTTAGTAGTCCGAATATAAGTTATATGCAACACCTTACATATCATAAGTTTTAATAGATGAAGAGCTTGCTCATTCTTTTGATCATAGTTGGCATCAATTTCTGCCATAGATCCATTAACAACATTAAAAAACTTCCCTTGCACAAAGTATGACATGACAAGATTTGCCCAATCAGATATTCCCTCCCATCAAAAACTAGAATTCATGAAGGCGCGCCCGTCACCTATTTTTCATAGACGACTTCTTGTATTCCCTCCCCTCGAAAACTAGAATTCATGAAGGCGGGCCCGTGACCTATTTTTCATAGGCGAATTCCGGAACTGAAGACGATCAGGATGCAGGCGTAGACATTTTTGAATGAAAAAAAGCAAGATACTTTCACAAAAATTGGTTTGAAAAACAACAACTTCAACAGTTGATAAATCACAAACCAGAAACACAATAGCTCTTAAAATTAACCACAAAGTAGATAACATTAGGATGAACACACACACACAAAATTACAAGGAATTCATCTAAAATATATGTGAGATATTCACAGATAAAAACGCCAAAAACAACATGTATAGTTTTTAACAACAAAGTGTTCATAACTCTTAAAATGACTAAGGGTGGACTTCCATTAGCAAAAAAATAGGATTTTTTATTGACGATCGTACCATTTCGTACAGGTTCGTAGAGATTTATTTTTTTCTAAGGAAAACAACATTACATAAAAATGTCCAATGTTGTAGGCTTAATTTCGGACCGTTAGAATCTATTCCACCTTTTATCCGAGATGCCACATCACCAACCCTATAGTTTGTTAAGACCGTGCAGAGGGAGGACTTCTCGAATAAAGAAAGTGTAAAAATAGGCCACGTGGAAAAGGTAAAAAAAATCCACAAGGAGCTCGCGCATACGTGCGTACACGTCACAAGGGCCACGTGCGTTCCGTTAGGGTGGCAATGAATCTGCTTAAATTAGCACGTCATGCTCCCACCATCAATGTTTACCGTCGCTTTTTTGTTGTTACGTTTTGAAATTTTGGGTAGTGAATTTAATGCCATTTGTACGAGTCATAAATTACCTGCCGCGGTACAGATATTTCCTCCGCGGGCACAAATATTACCTCCGATCGTACACATATTGCGTTCAAACTTTGCATTCTAAATTCTTTTAAGATTTTATGCACATAATATTAACGTACGTGTCACAACCAAAATGAGCCATGCAAATAAAAGGTGGTTTAGTGTCGCGACCTAATGCAAAGCACGCCTTTCAGTAAAATTTTCCATACAATTACCGAGACGCCTAATGGAAGTCCACCCTAAGTCCTACTTATATACATTGAAGCTTGACTGCCGGAAGTACGAGAGCATACCTCCAGTACATCTGGCTAACTAACATATCTAATAATGTGGGTATACCCGAAATGACAAGGTATGTCAAACAAAGGAAATTTTACACTTATCAACTAAACAAATAATGAAAAAGACCATATCAACTGAATATGTACATCTACGATTCCGTATTCCACGTCATATAATCGTGTACATGTTCCACTCTTACCAGCATTTGCCAGCGGTCTCTTTCGGCAGCCCATATATCACATTTAGATCCGTAGGCGAACCGCCACGTATCATTTCGGTCATCAAGTTTATCTCTACACCAACAGACGGATATTCCAGAATACATTCTCCTTTTTACCAACGCGTCTTTTGGGAGTGTATTTATGGGTGTTGTTCTATGAGAACTGGTGCACGTGGAGCTGCAGCAGTAGTAGTAGAAGTAGACTTAGCTTAAGCAGAAGCTTTTCAAGAAGTCCATACAAAGTACAATATTTCACTACTTCAATATCTCACAGTTTACTGAACTTTACCACACTATACATCCAGACTCAAAGATCTAATTAACACACAACTCAGCACATAAGAACCTCAGCATTCACACTGTTAACTCCGAAAGTTACAGCCAAATTGACCTAGTAGACCATAAGATACAAGACCTGCAAGTTTCCCAGAAATTGCCTTTTTGGTTTCCCTTATCCCAAAACTGGATACATAAATATTTCTAAGTCCTAATCTTTATAATCTGAGAGAGCATCTACTGCCCACTAGCTAATTATATGTCAGTACTCTGAATAGTAGTACCGTACCATAGTATGACAAGGTACACTAGTGTACTTCTAAAAACCCATATCTAACTAGCATAAAAATAAATAGTGAAACACTATTTTCTAAAGCGCTACGCTAAAAAAATAATCTCTCCAGGTATTTACAATCTAATGCCGTACATGTAATGCTACTTGCTTAGTCAGCAACCTCAAATACTTCCATACTGCTGTGGCAAACTTGTACAACTATCTGGGATGCTTACGAAGCTCCTCGTCATCTGTGGTCCCTTTCAAAATTTCCGTCGTTAATCTAATGTGAATCAACGTTTGGTATTTGTCATTTGGTATCAATGTTCCCATATGTCTGGTTTAGTTTCCGTCCGCCCGATTCTTAGCATCCAGTCGTCCGATAGATGACATGTGTCCATGACCATTCCGCTTTTTTTTGCAATGTCTAAAAAACCAACGCGTGTATATATGACTGTACTAATACTCTTTGAGAAAACCTTCTACTTTCACACTATTTAAGGTAAGTATTACATTTCAAATCACATCAAAATTTTCTAAGTACTCAGACTTCCCTCACAGCTCTGTATACTGAAGACAAAGCTTTCAAAAATAACACTCCCCTAAAGCTTTAGTCTCAGTTAATCAATTAGACCTATAGCCTTTTCTGCAAAACTGTAATTTAGGTGTAGGAAGAGCTTTCGTTAACATATCTACAACCATGTTTTCCTCCGGCAAATAGCATAATTTAATTTCCTTTGCTAGTACATTTTCACAGACAAAATGCAGTTTGATATCCATGTGTTTGCTCTTAAAGTGATGGCTGGGGTTAGAGGCTATGGCAATTGCTGCTTTGTTGTCGCACCAGATAACTTGAGGACCAGATTGCATATGTCCCAATTCCTGCAAAAGTGCTTTTACCCAAAAGAGTTCCTTGAGGGCAAAACTTGCTGCCATATATTCAGACTCTTTAGTTGACTGGGCGGTGACCTTCTGAAGTTTGCTGCTCCAACAGCAGGTTACCATTTCCAATCTGTAGAACAAATCCAGTGGTGGATTTTCTGCTGGGCATGTCTCCATAACTCGCATCGCTCCAAGTTTTTAGCTTGACTTCCCCTCCTCCGAGGACAAGTTTAAGATTGTTAGTTCCTGCTAAGTATCTCAGGACTCTTTTTGCATCTTCCCAATCTGCCCTTTTTGGATTCAGCAGACTCCTACTTAGTGCTCCAACAGCTGCTGCCACATCCGGCCTAGTACAATTCATGAAATAGATAAGAGATCCAACTACCTGACTATATGATTTTGAGGCCATGAACTCCTCCTCCCCTGACTCTAGCATCTCATCAACTAGATTACCTGACTTAGAGTGAACTCCCTCTAATTTCTGTCTCTATTCCATAAGAGTGACACATCCTTTAGCTTCTTTCATATCAAACTTTTCAAGCATGGAACTAATAGCCTCCTTTTGATTTAGCATGATTTGCCACTTACTTCTATCTCTCTCTACTTGTATTCCTATAATGTATTTGGCCGCACCGAGGTCTTCATCTCAAACCTTGATTTCAGGGCACTCTTGATCCTATTTATGTCATCCATGGATTTGCTGATAAGCAGCAAATCGTCTATGTAAACAGCAATATACAATATTCCATCCTCCCTTGCAAAACATAAACAGAATGGTGTGAACTGATTCTTTTGAAACCTAGTTTGGTGAGGAACTCATCTAACTTTAGGTTCCACTGTTTGGGGGGTTGTTTCAGCCCATACAAGGATTTCATCAGTTTACATACTAGGTTTTCTTTTCCTTTTTCCACATACATTTTTAGCTGCTGCATATAAATAGTTTCTTCCAGCTCTCCATAAAAGAACGTTGTCTTAACGTCCATCTGATGGACCTCCATGTTTTCAATAGAAGCTAAACTGAGTAAGATTCTAACAGTTGGGAATCTTACCACTGGAGAGAAGGTCTCCTCAAAATCGATTCCTTCTTTGTGATTCTAACCTTTGGCCACAAGACTGGCCTTGTACCGTTCAATCGTGCCATCTTGGTTTAATTTCACTTTAAAAACCCATTTACTCCAATGGCTTTTCATTGTGGAGGTAGATCCACCAGCTCCACGTTTGAGCTTCCATTATAGACTTCGTTTTGTCGTTTGCCGCCTCAATCCAGTGAGTTCTTTCCGGTGAAGAGAAGGCCTCATGGATGGTCTGAGGTTCTCCTGGGTTAGCAAATTAGGCAAAGTGGGAACTTGATTGAAGCCAACTGCTAGTTCTCCTTCCCCTTCGAAATTCTGAGGCGGAGATCGATGGATGTCTTGCGTTTCTTAGTTGCCTTGCACCTGGCTGTGACTGATCCTGTAACTGATCTTTGAGCTCCATTTGATGTTGAAGAGGAACCTGAGGTTCGAAAACCACCGGATTTGTAAGAGGTTGCTGAATAGGTGGATAAAACAGTGTTTTCTGTGTGTCAAAAATAACATATTACTGAGATTTTTTTGCAACCTGACTTCCTGACATAGAGAATAAATCTGCTGATTCTGCTTCATCTTTTATAATAATGTTTCTACATACTACTATCTTCTGCTTTTCTAAGACATAAACTCTATAGCCTTTTGAGTTATCATCATACCCCATAAGAATACCTGGTAGACCTTTTGGTTCCATTTTCCAGGAACTTGGGGATGTATTTAGAATAAAGCATTTACAACCAAAAACTCTAAAATTACCGACATATGGTTTTCTACCTGTCCATAGTTTTAAAGGTGTAATACTGACCGAACAACATGCAATTTTGTTTTTGATATAAACAGCACAATTTGCGGCCTCAGCCCAGAATTTCAAATCTATACTCTTATCAGCTAGCATAGATCTAGCACATTCTGTAATTGTACTGTTTAATCTCTCACAAACACCATTCTCCTGAGGAGTGTAACGAACTGTTATCTAACGACTAATTCTTCATCCAACAAAAAATTTTCAAATTCATTTGACATATATTACCCTCCATTATCCGATCTGAGTTTTAGAATCAGAACTCCATGTAGTTTCTCCACCCAAGCTTTGTAATGTTTGAAGTGGCTGAACACTTCACTCTTTTCTTTCATAAAGTATAATTTTGTGAATCAAGAGAAATCGTCTGTAAAAGCAACCATAATACGAACCCCCCCGGTAGATGGGACATGTGCTGGACCTAGAACATCCGAATGAATAATTTGTAAAACCTTTGTAGATTTGTGATCTGATTGCTGTGGGAAAGGCAACTTATGAATCTTTCCTAAAGAACAATCATCACAAGTTTTTATTGGCTGATCTGATAGTGAGACACCTTCTATTTTACCAGCTTTGACCATTTTTGATAGTGTGTCATAGTTAACATGGCCTAGCCTTTTATGACAAAATTCATTTTCAGATTGGACACCAAAATAGAGAACATCATTTTCTTTAGAATCTGCCATATCCTTTCGATAAATTTTAATTGCATCTCTAGTTCGCGTAAGTGCTATCTTGTTTAGCTTGCTCACAACTTGCCTACCTCCTTTAAGGGAGACCTCAAAACCTTTACTCTCAACAAAAGATGTAGAAAAAAGGTTCTTTTTGAAATCAGGAACAAACAAAACATTATGAAGTGTTTTTTTTATTGGTTTTCCTCCTACATCTACCAGCAATGAGACATCACCCTGTGCAGACGTCTGCACACTCATTCCACAGGCATAGTAAATGTTTCTTGCAGGTTTTGACTTTAGATTTGTGAAAAGCGATTTGTTCCAGCAAATATGTGTTGACGTTCTGGTGTCCATTTTCCACCCAGTGCCTTAGAGCCCTCCATTGGTGCTGCCATTACAAATAACTATGAGTCATCTTGCCCAATGAAGCTCAACTACTCATCCTCCTCAGTAACAGATGACGAAAATAATGAGTTTTTCTGTAATTGCTGACTAGAAAATCCTTAGTTAAATGGACTCTCCTGCCATCCTGGCCTATATAACCATGTCTCATTTGCCTTTTTGAGATTAGGTCAGTACCAATAACCATGACCTCTCTCTGAAAAGTAAAAATAAGCAGTAAAAGACTGTCTATTTTGACCTTGATTGAACTGTTAAAACTGAATCCTGATTCTGATTAAACAAATTCCTTTGCTGATTAAACTTATTTCTCCTCTGATTATACTGTCCCTTCCTGTCAAAGTCTGTGTTGAATACTTCTACGTTCTTTTCTCCACTAAGCATCTTTGACGTAGACTCCTCTTCATGTATAATATTAATAGCTAACTGAAGAGTCCATCTGGATTTGTCATGCTTTTTCAATTCAGTAGATGCATCTTTCATGCTACTAGGAAGACCCCTAACTATCAATGTAGCTTGTTGGAACTTAGAAAAAGAACTTCCAGCACAAGCATGAGCATTAATTAGAGCTCTAAATTGTCGGTATACTCGACCATTGTTCCCCCCAAGTATTTGTAGTCCTATATCTTTCCAGCCAACATAAGTTCCTCCGAACATTCGCCTTTCATAAGAAGTCTTTAGTGACTTCCATATGTCGATCGCCTTTTTCATTTTGATTCTCAACATGACCATGTTCTCCGAAAGGCAGAGTTTGAGAGTATTTTGAGCTTGTGAAATCTTCCTCGCCCATGTTGGATCAGCTTCATCAAGTGATCCATCTAGAATGTCTAGCATACTTGCATTTTCAAAATGTGACTCAACCATATCCGCTCAGTAAGCATACTTTTGACCATTAAAAGTAGGGATTCTTGAAGACAGGTCCATAACCTATTCTTCTATGACAACTGGTGCAGGTGGATCTGCAGGAGTAGTAGTAGAAGTAGACATAGCTTAAGCAAAAGCTTTTCAAGAAGTCCCTACAAAGTACTATATTTCACTATTTCAATTTCTCACAGTTTACTGAACTTTACCACACTATAGATCTAGACTCACAGATCTAATTAACACACAACTCAGCACATAAGAACCTTAGCATGCACACTATTAACTCCTAAAGTTACAGCCAAATTGACCCAGGAGACCATAAGATAGAAGACCTGCAAGTTTCCCAAAAACTGCTTTTTTTGTTTCCCTTATCCCAAAACTAGATACAGAATTATTTCTATGTCCTAATCTTTATACTTTGAGAGAGCATCTACTGCCCACTAGCTAATCAGATGTCAGTACCTTTAATAGTAGTACTGTACCATAGTACGACAAGGTACACTAGTGTACTTCCAAAAACCCATATCTAACGAGCCTGAAAATGAATAGTAAAACACTATTTTCTAAAGCGATACGCTACATAAATAATCTCTCCAGGTATTTACAATCTAATGCCGTACATGTAATGTTCCTTGCTTAGTCCACAACCTCAAATACTTCCATCATGCTGTGGCAAACTTGTACGACTATCAGGGACGCTTACGAAGCTCCTCGTCATCTATGGTCCCCATCAGAATTTACGCCGTTAATCTAATGTGAAACAACGTCTAGTATTTGCAATTTGGTATCAATTTTCCCAGATGTCCGGTTTAGTTTACGTCTGCCAGATTCTTAGAATCTAGTCGTCTAATAGATGACATGTGTCCATGACCATTCCGCGTTTCCTACAATGTCTAAAAAACCGACTTGTGTATATGTGAACGTACTAATACTCTTTGAGAAAACCTTCTACTGTCACACTATTTAAGGTATGTATTATATTTCAAATCACATCAAAATATTCTAATTACTCAGACTTCCCTCACAGCTCTATATACTGAAGACAAAGCTTTCAAAAACAACAATGTGTGTACTTTCGAAATACGTTCTCCATTGTGCCAACTTGTTTTTCGGGAGTGTATTCATCAGTGTATTTTTTAATGAGTCACTGTAACACCAATTGAAACATGAATTCTGGTTCCTACTAAATCGGAGTTACTAAAAAACATTGAAATTCCCAAAACTCATTCTTCCTCACATTCTGAGGTATAGAGAAGATGAAAACTTTCCCAAAACAACACGCAGAATGCACATGGCCCAATTGATGTGCAACCACTTGATCACACGTTCATTTTAGATATTTTTCACTTCTCCACCAAGCATAATGATATACATTATGGCTTTCAAACTTAACCTCGTTAGGGTCACTCATTGCAAATTGAAAGGTTTAATTGAGGACGCATCTTATTGTGCATCGAACTGTCAAGGTTTACCCTCGTAATCTCAAAGAATCATTTCATTCATTCAATAAGGGTCGTAGTCCATCAGGTGTTTCTTGTTGATCATTGATCGTACGGACACGTTTACTGGCTTTAATATTTGTGTCACCTGGTAGTAATATTTCTGTCACCTCTCTATCAGGTTGTGCCAACGAAAAACGAATTGCTTACGTGCTCGATTGGGATGAGAACCATGTAAGATCTTGTTCACCTGGCTAGGAATTTTAAAAATTTCGAAAAGCACAAAATTTGAACGTCATATTTATGAACAAGCACAGATTAAAATATCTACTAGCGCGGCTCGAATGTACAATTTGTACGTATTTGTCATTTCGTTCTACCAACCGTTTCGAAATCCATTTCAAAATGAAAATTTGTAATTTATAGCTTGCCATTATGTTTTAAACGTAAAGACCTTTCCATGAAGGAAAAGAATCGTTAGAGAAATATCATTCAGCAGAGATGTTTTCATTGCTTTCACAATCCCCTTGAACGTAGGCAAATGGCCTTAGCCAATTGTGAGGTCATCATTGCTCGTCCGCCGTGGATGATACCTTTTTTTTTCCAAGTGTACCTATAGACACGTCTTATGTGTGGCAAGTCTTCTCAGAGGGACAATTGAGGAGAATCTCTATACACTAGACAAAATGAGCGTTTGCTTCGGAAAATTAAAATTGGACAGTTGTTGTTTTGTCCCAAAAGTTTGGAGAATCTTGTCGATCTTTCGTAAACATATTTAAAAAAAAATGAAAAATTCAGCATGGCCTAGTCCAGAAAGGTATGTTTCCCAGTAAACAACCCGACATTTTGCTCGATGGACTACGACCTTAGCTTTGTTTTTCAGATTATATTTTTTTTTAGTACCGCACTATACGAAGCAATACGACTTTTATTAAACGCCCTCGTTTTTTCCGTGATGCAACTTTCCCCTTATTAAAATTCAATAAGAAGTCACAAAAGTCAAAATTTCAAATTCCCAAATCTGTCATTTTTGTTTTTCAAATTATGGACACTCGAAATCCGACCGGTTTATTGCCCCCTCTTAAATTAAAGCCTTCTATATAAAACGCGTTAATAAAAAAAAAATGATAAGCGAAATGAAACTCTGAGACCTCTATAAGTTCTCTGAGTGGAAAGCTTCTAAGAAGGCTCTAGGATAACCCTGAACCCTTTGTGTTTCAGCAAAAACAACTGCCACCTTGGCAGACAATAACGCTGACCAACTTCACCCCTATGAAGGCAAGACTCCCCTAAGTCGATAGCAAATAGAATCTTTGAATTTGCTCCCTTGAGCAGTAAGTTATAGAGGGTCAAAGTTGACCTTTTGTACCGAAGCTCTCTAGGAGAGAGGGTCCTATCTCCTAATTTTTCTAAGTCCTATCTCTCTCACAAACTCTATCTACTGATGTACGTGGCCAATCGGATTACAGTTCCGTACACAAAAGTACAGCTGCCGGTGTACTTTCTGTACGGACACTGTAGGACTTGGCCTAAATGTTGACACGTGGTATGTTCGGATTTGCTCTCGTAATCCTCGCACATGCCGCGATCCAATGTAATTCCGCCACGTGTCATCCAATGTGGCGATGATCACAAACCGCCGAAATCCTCTTCCGCGATCTCGGTGTTAATTCCAGCCGTCCGATTAAATGCAGATTTAATCGTAGCCGTAATAAATACATGCGCGATATTCGTTTCATTAAAGAAATAAGTGCGCGGTATTGGTTTCTTATCCGTACCGTAATCCGTACTTTTACATTAATGGATCTATATCTCCCGTAAACAGTAACAATTAAATGAATTATCCTACTTGACAATGTTTAATTAAATATCAAACCATATAGTATGTAACAGTAGTTAAAGACTTAAGGGCTAAGGCTACCGGCTACCATCTGTCTGTCGTCCAGTAGGTACCAGGATCAAATCTTGTGGCCGGCACATACCTTTTAGTGAATAAACTTCTTAATAATATATATTTCGTGAAACCTCTAGATAGCCTAGGTAGCAATGGCTCTAGCTCCCTCTCGAATTTCTCAGTAGTTGGAGAGAGAAGTTAGAGGTAGATTGCCTCGGCTTCTTTCTATATTTCTATTTAGACCTTGAAAATACTTTAAATGGACCATTAATTTCTACACTCCCCTTATTTTCTAGTTAATCTTTAATTTAAGAACACACTTATCCCCAAGAAAAGTAGCTTAGGGGAAGGCACAAGTTTGGTCATCATATCTGCTACTATCTCACTATTTGGTCGGTACTCTAAACTCATTATTTTGTTTTCTACTTTCTCTCTTACAAAGCTGAGTCTGATGTCCATGTGTTTAGCTTTAAATTGATGTTTAGGATTGGCAGAAATAGCAATTGCTGCCTGATTATTACAAAATATTTTCTGCACACCACTCGTAAGGTGACCAAGCTCACTAAGCAAAGACTTGACCCACATCAATTATTTTACAGCAGAGAAATACGACATATACTCAACCTCCATGGTGGACTGAGCAATAACTTTTTGATGTAAGCTACTCCAACAGAAAGCCCCATCACCCACATATAATACATATCTAGAATTGCATCTCCTCATCGGAGCATCACCATAACTAGCATCACTCCAAGTAGTGATGTCAGTATTCTCTCCACCCAAATGCAACCATAGATCCCTAGTTCTGTTCAAATACCTAAGGACTCTCTTAGTTGCCTCCCAATCCCTCTTAGTGGGAGCATTTAGACTTCTACTCAGCACTTCTACAGCTGCAGCTAAATCCGGCCGGGTACAATTCATAAAATAGATTAGACTTCCCACTACTTGCCTGTAAGGAATAGTCTGCATGAACTTCTGTTCTTCAGGAGATAATTCCTCGTCTAAGACTATGACTCCTTCTTCCTCACTCCCCTCACTTCCCTTCTTCAACTCCATTGGAGTTGTACAACTATTAGCTTTATCCATTTGAAATTTTTCAAGCATGTTCCCTATTGCTTCCTTTTGAGTCAATCTTATAATTTTTCTTTTTTAATCTCTTTCTACTTGAATTCCCAAAATATATTTTGCTTCCCCCATATCCTTCATTTCAAATCTCCCCTTAAGATCGGTTTTCAGTTTACTAATTTTTTCCATTGATTTACTTAAAACAAACAAATCGTCTACATAAATTGCAATAAATAGAAAACCTTCCTCATCTTCTAAAACATAGATTGAGTGATCTGAGTTGATCGGGATATATCCTAAACAGGTAAGAAACTCTTCAAGCTTCTTATTCCACTGTCGGGGTGCCTGTTTCAAACCATAAAGAGATTTAATCAGCCGGCATACCTTACTCTCCTCTCCTTCCTCCACAAACCGTTCGCGTTGCAGCATGAAGATCTCCTCTTCCAATTCTCCATGCAAAAAGGTTGTCTTGATGTCCATTTGGTGCACTTCCATGTCTTCCGCTGCTGCCAGGTTGAGAAGTATGCGGACGGAGGGAAATCTGACCACCAGGGCAAAGGTTTCCTCGTAGTCAATTCCCTCCTTTTGTGTAAATCCCTTTGCCACTAATCGGGCCTTGTAGCGCTCGATTGTGTTATCTGGGTTCAGTTTTAATTTGAAAACCCACTTACAACCGATTGGTTTTCGGTTAGGTGGACAATCCACCAGCTCCCAAGTATCAGCTGACATAATTGAGGCCATCTCCTCATTGATGGCTGTCTTCCACCTATTTCTTTCTGGACAAGTCATCGCCTCTCCATAAGTTTGAGGTTCATCTTGATGATATAGTTTAGTTACCTTGTTATTAACTTGTTTTTCTTGTAATCTTTTGCTACTTCTCCTTCCCCCCTCAAAATCTGAGGCCGGAAAAGATTGTTCTCGTGGATTCTTTCGAACAAACTCGACTTCTCCCCTATCCCTTGATTCCGAATCAATTTCCACCACGTCTTTCGCTTCGGGTAGAGTTGTCACTGGAGTTTCCACAGCCGAGTCCTTTTCGGTTTGATTTGTACATGCAAGAATGTCATCGTCTCTAAAACCTGGATAGTTAGGAAGCTCAAAGTCATCAGAATTTTCTGACTCAAATCTGATTTTTACTGACTTTGTATATTTGAAGGGATCCACAGACTTTCCTTCATCCATAACTACTAGATGTTTTACTAAGATTATATCTTCCCTTTTCATGTCATAAACTGTATACCCTTTAACATCCTCATCATATCCTAATAAGTATCCCGGTTTTCCTTTAGGATCTAGCTTCCAATTAGACTGATCTCTATCTAGACTGAATACTTGACTGCCGAAAACCTTTAAATGAGATATGTCTGGTTTCCAACCTGTCCAACTCTCATAAGGTGTTTGATCTTTTATAGCTGAAGTAAGAACTCTATTTTTGAGGTAATTAGCACAGTTCATTGCTTCTCCCCAAAACCTTTTTCCTATCTTTTTATCTGACAACATAATTCTAGCACTATCACTTAGTGTTCTATTTAACATTTTAGCTACCCCATTCTGTTCCAGGTTTTCTAAAACTGTCTTTTGGTGTTGGACTCCATCTTCCCTCATACAATCATCAAACTGGTTAGAAGTATACTCTCCACCATTGTCACTCCTTATTCTCTAGATTGGAGTTTCATGGAGTTTTTCGCTCTATGCTTTATATTGCCTAAAACAATCCTGAGCTTCGGACTTCATTTTCAAAAAATACACTCGGGAATACCAAGACCAATCATCAGTGATAGTCATCATAAATCTCTTCCCCCCCGGTGAGGGCACTTTAGCCGGTCCCCAAATATCTGTGTGTAGTACATCTATAATTTTTTCTCCCTTATAGGTGGCTGTTTTTGGAAAGGATAATCTATGTGTTTTACCTTGAGCACATCCACTACAATCACTTATATAATCACTCTTAGTGAACTTAATCCCTTCCACCACTCCCATCTTTTTCATCTCTCTTAACTTGTCAAGATTCACATGCCCTAGCCTCTTATGCCACATCATAATATCATGAACACCAGCATAATAAAGTTTATTCGTTTCATTACTTAAAACCAGCTTAAACATCCCATGGCTACCTTTTCACCAATGAAATAGACATCTTCTTCAAAACTTGCAGTAATGACTCCTTCCTTAGTGCTAGTAAAAAAACCCTTATCATCTAATACAGATGTAGAGATGAGGTTTTTGTTTAGCTCCGAAATAAACAATACATCGAATAATGTTACTATAGATGTCTTTCCTTCTACTAACACTTTCAAATCTATCGATCCTACAAGAGTAGTGGTGACTATCCTCCCATCCCCGTACTCTATCTCTACGGTGGGAATCTTTCTTATCTTACTAAATAGGTGCCTATCCTTAGACATGTGCATGGAGGCACTTGAATCTACAATCCAGCGTGCTTCACCTTTCAATCCACTATAAGCACATTTCTGCCTTCATGGAGTTTCGACCTCGTTTTTCGCCTCCAACTCCTCATCTAAAACGAGCTCATAGTCCTCGTCCTCTGATTCCGCTCATGTACCTATGTCACGAGGGCCTTTTTCTTTCCTCTCGGGGTACCACCAGTCTGCCCCTACTTTAATTGAAGCACGATTTGCTTAGTGCACTCTGCCATATAGTACCCAGGTTTCTTACAAAAATGACATAAACCTTTGGGAGCCCTTGGTCCGAACTCATCGGTCAGATTTTTCTACTCCCTCCCCCCAAAGTTTCCTACCGGTTTTTCGGGAATCCTTGTTCCTCCAATCGGTCAGTTGCCAAGGCTTGGCCACTCTTTCCTCCCCTTCGGATCTCAATTGTATTCTCCCGAACGAGAATCATCCCTACCATTGAGTTCCATATCCACCTTGAGTCCGGCAAGTCCTGCACACGATTGACTATGTTCTCGAACTCATCGGGTAACTTCATCACTAAACAGTTAACCTTTTCTTTTTCACTAAAATCTTTTCCCGCACTCTCTAGCTCCATGAAGAGTGTAGCAAGCTCATTGCAAAATTCCAACATCTTCCCCCCTTTGTATACATACTCGTTAACTTTCTAATCAGCCAACTGTTGATGCTGAATCGTACCACTTCTGTAAATCTCTATGAGAGCTTTCCAAAGATCGGATGCCCTTTCTACCTGCAAATGAGGACATGCAAGTCCTTGAGTGAGATGGCGTAGGATGAAGTGCTTTGCCGCCATATTGTTGAAGTCCCAGGTTTCAGTATCATTCTCCTCGTTCCTCGGAATAGGTGACATGAATGGCGAACCAGTTGCTATTGGTGTGGTCGCCTCCTTCTCCTTTCCTTTGTCCACCACCTCTCCTTCCTTTGTTTCCTCCGTTGACGGTGAATCCTTTTTTCTGGTGAATGTGCTTCCTCCAAACCCTGGAGGAATTCCAAGACTTGATGGACGCCCCAACCGTCCACTCACTATCCCCCAAAACCGTTTTTCGCATAGAGCTCCTATCAACATACTTTCCTAGTATATGAAGCTAGTTCAATTAAAGTTTGGTACCCTAGAGGGTGGGCCCATAACCTGAAGCTATGAGACCTCCATAAGTCCTCAGAGTGGACAGCTTCTAAGAAAGCTCTAGGATAACCCTAACCCCTTTGTGTTTCAGCAAAAACAACTGCCACCGTTGCAGACAATAACTCTAACAAACTTCACCCTTGTGAAGGGAAGACTCCCCTGAGTCAATAGCAAAAAACAATCTCTGAATTTGCTCCCCTGAGCAGTAAGTTACGAAGGGTCAAAGTTGACCTTTTGTACCGAAGCTCTTTGGGAGAGAGGGTCCTATCTCCTAATTTTTCAAAGTCCTATCTCTCTCACAAACTCTATCTACTTATGTACGGAGCCAATCAGATTACAGTTCCGTACACAAAAGTACAGCTGCCGGTGTACTTTCTGTACGAACACTGTACGGCATGGCCTAAATGTCGACATGTCCGGATTCGCTCCCGTAATCCTCGCAGATGCCGCGATCCAATGTAATTCCGCCACGTGTCATCCGACGTGGCGATGATCACAAACTGCCGAAATCCTCTTCCGCGATCTCGGCGTTAATTCCAGCCGTCCAATTAAATGCAGATTTAATCGTAGCCGTAATAAATACATGCACGGTATTCGTTTCTTATCCGTACCGTAATCCGTACATTTACATTAATGGATCTATGTCTCCCGTAAACAGTTACAGTTAAATGAATTATCCTACTTGACAATGTTTAATTAAATATCAAACCATATAGTATGTAACACTAGTTGTCGTGCATGTGTCAAATAACATGAAGATGCATGCAATATCATCAGTTGTGCTCAACTTAAACTCAAATGATAGCGTGATATCGGAAATGAAATAAATCATAAAAGTAAAAATGGGTAAATACAACAACAGGCAAGGTGGAAGAAAAAGAAAGGTCAACGACTTAGCTGGATATGGTTAGGTCGGTTTATTTACTAAGCCGATGGATGACCACTAGGCCCCACGGTCTATTTATATTCCTTGCAGGAGTTATCTTATCAAGGATAATCTGAATTTATACTTAAATAGTATAAATCAAAGCATAAACAACCGAGAAAGATAAATAAAAACCGAAAATGACAATATGCCCGACACTTATGAGGTTTGAGATAACCAAACTCAAAAGATGCGCAAAAGCCAAATAGAAATAAATACACAATCACAATAAATAAAAACAACACAATAATAACCCAAAATGCAACTTCCACACTAATTAAAGTTCAGCCACAATCGGGAAAAGAAGTTTGTGTTGCAAGATCGCGGTCGAAATCCACTCGAAAAGATGAGAAAAGTGAAGGGAAACCGTGTAGGTCTTGGCCGAAGCCGTATAGATTAATTTGTAAGGCTTTACAAGATATTGATAATGTAATAGAAAACTAGACGCTTCACGCAAAGGCAGAAAATCGCCTCTAAGCTGTCCGAACAATTTTACAAATAAAAAGATGGCTGCAGATAATCCTCAATACTGAAAATAAATCAAATGAATAATTCCTGCACTTGAAAATTGTGTGCAGGAAATGATAAGAAATGAACTAAGTAACAAAAACTACGCCTAGCGAAAACAAGCCAATCAGAGTACAGCGTGCTATGTCAATATTTGCGTCTAGTTTGGATTCAGCCAATAGGAAGCCGAAATCCTATGCCCTACGTTACAAAATCTATAACCTACGGATTAAAACCCTTCCTATCTACATGTGAATGCGTGAACCTCCAAATGGTTCACGATTTAAAATAGTCCAATAGCGTAGCTTCGTCAAAACTGACAGTCGATTTGTATGTCACTTGCGTCGACGGTTCAGATGTGATATTACAAAAATCGCATATTTTGTGTCGACGGTCGAGATGCTACTCCACACGAAATGATTAAAATTTGATGTCGGTAGGGATTCAAGGGAATGAAAGCTTGTACGGTAGGACCGCAGCTGCGGTCCACTTTGTCGTCGCGCGAATTCCAGATAATATAAGTCGTACGGTCGACGTGAAGTGATGAAAATTGTCGTCGGCGAGAATCACGGAAAATGTATATAGTACGGTAAGTCGTCGGTGAAAAATCTAGGAGAAATAAACAAGGTACGGCAGGACCGCAAGTACGGTCCAATTTGTGGCCGCGGGAATTCCGGTCGACGTAAGTCGTACGGTCGATGCGAAATAATCAAATCCGCCGTCGGCGGAAATCGCGGAAAATATACGTCGTACGGTAGGAGCGCGGGTACGATCCAAATCACCATCCCGGAAATCTCGGAAAATGTAGGTCGTACGGTACACGTCGTACGGTCCTGCGAATCCCAAATAATACCCAAATACAAATTAGTGTAGCGGTTGCCCGTCCTAACACCCAAATATAAACAACTAAAATAGCCGACGAGATGCGGTATGACATATTTAAAGACTTAACGGCTAAGGCTACCGGCTACCGGTTGTCTGCCGTCCAGTAGGTACCAGGATCAAATCCTGTGGCCGGCACATACCTTTTAGAGAATAAACTTCTAAATAATATATATTTCCCGTAAATTTCTAGATAGCCTAGGTAGCCATGGCTCTAGCTCCCTCTTGAATTTCTCAGTGATTGCGACAAGTTTGAGAGTTGGAGAGAGAAGTTAGAGGTAGATTGCCTCGGCTTCTTTCTATATTTCTATTTAGACCTATAAAATACTTTAAATGGACCATTAACTTCTACAAGAAACTCGATTTTCAGCAACTACCGGTACTTGAAATAAGTACAAAACTAGTGGTATAAATTACAATAATGTTGTATAGTATGGACATTAGAATATATCTACGGATCCTTCATTATTTTTCGTTTTTTGCACACTCTGTTGAACTTGCCTTCAATTAAGAGAGATACAGGTCGCTTGACGACGATTATAACAATATTGGTTTTTATTCATCAACAAAGTAGATAGCTATTAGCTTATAAACATTCATGTGTTATGATATATCAAAATAAGAAAAATTTGTTTGTAATTCCAAATGTGATTACACATCACTAATCCATGTACAATACCGCTATGGAGATTATTGTTGTTTTCCATGGCGAACCCATTTTAAGTAGTTAATTTACCATACAATAATAAATGCCCATGAGGAACACAGTTTTATCAATTTTAAGTCGTTGATATTTATTACATAATGAACAACGTAAAAATGGAATGTAGCCGAACTCTTCAAACGCAAACCCGATATATCAATGACGTCCAAAACATACCGTGACAAACCCATCTGTGCGAAGTATTCGCATGAAATATCTCCATACCAATAACATCTTTATACAAATTATAGACCTTTGGTCGTCTGTATGAAAACCTTTAAATAGGCCAACTTTCTGTTTGTCTCTACCCCTAAGCGGCGTGTCTTTCAGTTGACGTTAGCAAACAAGTAACGTTGTCCCTCGACCCATGTCAGCGATCAGGTAACTTTGTCTTTACTTCAAAACAGCTAGCCTTCCGTTTCAAGAAGTACGATTTCATGCCGTTCATTTTTTGCTCGATTTTGCATTTTTGCGTCAAACGTTGTGTTATTTTGGGTCGCGCCTACAAATGTCTATACAAACGTCTAAAACAGTACAACAGTACTTAAACGTTTCGACAAAAAGGACACGGTCTATGCGCGTGTAATGGGCACAATCAACAAGCACAATAAATGGGCATGATAAACAAGCAGGATCAATTAGCACGATCAACTCGCACGATCAACAGGCATGATAAACAGGATATGGTCCATGCCCATGTAACGGGCATTGATTTGATGTCAACAAATGGTTAGCTTTGTCCCTCAGCCTTTGTCCCTCAACAATATATTAACATCCCTCAAAAGAGAAGTGTAGCGTGAGGCATTCATTTATATTCCGGAGATTCCACAAGATTACTTATTTCAAGTGTCAACCACTAAAATGCAGAGGATCATGTAAAACAAGACCGGTTACTACTTTAACCTGTTGAGTAATAGTAAATGAGAGGATTTGGAACAATAGGAAAAATGATTGATACTCTTTTTCTGTTGGGCAAGCCAAGTACTTTGGAAGTTCCACCTTTTTTAGAAGTTATTTCCCATGTTTTAAGTGCCCTTGTTTTTAGTTATAAAGATGTTACATTATTTTGCGAATGAACAAAGCGGCTTAAATCGCGTGGAGTGATGATTTGTGGAATTTTGGCAATCTTGCCAATGAGATGGGGATTGTTAGATTTCATTGTGAATCGTGCAAAGTGACGCTTTGGCAAACTTGAGTGTTTATCGTGTTTGCGTGCGAAGCGCTCACCTTCAATTTGGTTATGCTACATAGCGAATCGTAATTAGAGTAAATTACTCTATTTCGGTCGCTCAAAATTTTGACTCTATCACATGAAATACAATAAACGATTCTAACTTTTTAATTATTCTACTTAAGGTAGAGTTTAATTAGCGATTTTAATTCTAATAAAGGTTCGTTTTAAATAGTGTGGAGAACGAACGACCTCCGACCGTGCAACATAGTACTTTATTAAGTAAAAAAGTAAAAATAATGATTTTATACAGGTCGTTATCATTTAACTGCGTTTTAACAAGCCACGTAGTGCAAACATCATAGTGACAATAAACTGTATGTTTTGTCAAATTATGTATAAATACCTTATTTACAGAAGATGATATTAGCGTGCCACATTAGAGTACTTAAATAAATTATAGTAAACTTCATAGTTGAAAAAGCTTTATCACATAAATTAGCATTCATTACTCTATTTTTTTTTAGTTTTTGTACTCTAATTTTTTCATTACTATAATTACGATTCACGGTGTAGTATATCAATGCCCGTTACACGGGCATAGACCATGTCCTGTTTTATCATGCCGGTTTATCATGCCCGTTACACGCGCATGAACTGTTTACTATTTATCAAAAGGTGTAAGTACAGTACTATTGTACTATTTAGGACGTATGTACGTACATTTGTAGGCGTGACCCAAAATTACACAACGATTGGACGGTAAATCGAGCAAAGAATTAACAGCACAAAATCGTACTTTTTGAAAAAGACGGTTTTTCTCTGAACCTCCAACATTCTATGATCGTACGGTCAAAAAGAAAGGATAGACGGCTGAAGACTCATAACAGGTGGCGGCATTATCTCTATTTATTGATAAGATCGGATATCCACAATCTGACGGTAAAAAACGATTGCCGATGGGGTACTTTGAAAATTACCTAATCGGTTTTCAGTATAAACATCTACACAGTTTGTTTTTTCGATTGTATTGAAATGTAGCGGCGCCAAAATTGTGAAACATTCAATTCTTTTTTGGCATCGGCATTTGAGCCGTAGTAACATATGCTAGCTCACTTTAGACGTCAAATTTTTAACTACATTTAATGCAAATAAGTGTGCCTACATTTGATCTTATTCCTTTCATACATATGTTTAAAGTTCAACTGTAAACTAATGAAGCTTAACCACAAAACACCAAAATGCTAAACCATCATATCAATTGAAACAAAACCATAGCCTAACCTTGATGATTCTTTTGTAGTACATTCTATGTGCACAAAAGGAAAGAAAATTTATTTTAAAAAGCTTTGAGAAAGATTCTATTCCGATTCAAGTGAAGTAGACACACCAACGCAATTGGAGGGAAACATATTATTAGGAATCAGAAGCGTTTTTAACTATGCCATAAACCATTGGATTATATTCTTTAGGCAAGAAATTGAGATGTATAGGCTTTCACCTTCGATCGTTACATCTTGGTTGAAAATCGGAAAAATATGTGAGAAGAAAACGGAATTTGACTATCAGAAAAGTGTTAAACTCTACTAATGATGGGTGGTGTACCTGAGACAAATGTCATCTACTATGTTTTCAAGCCTATCCCAACAATTTAACTATTCACCCACCACAAAATTGTGTAGGTTGTCATTTTTGTTTGGAAAAAAAGTATCTAATACTCTTAAAAATGTGAAACAAACAATTAATGATAGGACCGCAAATAAAAGACAAAGCTCACATACTGTGAAGCCACACACCGACAAAAGCATAAAATACTTTTACCTTACCAAAACACACATATATTAAAACATAATGTTCCTCACACTTACAACTGTTCCTTACCCTCACTACACTTAGCTTAGCTTTGTCATGACTTGGTGAAAAATGCCACTATCTAACTTATACTCCTCTACCAGAAACAATATAAATACTCATCAAACTTATACTTCAAAACAAAACAAGATGAAATTCTATGGGTTCCTTTCCCCCACAAATATTGGAGACCTAAAAAAGCTTATCTAGATAGTGCTGACTCTAAGTTGATACAAACCCAAATGACTAACACCTTGAGAGTCTGAACTCGTAAACAGGTTCACCCATGTGAAAAAATACTTTCTATGTGCTCAGTTTCACCACAGAATGCAAAGCTTTAACATGTGTTTTGAACAACATTCCCCACTTTGAATTTCTCGTAGAAATGCTACCACCTTGGCAAGAAAACACTTTGATCGACTACACCCTTGTGTAGCTTGGACTCCCTTGAGTCCGAAGCTAAAAGAATCACTGAATTTGCTCCCCTGAGCAGTTAGTTATGGCTGGCCAAAGATGGCCTATAAATACAAAAGGTCACCTAGAGAGAGGCGCCTCAAACACGCTAAGTCCCGTAACTCCTACTCACAACTACCTACTACTATACTCTAGGCCAATGAAAAATAGTGTATAGTAAAAGATGGTACAGTGGATGATTGTACTTCTTGTACGGCCATTGTACAACATGGCCTCTGGTTGACACTTGTCAACTTAGGAGCCATCGTTCTTCCTCCCATCTTTTCCGGCGTCCAATGATGTGGCGCCACGTGGCAAAGTGCGCCGCTATGTACAAAAACCGCCAAAGATTCATTCAGGTTTGGCGGAGGGAACGTCGTCCATCTTATCGTGTATTTTACACGGTTTGATTGGTGTTCGCAAGCGCCGTTTGACTATAGATGCTGTTTCGTCAATTTTGGTTTGTTTAAGTGAAAGTGACGTTTGCGTAACACTTTATTTATTTGCCAAACCACAAACGTGTTTCGTTTCGTTAACGGCTTAATGGTTAACGCGTACATCTACAAAGTACTCCGTAGACCCTAGTTCAAATCTTGTTTAGGGCAACTTTTGGTAATTTATCAATCTGTTTGCCTGTTTTTTTTTCTGACTATGGCGACAGCCATGGTGATTCTCTCTCTCTCTTCACTTTAGAGTCTAAATTAATAAGTTAATATTAATTACTTTTTTTCAACATAGACAAATACAAACCTAGAAAATACACACATTTTAACACTCCCGTTATTTTTAGTCTACTTCTTTTTCACCTTATTCTTAACAACAAAACACGGTTTTATATACATATTTTTTCTTTTTCCTTTTTCTTTTCCCCTCATAAAACTTTAAGTAAATACCCCCGTATTTGAAATAGTGTATTAGATGAACCAAAATAATAAATGCATCACACATTTTATTTTGCATGCCATTTTTCATATATCAGGGCTTTTGGAGCAAGGATTATATCCACCTCATTTCTTTTTCATGCGAGCAAAATCTAGATTCCCACTTGCATTTTAAACAGCCAGCCCTATCCCCAACCTGCAACACATACCCAGATGCTAACCCTTTTACAGGCACACCTTCATAAATGGCATCACTCCCTTTAGTGATGTTAAATCCATTACCCCCCAAATTTATCTTAAAATCACGAGTACCAACTAAGTTCCTCATAAAATCTACATCTTCCGTACTCATATATTTGTACATTATACTTACCTCATTTTTTGAACTTCCCTCACTCTCTCCTATGGAATTCTTTCTACTATCACTTTCTATTTTGATTCCCAAGAAATATTTATCCTCCCCTACACCTTTCATTTAATATTCCTCTTCCACCCTAACCTTTGAAGCTCCTTCTAGATTTACTTCTACCCTTTCCTTGGAATCCGTTGAAGTCTCCTTTTTAGACTTGTTTTCGTTCTTCAAAATATCTATAACGATATTCTCAATATTCTGATTTTTCCGTTCTTCCAACTTTAATTATAAATCTGACTTTAACATTTCTAAGTCATTTACTCTATACTCTTTGACATCCTCCTCATGTTTAATTCCCTCAAGTACCTCTTTTCTTTTTACCTCCCTTATACCTCCAAAAGCAAATTGTTGCTTTTGTGGAATTTTTGTGTGCTCTTCTCTCTTCCCCATATTATCGATGTGGAGAAGCTCCGAAATATCTTCATCATGTTTCTCCTCTTTCCCTTCTCCCTCCTCATTCAAATTCCAACTTCTAATTTCTTCCAAACAAGGACACTTTGCCACATAGTGACCCAGTTCCGTACAAAAGAAACAAACCTCTCTTTTCAAAGCTACCATTTCTTTTGTTTTTCCTCTCTTTCCACCGAAGTTCCGATATGGCTTATCGTTATCTTTCTTCCTCTCATCACGCTTGTGCCAGTCACCATCATTCTTCTTATCACCATTCCGCTAATCACCACCAACATCATTCCTCCCATCACGCTTCCGCCAATCACCAACAGCTATCAGTGCATTCACCCTGTCACTTCCCCTACGAAGCTCCAAAATGCTTTCCCTCACAAGAATCATCCCCATGGTAATGCTTCAAGTCCACGAGGAGCCATCCATTCCCTGCATAAGATTAATGATGTTATCGTACTCATCTGGGAGTTTCATAATTAGTGTGTTAATCTTTCTCACCTCAGATTCTACATATCCTGCACTAGCAAACTCAACAAATAACGTAGCAATATTGTTGCAAAACTCTACCATGCTACTGCCTTTATAAACATAGGCCTCTATTTCCTATTTTACTAACTGCTGCCTTTGTATAGTCTCACTCTTATAAATCTGAATTAGTGTTTCCCAGATTTGTGAAGACTAAGTTAGGTTTATAAGAATGATAGCTATAAACTTAGAAACGTTTCTAAGTATGATATGTTTTGCTATAGTATTTTTGTACTCCCAAATTTTTCTGTCATTTTCTTCATATTTTGGTATAGCTATAACCCCTACAAGTGGAATTGTGTGAGAGAGCCTAGCTCCCCTCACCACGTGTGTTCCTTTACCGTTCTCCCTTTTTCCCTCTTCTATGGCAATAATTTCCGTTTCACCTTCAGTTGCCTCTGAACTCCATTTGGTTTCTTGGAAGCCACAGTTGAAACTCCATATTGTGTTCGAGCGAAGCACGATGGCAGACATCTCACTTGTTTTGAAACAATTCCCTATAAATTCTTTTCTAAAAGCAATCCCTTCATCGCAAATTCCAAGTAAGTGAAGTCTGTTCCATCAAACATAGGCACCCTAGATTGTGGTCCCCTAACCTGAAATTCTATGGGTTCCATTTCGCCACACAAATCGCAGACTTATAGAAGCTTATCTAGATAGTCCCGACTCCAAGTTGATACAAACCCAAATGATTAACACCTTGACAGTCAAAACTCGTATACAGCTTCACCCCTATGAAAAAATACTTTCTGTGTGCTCAGTTTCACCACAGAATGCAAAGCTTGAACATGTGTTTTGGACAACATTCCCCACATTGAATTTCCCTTAGAAAATCCGCAACCCTGGCAAGCAAAAACTCTGACCGACTACAAACTTGTGTAGCTTAGACTCCCCTAAGTCCGCAACAAAAAGAATCATTCAATTTGCTCCCATGAGCAGTTAATTATAGCTGGCCAAAGACGGCCTATAAATACCAAAGGTCACCTGGAGAGAGGCGCCTCAAACACGCTAAGTCCCTTAACTCCTACTCACAACTTCCTACTACTCTACCCTAGGCGAATAAAAAATAGAGTATAGTAGAAGAAGGTACAGTGGCGGATTGTACTTATTGCAATTATGTGTCCTCCATTGGACCACAAAATACAAGAAGCCTTTAGATAGTATTTAACTAACCCACTTCAAGCCATAACCACTGCTGTCTAGGAGGCAAAATGACAGTTTGACTGCACCCTTGTGCAGCATGGACTCCCATGAGTCTGTAGCTACAAGAATCACTGAAAACGGCCAACCAGTCGAAAAGTTATGAGGTAGTAAAAATGCCAATTTGAACAAACTCCCAAAGGGAGAGGTGACTACCTACCAAAATTTTTTCTTTGTCCTGATTCCTGTTGTCTTTTGGAAAGCTTTCAGTCTCAGAGCAGCGCAGTAGCGCAGCTGCTATACAGCAGAGCAGCGTAGCAGCAGAGCAGCGGAACAGCAGAGTAGCGCAGCAGCAGAGTAGCGCAGCAGCGAAGCTGCAACAGAGACAGGACAACGCAACCACGATTATATTTGATATGATCCGTACGGACAACACAGCGTATGATATTAATAATGTGATTCTGTACAGGATATAGCAACTACGATAGATACGGTTTTAGTCAACTAGTGGGTAACTGAATGGTAGCTTAGTGATAGCTCAGTGGTAGCTTAGTGATAGCTTAGTGGTAGCTTGACATATTATTTGTAGCTTGGTGTTTTGACGTACCTCTTAAGTACAGTGGTGTTGCCAGTTCAACCCAAGTATAAGACTTAGGGCTCAGAACATATAATGTATCTAGACTTCCAAGTAGTAAAACTGCAGTCAGTTTTCGGGAAACTTCTGAGTATTATATCTTGAGTTGTTGTCGAGTCAATTGTGCTGAAACTTTGGGAGTTGTCAGTGTTTATGCTACTTTGTATTCTGATAGAGTTTTGAGAGGTTTGGGTTCTTGTATATGAATTGTTGAGCACTTGAGAACAGTTGTTTGGTAGGATTCTTGTTAGCTTCTGAGAGGGTATCATGTCTACCTCTACTACTACTGCTGCTCCTCCACCTGCACCGGTGGTTGTAGAACAACAGGTTATGGGCCTGTCATCAGGAATTCTTATATTTTCCGGGGATAAGTATGTTTACTGGGCGGATATGGTGGAGACACATTTTGAGAATGTCAATCTTTTGGATATATTGGATGGTTCGCTGGATGAATGTGATCCCTCATGGTCTAAGAAAAATACGCAAGCTCGTTCTATTTTAAAATTTTGTTTATATGAAGATTTAGCTATGTCTCGAATAAAAATGAAAAAAACAATTGATATCTGGAAATCCCTTAAAAGTGATTATGAAAAGGCTAATGTCTAGAAAGAGCTTCTATTGGCTAGAAAAATTTGGGACTATAAATACAATGGCGGTACAATGGCTGGATATTCTAACAAATTTCGTATCCTTGTAGATGCTCATGCTTGTGCAGGTGGGGTGTTTCCTCTGTTTCAACAGGCAGCTTTGCTCATGAGGGGTCTCCCTCGTAGTATGAAAGGAGCTTTTGACATGCTCAAACAAAAGATAAAGCTAGCTGGACTTTAAAGTTAGCCATCAATATTTTACTAGAGGAGGAAGCTACATCTAATATTCTCAATGCTGAGCAAGTAGAGGCTTTTAGTTCAGACTTTGGGAAGAAAGGTCAATTTAATCAGCAACCTAATCAGTTTAACCAGTTCAGACAGTTTAATCAGAGTGGACATAAACATTCCAACAATGCATGTTTTTATTGTAGTGAGAGAGGTCATGGATACAAATTTTGTCCTAAGCTTAAACAAGCTAACGATACAGGTTTATACACGCCCGGATGGCAACAAAGTCAGTTTTACAAAAACTTCAAGGGGCCTACACCTCGTGGAAATGCACTATTTTCGGCTTTTTCGTCTCTCCAAGACCAATCTTTGACGTTTTTTGTGGAAGACGACACGCATCTATTCGCTATGGCGGCAACAATGGAGGGCGCGAAAGACCTTAGATGGATAATGGATACAGGAGCGTCAGCCCACATGTGTTGGAACAAGGCCATCTTCAAAAATCTGAAAGCAAGGCCGGAGAAAAATATTTATTATGCCTGTGGATTGAGTGTCCAAACTCATGCTATGGGTGATGTGTCCTTGCTAGTTGATGTAGAAGGAAAAGCAATTGAAAGGACTCTTCACAATGTCTTATTTGTGCCTGACTTTAAGAAATATTTGTTTTCTATGTCGTTGGTAGAGAGTAAAGGCTTTGAGGTTAATTTGAAAAATGGTCGGCAGGTTGTTAGCAAAAATGGCAAGGTTGCCGTTTCAGGTACTAGAGATAGTAACAAGATGTATCGCATGGATATGGCTAATACCAAGGAGAATGATGTTCTGTACTCCGGTGTTTTGCACTCATATGAGTTGTGGCATAAAAGATTAGGCCATGTAAACTATCATAGTTTGAAGAAAATGATCATTGCTAGAAAAATAGAGCGTGTATCACTCACAGATGAGCCAGTCAAAACTTGTGATGGTTGCGCTTTAGGCAAAATCCACCAATTGCCATTTCCTAAGGAGTCAAAGCATCGGTCAACGAAACTGTTGTAACAAATTCATTCGGATATTTTTGGTCCTGCGAAGGTTCCATCTGCCGAGGGGATGAAATACATGGTCACCTTCACAGACGATTTCTCCAAGTTTACAAAAGTTTACTTCATGAAGGAGAAGAGTAAAGTGTTTGGTCACTTCAAACACTATAAAGCATGGGTTGAAAAACTTCATAATTTATCAATTTTGCAGCTTAGATAGGACAATGGTGGTGAATATACATCGAAAGAATTTGAAACCGTTTTACTCGAAGAAGGTATTAGTCATCTATTAACTGTTCCATATTCACCGGAACAAAATGGGGTGTCGGAAAAACTAAATAGAACTCTCACAGAGAGCTCCAGGTCGATGCTCGCAGATAAGAATGTGGATCCGAAATTCTGGGCTGAGGCTCTAAATTGTGCAGTTTATATTAAGAATATGATAGGATCCTGATCGGTAGACACTACTCCTTACGAGATTTGGTCAGGTAGCAATCCAAATGTTAGCCATTTCAAAGTCTTTGGTAGTCAATGCTTTATATTGGATACGCCCACAGGTCGATGGAAAATGGAACGGAAGGGATTACGAGGTATTTTGTTAGGCTATGACGATCACTCAAAAGGTTATAGAGTCTTTCTGTTTGAGAGGCAGAAAATAGTTGTAGCACGGAATATTATTGTAAAGGATGAGCTTGACTGCGTAGATTTATTTAAAATAACAGAGCAGCAAAAGGTACAAATGGTACAAGAATATGTCATTTTAGATTGCACGGAAGAAATTGTACCACAGATGCCAAATTTTCCGGTAGTGACTCCGGAGTCAGACTCTCTCCAAGTTCCTCAACAAGTTCAGTTCCAACAAGACCATTAGCGGTCAATCCACACAGATCGCAACCAGCGCAATGCGCGGCATCCGACGATCTCAGCCTCAGAAATTTTCGAGGGGAAGAAGATCCAGCAGTCGCCTGCAAGCAAGTTCTCACTTTCCTTACTCGGCAGCCTCATGGGAGCCTTTGACCATTCAAGAGGCCTTCTTATCACCAGAACAAAATCACTGGATTGAGGAAGCAAACGACGAAATGAAGTCCATCATGGAGGCTGAAACACGGGAGCTTGTGGACCTTCCTCCGGACCGAAAAGCGATCGGCAGCAAATGGGTATTCAAGGTGAAGTTAAATCTCGATAACACCATTGAACGTTAAAAGGCCAGACTTGTGGCAAAGGGGTATAATCAAAAGGAAGGAATCGATTTTGAAGACACATTTTCTCCGGTTGTAAGATTTTTGACAAATAGGATTTTGTTGTTTTTAGCTGCTATAGAAGATATGGAAATTCATCAGATGGATGTAAAGACGGCCTTTTTGCACGGAGAAGTAGAAGAGACCATTTACATGCAGCAGCTTGAAAAGTATGTGGAACTAGGAAAATAGCACTTAGTATGCAAGTTGCTAAAATCTCTGTACGGCCTAAAACAAGCCCCCAGACAGTGGAATCTGAAGCTTGATGAATTCTTGACTAGCCTAGGATTTCAAAGGATAAATTCGGATCACTCTGTCTACGTTCTAAAGGGTGAAAATGGGATAGTGTATATAGCAGTATATGTAGATGATTTACTATTAATTAGCAAATCAATGGCTGAAATTAACAAAATCAAAACTGCTCTAAACTCACGGTTCGAGAAGAAAGACCTCGGTGAGGCAAAATATATTTTGGGTATCCAGGTAGAGAGGGACAGAAATAAGAAAATAATAAAATTCACTCAAAAAGAGGCTATTGAAAACATGTTAGATGAGTACGGAATGGGGGTGGCAAAAAGATGTTTAACTCCAAAAGAGTGTTGAAATTGTTATTTTTATATAGTATTTTCTAGGTCTGAACTTAGTACAAAATAGAAAAGGTGGACAGCCTGCCTCCGCCTCCTCTCTCTTCCCACCATACTTGTCGTAGTCATTGAGGGATAGAGAGGGTGGTTGAGCCATGGCTGTCCTATCTTAAGCAAGCAAGGCTAAAGAGTGACTTATGTCACTCTCAACAAAAAGTTGAGTCCGGCAGGACTCGAACCTCCGACCGGTAGAGCGCGGCTTAGCCGTTAGCTCTAACCACTCTCTCGTAGAAGTCCATTAGCATATATTAGGTTTGATATTTACTTAAACAATGTTACGTCTATGAAATCGATTAACGGAATAACGAACGAAAGAACATGGAACCAAGTATTATATAGTGCGAAAATTATCTCGCACGCAAACAAATGAATCGGACATTTGTTTTCGACGGCAGACATTTAATATTGAATCTGATCCGACGGCATACATCAATGCCGACATCACGGAATGGTCACTTTTGGCGTTTATGGACGTGGCGTGACGTGGCGCCACGCGGAGGGATGATATTTGGTCGCAAGAATTCCGGCGAACATAAGGACAAGTGAAAAGTGGACACGCGTCCACTTAATGGCATTGCCGTACATGGGCCGTACAGAAAGTACATCGGCCATAGTACTTTTACTGTACTCTACAGTGTCCGATTGGTTCGTACTTCAATAGATAGGGTTTGTGAGAGGGATTTAGGACTAGGAGAATTTTGGTAGATAAGAACCTCTCTCTGTTTGAGAGTGTGTATAAACTTGGCATTTTTGCCGACTCATAACTTATCGGCTGGCTGACCGTTTTCAGTGATTCTTTTTGCTACATACTCAGGGGAGTCCAGGCTGCATAAGGTTTCAATCAAATTGTCAGTTTGCCTTCTTGGGCAGCAGTGGTCGTGGCTTAAAGTGGGTTAGTTAAATACTATCTAGAGGCTTCCCGTATTCTGCAGTCCAATGGAGGACAGAGAATTGCAGGTTATGAGCCCACCCTCTAGGGTGCCCACTTTCAATGGATCTGGGTTCATCTATTGGGAAGCCATGATGATGGGAGCTTTGTGTGAGAAACGATACTGGGGTATCGTCAGTGGACAAGTGAAACGTCCACCATCAGGATTTCCACCAGGATTTCGGGGAGTAAGGTTTTCTGCAACAACCGCTGCCTCAACCGAGGAGGCAGATGATGGGGACAGCAGTGTGTCCGAAAAGGAGAAAGGGAAGGAGACACCCCTCACTCCTATTGTCATAGTATCGGGAGCGGCGACCGTGAAGACCGTGTAGAACGATACTCAAATGTGGGAGGATGTAAACATAGCTGCCAAGAACTTCATTCTGAGGCAGCTCACTCAAGGTTTGGCCACTCCTCATCTTCACATTTACAAGGCCGAGGAGTTGTGGGAGAGTTTGGTGGAGATTTATAGAGCTGGAACTATTCAGGAGCTCTAGTTGGCTGAGCAAAAGCTATTGAGTTACACTTACAAAAGAGGAAAGATGTTAGATTACTGTAATGATCTTTCTTGTCTGTATATGGAAATGGAAAGTGCCGGGTGGACAGGTACAATGAAAATGAAAGTTAATACCCTTATCATAAAATTACCAGATGAGTTCAAAAACATAGTGTACCGAGTATACGGAATGCCTGATAGTTCATGGAAATGAAACATAGTAGTCAGGATGATAATTGTGCACGAAAACAAAATAGAGATTAGGAGAGGAGGAAAGAGCATTCAAGCTGTAGCAGGAAGAGGGGACCAATGGGGGAAGGACCCGAAGAAACCTTATAGAGGGGAGAGAGATCATTCTGGGGGACAAAGGCCCCCAAAGGGTCTTTGTCATTATTGCAAAAAGTCGGGACACTTTATTGCAGATTGTGTGAAGCTATCAGAGCTGAGGCTCCAAGCAAACCGTGGAAGGGGTTCTTCCGGAGGGAAGAAAAAGGCACTTGTGGTTACAAAAGTGTTAGGAGAAACCAAGGACGAGTCTTCTGAGGAGGATGGGGAACTTCTTCTTGACGAGAGTTTGGAGGAGAAGGATATTCCTCGGAGGCAGAAGTGTGCCTTTGGAGCAATCTAGGAAGCTCCACATGAAGGATGGATCATCGACTCAGGTGCATCCATGCATATGTGTCTTGCTTAGCTTCTTGCATGATACTTTGGGTTGCTTCTGCGGTCTATTTTAGACCAAAGAACAACATTGACTGTGGCTTGACGAGTCTAGGGCGATGATGGCTAAATAGTGAAGTCTAAGAGGAGAGTAAACATCTTTTTCCTTTGGGAAAAGTTGGTGGAAATTCTGACTGATCTTGGTTCGAGCGATTAAAACCAAATTGGATCATTGACATTTTGGCATTGAAATCCCTTACAAACTAAGTAGTGATTTAGTAGTTTAGAGATAGAATTATTAAGAGTGGAGAGTAGTGGAAACACTTTAAATAGAAGGGTTGAGCCAAAAGGGCAAGAGACCAAGCCAATGTTATGTGGACAAAAGCTTCTTCTAATTTAAAGTTTATCCTTATGTGAGTGTTTTCCAATGTGGATGTGTATTTTTCCAATGTGTGGAATGTGTGGTTGAAATTGATTGAAGTAATGGGATTTTCTGAGAGGTAGGAGATCCTATTACAAAGGGGGTCCGCGGAGCGTCCGAGTAATAACACGTACAGTTGAGTGTACAAGCAGTACATTTATCTATACGGTCCGTACAGTCATCGATATCGATGTTATCGCCGATAAACAATCGATATTATCTGTTATTTATCGGTGATGACACCGATAACGATATATCGTACCAATAAACCGATTATCGACAACCCGAAAAAAGGCCCTTATCGGTTATCGGCAAATCTTTTTTGATACACAACACTACTGTTTAGCTTGCTTAAAGGCTTTTTCATTTGTTTTCTTCCTCAAAAATTAAAAACATTTTGGGTTGTTATATTTTGAACGTTGTTCCATTGCCTAGAGCCAGTAAACCACGTGTTATAAATGAGTTGCACCATGTAAGTTATGATCGTATATTGAAAATCGTTAGAAATTTCACACAAACAAATTTTAACTTAAAATCTTCATTTGCTTACCAAGTAAGATTACGACACAAATTGTGTACTCTTTGGCCCTAGTGTTGTGTATCGGTAGCAATTATAACTATAGTTCATTTTTTGTCTACCGATGACTGGCATATTGGTCCGATATATCAAAAACGGGATTATAATGATATTGTCGCGATGAATTACCGATAAATATCGGACCCGATAATTACTGGGGATAACTGTACCTTCTTTTTAAATCTTTATGTTTTCTCCTCCGTTAATCTCTCTCTTTTTCACTTATTTTTCTCTCTTTTCCTTCTCTATCACGCTACATTTTATTTTCTTTTTTTTCCCTCAATCTTTTTTCTTTTGTACTTTCTTTTTTGTTCGTTGTTTTCTTTCTCGTCCTCTTAACTATCACCTCACAAATCTTATCTCTTTTTTGTTTTGGCTTTTCTTTCTTACCTTGCCATTTTTTCTTTAACAACCCTATTTTTCTCCGTCTTTTTGACTAACTCCTCTTAAAAATGCTACATCACTCTCCTCCTCATCCTACTTTTCGTCTTTCCCGTTCAATCTCTATCATTATCTCTCCTCAATCTACCCATTTTTTTCTCTTTTCTTTTTCAAACCATCCTCTCTTCTTTGTGGCCTCACTCAACGTTAGGCTTTAATTCATCCACCATTTTTTTACTCTTTGGATCTGTTCACCCTCTTTTTTCGTCTCCTTACATATTAGCCTTTGTCTCACCCACCCTCTCTCTACCTCTAATATTGTTTCTCTCAACATGTCACAAAAACTTTCTTTCCACCATCGCTTTAGTCCTCCTCCCACCCTATTTTGTCTTTTTTTACTCTTTATCACCCCTCTCCCTCCTCCCTTTGTCAATTTGCCCCTTTTTTTCACATTTTTTCCCTTCTTTGTTGTTGTCCTTTTTATTTGCCTCTCTCTAATTCCCACCTGCCCCCCTTTATGTTTTGACCTCTTTGCATTTTTTTTGTTGTTGTTATTGTTTGTTTCTTTTTTTTTGTTTTGTCCGTCTTTTTTACAATCACTCCCTCCCTCTCCTTGTCTCTCTATCTTTTTCCCCGAGAATCACATATACCCTCGCTCTTTATTCTATACGTTATAATATTTTATAACATTTGTGGCATTACGAATGACGATATTTTTATAAATGTATGTTATGATTCTTTAGTTTTGTTTTTTGCTTTTATATGTTCGTGAACGTGTCAATAATTTCAAAGTAACGTTAGTTATAAGCTATTATTGAGCTATTTTATCACATTTTTTTTTTGTGTTTCAATCCTTAGAGAGGAAGGTTGAAAATAATAGGGAGAGTCGAGGGTGTCGGAGTGTTTTGTAAAATTCGAGAAATGACATTAGAGGCTTAGAATCCATGTAATATTTTTGCACACGACGAACAAACAAACAAATATTTGAGTTATTGACCTTTTGCAAAACGATTTAAATGTTGTGAGTATGGAAAAAAAATGTGCAAAATATGTTTTTTATTTTTTGGTCATTTCGATTGCTCAAAAGAATGTGCAAAATAACGTTTTTATTGTTGGTAAGCGTAACTTTGCGTAAATTGTTGATCCTCTCACAGGTGTTAATATTTCATTTGAGTGGTGATTGAGCATGCCATGGTGATGGATTGCAAAAAAAAAAAGATGATAAGTATAAACACTTAATAGTTTTAATGATGGTGAATTGCATTTCAATCTTTCACATTACTTCAATTCAAATTAATGTTTAAATTATTAAACAACGTAATAATTTGCAAAAAAAAAAAAAAAAACAAATTAATACATTGTGCATCATTGTTGATGTAAATATATTATTAGTGAAGGGGGAAAATCGTTTTTTTAACATTATTTAGGTTCACTAGCCTAAAGAAACAAAATAATAATACAAGTGAACATATGTAACACTATTTTAAATGCACAATGTATAGTGTTGTCGATATAACTAGTGTTCACACAATCGACGTGAGATATTGTTACATTGAAATAAATATGAGTGCGCTTTCTAGTGTCTGCCCTACTACGGATAAAATATGAGTGCACTATCCCGTGTCGACGCCGTTATCTGACACTTTTAAGACCTTTTGTACAAATTAATTTGTACAAATTAACGAGCAGCTATAGTAACATATGGAAAGGAACATTCCGTACACTACTCTATTTAAATACTTATTGAATTACTGTGGTTGACACTAACTAGATTGTACCCATATTTAGCATAAAGAGAAAACATCAATTGTTTGGGTAGTGTTGTCTATTGGAAGAGTTTTGCCGATAATTGATATGTACCTTTTTTGGGCTTACTGGTAATCAATATATTGGCACGTTATATCGACACTGGTGTTATCGCTGATAAAAGACCGATAATATCGGTTTTTTATCGCGATAACACCGATACCGATAACTAGCGGCGATAATTGTACAGTTTTTATTGTATTGCTGTACAGTTTATGTCCTCGTACTCAACCACCGTTATTCCGTTACCCAAATTACGCAACATTTTGTTACACGTGACATGCCTCTTTATATACAGCAAATTAAATAATACATTATATTAAAAAGTATTATTATATAGCGCTCTATGCTTTTTCACTTATTGCCGATAAGGAATTTGTTATCCTCGGAGCAATATATATTGTGACCCTTGGGTGTTATTGCGAAAAACTTCTTGCCGATATACAACACTATATTCTAGGTTGCAGGATTGTAATTTAGGGGGGTCCAATTTGTGTTTTCAACATTAATAGCAGTTCATAGTGTACGTTCCTACAAATATGCCAATTGCACGCTCGGTGAAAATCTTCAATATTTTTTCCTACTTAAATTAAACTGCGTGACGGAATCTGCAGCAAAACATAATCATTGTGGGCAAAGATATTCGAATGCCGAAAAGTCCGAAACATAGTTCAAAAGTAGGTGTTTTTAAGGTAGGCCTTTGGTTGGCGCCTTTATCGTAAGTTGTGTTATGGGTTTTTCATGTGATCTTCTTAGATAACTACTTTGATCAGAGACCGTCCGATCGTCCGAATCTGACGGTGTAAACAAAATTTTTTGGTCCGAATGTTTTAACTGGTCTGAATAGATCCGAATACAATATGGGTCTTAAGGTAATTTGCATACGATAGGCATATTGTATGGGCCTACTTTCACCTACTTTTGAATTATGGTCCGAAACCAACAATTTCACGAAGATGCAGTTCAGTACGTTTGAAAGATTAAGTTTTATAGCTCTTGTACCTCCTGATTTTAGGGTTGTGGTAATAGACAAACGCGCAGGTGGATTTGTAACAGTTTTAGAGATCCGCATGTACATTACACCGTCGATCGTATTTAGCGTGTATAAATTATTAGTGTGTATAATAATTTAGTGTCTAATTTTGACTTATATTTTTTTTGAAAAAAAAGTTATACACTAATTTTTCAACGAACGCCAATATGGGTACAACTGATTTGTCGAGAGGATATTCACAGTAATATAGGTAAAAGTACAAATTCTGACAATTCGTACAGTGTCGCATACTTTCACTTTAGTTAATTCCTAACTCTTATTTCGGTTTTTTAGGGTGTAGGCAATACGTGACAAATAAATGTACACTAAGGGTGAAGTTCCATTACGATATTCTGTAATCGTACGGCCAGCATTACAGGATGCTACACTTTGAACGAAGTTCCATTGCGCAGATTTTGTAATCCACGTGTTAGCAAAATAGTGGCGCCACGTAGGTATAGATTTGATACTGAAAATCGTCGATGATTTTCACACCGACCAAAAATCTACATTTGCGTACCATGTGCGTGCATACCAGGTCATCGTTCAACACAACTTTTGTACTTTTTGCAGACGCCTTGTCAAATACCACCGCATTTTTTTAGGGTTCTTGTTTTTTCGCGTGACGAATGAGAGTTGCCAGAAATAGTGTGACAAATGGGCGCTAATAGAAATAGTGTGACGAAAGTGCGTTACGACATTTCGTTTTTATTTTATGTTGGATTTTTCAATGCGTATATCGTATGCGAAGTTTTTTGATTTCCGTTGGTTGCCATCTTGACACGTATGTTCATTATCCAACGTTTCGTGGCTCAATTTTTTTTGTAATCGGTGATGTACCTCGCGAGGTACATCACCAATTACATAAAATTTCGAAGCGAATGCTTCGCGAAAAAATATCCAACGGTCATTGTTAACCCAGACTTTTGGAGAATATTGGCAAGATTCTCTGTAATGTTGTTTTCCGGATAGAAACAAAATAAGAGGTACGGTGTAGTACGTAGAGGTCCGAAATTCCGTAAACAACCGCACTTTTCGTCTAATGGAACTTCATCCTAAAAAGCAGACTTTCCAAAAGAACCTTTGAAATAAAGTAACTTTTTACGTTAATATGGGTGGATGTTCACTTTGGCACACGAATTAGAGTCATAAAATAAAATAAAATAGAATAAATGCAGAGCATTTCGCGCTGGTGATATATGGCGTAGGGTAACCTCAAATGAGAACAACCACCAAAGAATATATTATTTTTCGAAGAATCACAACCATTTCATTTTTTTCCTCCGTGGGATCTCTAAGTTTGTGTCGCCATTTTACACATCTCTCCATTTTTTGAACAAGAAGCAGGTTGAACTATCGCCTACTAATTCACCTCCATGATTACCATTTCGTGATTGTCATTGATTTGTCGTCATTTTTAGATCAATTTCAATTGTGTGTAAGGGGAAGAACAGTCAAGACAGGGATATCATCTTTTGAAACTTTTTCCCACGGGCACCTCAAAGATGAAAAGATAAGGTAAGTTGGCTGCGATCTTTTTTATTCCCTCTATCTCTCACTATCGCTCTCCTTTTTCCTATCCTATCCGCTTCCATTCAATCTCTTTTCACTTAAATGCTCCTTAACCCTCTCTTCTCTAACACATCCTCCACCTTTGGTCCTTCTCCCTCTTCCCACCCTCTCTCTTCCTATCAATGCATCACAAACTCTCCTTTTTTTCACTCTCACTCTCTCCCCCTCTCCCCCATTCCCTGATAAAACTAGGATCGTTGAACGCAAAAATATATCGAACAGAAATAATATGCACAGCGGAAGCTTAACACAAACAGTCACAATTTCACAAAAAAATACATCAACCAAATATACTTTTGTTTAGCCGAAGGCTCTTCCTTTACAAACTCTTACTCTCACTCTTCTTACTCACTCACATCTCTTCTTCTCACTCACTTACTTGCTTACTCTCACTTACTTCTTCCTTACACTCACTCTCACCCTACTTCTTCCTCACTCGCACTTAACTCTGATGCATCTACTACTACACACGCATAATAAATCTTGACTCAAACTTCTCCTTAAATAAGAATACACGGGAAGACTTACTCTGCACGACTTCCCTACTTTCTCCTCACGTTACTCACTCCTTCACAAAAATTCCCTCACACGTACTGGAACCTTCATCGCCAAAATAGAAGTGACGCTGAACTTTAATCGTGCGCTGAACCTATAGTACACGGTCTTACGCACTAAATGATTAATCAACCGTACAGTACCAAATGACACGAACATTAACCGACGCTCAAACTAAAGAAGACGTAACAAACACTGCCGACGCAAACTGAACACAAATTAAACTAGGACCGAATCAAAACACAAACTGAACGAAAACTTGAATCCAGCAGATCCGCCGATTCACCCAATAACCTAACATTCCCTTCCTCTCCCTCTCCCGCTCCTTCTCCGTTACCCTTTCCCTTTTCCTTTTAATTTGTCACTCCCTCCCTCGCTCCTTCTCCCTCCTCTCCGCCTCCCTTTCCTCTCCCCTTTCAATCCGTTTCTCCCTCTCCCTTTCCCTTTCTCATCCCCTATCACTCACCCTCTCACTCTCCCTTTCCCTCACCATCTCATTCTCCCTCTCCCTCCCCTCTACCTCTCCCCTTTCTCCTCCCTCTCAATCTGTCTCTCTCTCCCTCTCCCTTTGCCTCTCCCACTTGCACTCCCTTTCCTTTTCCCTCTTCATTTCCCTTCCCCACATTCTTGTTAAAATGTCTGCGTTCATTTTCAGCGAAGGACCAAAAAGTCAAACTTGGTCAAAGTTACGTGAGAGAGAAGTTACGTGAGAGAGAAGTCAATGTGACGTGAAAAATAATCAACCAAAGCCCTGTACGGTTTAATAGATGTGAAGTATGATTTGGTAGACGTCACGGTACATTAGCGTAGACGTCAAGCTTTGGATGAAACGTAGTCTTTTACTTATACCATACTGCAAGTTTAAGTGTCGCAGATTTTGAGTGTACGTGACGAAAAAGCATGCGGACATTTTATACTTGGCGGTCTTTCATTGGTCTACGTGTGTCACAAGTTAGATTCTATTTCTTTTAGGTGACACGCAAGTTGCATAGGTCTACACGACACCTACACATATAAAAATGTATCAATGTTATGCATTAAAATTAATCATCAATCTACTGAATGATTCTCTCCAATTTCCCCTACTGCTAATTTTACACTGAGTGCTTATTTTGTCGCATAATCTTGTTCAGTAATTAAGCCTTACTTTCTCATATAGAGATTTTTTTTCCTTAGTTTCGTGTCTCGTAATTGGTCGATCCTATGGCCACTTTTTCAGAATCTCAACATGGTATCAGAGCTTTGGGTAAAATTACAGACATCCAAAATTTAATGGTAGTAATTATTTACTATGAAAAGCTAAGATGACCCGTATTCTAAAATTTAAGAATTACTGGGGTATTGTAGCAGGCAAATTCAAACCTACTGAAGCTCTAGCGACAGTAGGATATTATAGAAGGGAAGAAGAGGCAGGGAAGTTAATTTTTCTAGCACGGGAAGACAATCAACTTTTACACATAGTGGAATTGGAAAAACCTAAGGCTATGTGGGGAAAGTTAAGGACTGTGCATGAGCGTACTAGTCCGTCCAATATTATGCAATTTAAGAACAAATTGCTGGACTTTAGTATGGACAATGGAGATGCTATGGAAACTCATATAAATAGACTGAAAGAGCTTAAATTACAGTTAGCCGCAGTCGACACAAAACTGAATGATGATGATTTGATCCTCACACTGTTTAGGTCATTACCATCACAGTATGCTATGATGATCATGGTTTTAAAAAGTCAACCTACTGTAGACTTTGATGCAGTATGTCAGCATTTCATTCTGGGAGAAGTTGAAATTAAAAGAAAAGAGGAAAAAGAGTCAGATACAACTGTTTATGCCAAAGGCAAACAGTCCGTAAAACACACTGAGTCAGTAAATACTTGTGCTATATGTGGGAAAACCAATCATCAGACTGCTAACTATAGATTTAAAAAGAAAGAAACTGAAAACTTTAGGAAAAAGGTTATTCGCTATAGTTGTGGAAAACCAGGTCATAAGTCTTTAGTTTGTCGTAGTAAAGACAAAAACAGAAAGAACAAACCATCATTTGCCATGACCATTCTGGATGAGACTAAACTTTTTCTCACACAGTGAAATGCTCAGAAAAGTAAATGGATTATAGATTCTGGAGCGTCTCATCATATGTGTTATGACAAGTCCATTATTACTTCTATCACGGCTTTACAGAATCCTCGACGAATTGTAATGGCATATGATAAGATTCTAGGGACCAGTTTAATTGGCGAGGTTAAGTTATAGTTATACTGTGATACTGGTAGTCATGAAGGGCATTTAAAAGATGTTTTATACTAACTAGGTTTAAAGCATAACCTTTTCAGTGTTATGCATGTTGTGAAGAGTGGACTAAAAGTTGAATTTAGGAAAAAGAAAAATGAAAGGTGTGAAATCAAAAGTGGGGGAAAGCTAACTGCTCTTGGATATCCGGAAGGGAATCTTTTTGTTCTACGTTTGGATGATGAAGATACACATATGAATTTCAGCAAAGAAGCGCAGACTTTGGAGCTATGGCATCAACGATTTGGTCATCTAGGAGAACACAATCTCAAACGACTCATCGAAAAGAAGATGGTCCAACGACTCGAGGACGTCAACGCCAAAACAATCTTATGGTGTGTGAAGTATGCGCTCAAGGTACTTTAAGCAAAGAAGATGAAGTGGAGCCTTTGCCATTGACGCGGATATCCATTCTAGCTCAGACTTCCGTCATCCCCGGTGGAAAATCAACCTTTCAACCTTTACCAGTGGAGAAGTTACCGGCACCACAACCTTCGCAAATGACAACCTCTTCAAATCCGATTAATATATTAAGATTGAAGGTAACCCCTCAAAGAGTTTCTAATCAGATACGTGCTAAACCAAAACGACTTATTGAACAAACGGGAGATGTGGGTTTAGCTTATTGTTTTATGGCGGCAGAGGGGGAACCGCAAACCTTTCATGAAGCTTTGGAGAGTTCTAATTCTCAAAAATGGAAAAAGGCAATAGAATTAGAATATGACTCATTGATAAAAAACAAAACTTGGACCTTAGTGGAACGCCCATTAGAGAAAAACATTGTGGGGTGTAAATGGGTCTTTAAGATTAAAAAAGAGTCAGATGGGTCAGGGGAAAGATATAAAGCTACGTTAGTTGCTTAAGGGTATTCTCAAGAAGAGGGGGTTGATTACACTGAGACTTTCTCACCAGTAGTGAAATTTAATAGTCTCAGAAGTTTAATTGCCTTAGGGGCAGCAGAGGGAATGTAGATGCATCAACTAGATATCAAAACTGCATTTCTTAATGGGGATTTAGATGAAGAAGTCTACATGAATCAACACAAATTATTAAAACGTTTTGGTATGGAAGATTGTATTCCCGTATTAGCACCCTTAGACCCAAGTTAAAAGCTTACAAAGGAAATGGGTCCTAAGTCAGAGTTTGAGAAAGAACAGATGAGGCAAGTCCCTTACAAAGAGGTAGTGGGTAGCTTGATGTACTTAATGGTTGGCACACGCCCTGATTTAGCTGCAGCTGTAGGCTCAGTTAGTCAATTCATGCAGAACCCAGGTCTAGAGCATTGGTATGCTGTTAAACGTATTTTACGTTATGTGAAAGGGACTATATATTACGGCATACAATTCTTGAAAAACATCAGAGACATTGATTTTTCCGGCTATGTTGATGCGGATTGGGGAGGCGACCTCAAAACAAGGAGGAGCACAATCGGCTGGATTTTCACGTGTTCAGGAGGACCTATCATTTGGAGTTCAAAACATCAATCTTCTGTGGCGTTATCGAGCACGGAGGCGGAATACGTGGCGGCTACTGAAGCAGCAAAGGAAGCCATTTGGCTTCGCAAATTTTATTCTGAGATAAGGTTTGAACCCATAGAGGAAACATTATTTCTCACAGATAATTAGATTAGCATTGCTTTGATGAAAAATCCAGTTTACCATGCAAGGACAAAACATATAGACATTCAAACACATTTTGTGAGAGAACATGTTGAAAAGAAAGTTTTAAAGTTTAAGTTTGTTAGTTCAGCTCAACAAGCAGCAGATCACTTGACTAAGGCATTTCCTCGAGATAAAATAGTTGTTGTAATCAGCTCTCAGGAGTTGGTCCTATTAAGTGAGGAAAATTGATAGTATGCAGAAAATGACCCAGAGGGGGGGTGTTAAATTTCTGTGTCCATTTCCTGCAAAGGACCAAAAGTCAAAGTTAGTCAAAGTGACGTGTGAATAAATCAACCAGAGTCTTGTTAGTGTTTATTTGAAAAGATAGTTTCGTGCGCGACATTTTGTGCGCACGCGGCGTTTCATGCGGATATGACGCGAGTTTTTTAATGTGTAAGTACTAACTTAATTTAACGTAGAGGTTTGAATGTATTTGTGGATTGGGGAAGTAGTTGTACGGATAACATTTAAGTGACGTACAAGCATTCGAAATGGACGGCTACAAAATATTTAATATGTAACCTAATACGACAAATTGAATTTATGGAAAAGTAAATCATCCGTACGGCAAATCATATTTTGCAAGTGGACAATAAATCACTTACTGACATTTATGATAAAGGACGAATTCTTGGTACGGACACGATTGAAGTGGCACGATTCCACTTCGACAAATGGTTCATGGTACATTTGAAGTAAGGACGCGATTCACGCGGGGACCACAAATGACATAAGCACGACGTGTCGTTTACTTTATCACCGACACATATTCAAGAGTTCTCGCACTGTACAACCACGGTCACGTGGACTTACATGACCGGAGTTTTCTCACTGTACGACCACGGTCACGTGGACTAACATGACCGACGCTGACTAAGCATCGGTAACACTTTTTTGTACGGACATATATTTGTAAATACTTGAGAAACATATGTTTGTAGTTTAGCACAGTTTAAAATGGTTTTTTTACTATTCAATTAGTGACAGGTGCAGCTCTAGGATTAGTGTAGGACTTAGTATATTAAGCATAACTTGTAGGACTTAGATTATTTTTACCATTACAGTTAAGTTTATCAAAGTAATGGCAGACTGTTTTTCTGCAAATTTGACCTGATGGTGTGATCACCTTGATTACTTTTTTTGTATGAAACTTTGTAGAGATATTTTTGGACCTAGAAAATATTTGTGTGTGTAGTTTCATTCTGTTTTGTTAATTCTGTAGATTTCTGTGGGAAATCTACCTGGTTAGTTTGAGAAGCTGTCAGTTGTTTTTGGGAAACTTTGGAGCTTATATCTTCTAGATTCCTTGGTGGATTTGGCTAGAACTTTGGGAGTATACATTGTCTATGGTATACTGCATATTGTTGCAGTTTAAGGTGATTTTGTTTACTGTGGAGTAATCTGTGCTGTCTGAAACGTAACTGTTTTGGGGTAGTCTGTGTGTGTCTTCCGTGAGTAATCCATGGCTGAAATCGGCTATGGACAACAGTTAGTTATATGTACGGTTGATAGACGTGAAGGGACATATACGTAGACGTCAAGTTTCCGTGAAAACGTGGTCCTTGACTTGTAGTGTACGGGAAGTCAAGTAGTCGCAAATTTTGAGTATATGTGACGATAAAGCATGCGGACATTTTGTACTTGGCGGTCTTTCATTGGTCTACGTGTGTCACAAGTTAGATTCTATTTCTTTACGTCACACGCAAGTTGCATAGGTCTACACGACACCTACACATATATAAATGTACCAAAGTTATGCATCAATCAATCATCAATCGAATGATTCTCTCCAATTTTTCCCTGCTGCTAGTTTTGCACTGAGTACTTATTTTGTCGTGGAATTAATCTATTTTCTTTCTTGTTCAGTAATTAAGCTTTGCTTTCTTATATAGAGAATTGTTTTCCTTAGCTTCCTATCTTGTAATTGATCGATCCTATGGCCACTTCTTCAGCATCTCAACAACAATAAGAGAGTGAGAGAGTGAGAGAATGAGAGAATGAGGGAATGAGAGGACGAGAGAATTTAGGCGATGAAGTAACTATGAGAGAATTGAGGTGATGAAGAAACTATGAGAGAATTGGAGGAGAGAAGTTCATGGAAATTTGTGGGAGGCTGAGAAGGTTTTATGGGATCCTAGGAGGATTGACTGGAGCGCGGCCGTGGGGTACGGTGGCCGTAGACGTTGTGACGTGACAAATTAAGTCACGTCACACAACACCGTTATGCGGATTATTTTGTTATAATGTAGCGTGGATCGACGATTGAATTGAATCTTCGGTAGACAAAAAATAATTGTGAGGTTCAATTAGCGAAAAAATGGGGTTGTTTACTATCCGCCGTACTGTTTTCGTAAAGTGCCGTACCATTAATTTTTTTTGGTCAAACAAAAAATATATATATTTTTACTGAAGGGCCTATTTAATCCTCCAGGGTTGTGGGCGTGATAGCGGAAAAATGGGGTTGTTTACTATCCGCCGTACTGTTTCGTTAAGTGCCGTACCATTAATTTTTTTTTGGTCAAACAAAAAATATATACATTTTTACTGAAAGACCTATTTAATCCTCCAGGGTTATGGGCGTGATCGTCCGATTTATTGCTTCACAGAATGAGATAAGCGATCGAACGAACCTTTCAGTTTGTGAAAAGTGGCCTCAAGGAGGACAAAGAGATTGAACGTATATTGTGCCGAGAAAAACTATCCACGGTAAACGCGCCATCAGGTGCCTACACGTGGCATATGCCAAGGCATAGGCCACGTGACTTGCGCTACGGTGGATGCTACAGTACTCAGTACTTGTAGTCCACCGAAAGCCGCCAGAAAATCTTTGACGGAGGATATTTTTGATATTATTTGACGCTCCTTTTGCCATCAGCTGACCATTCTGACATTTGCGTACGGTTCTACAAATTTTAAATTCCGTCCGCCCGTACAATTTTTTTATTCAAATCTTATCGCTTATCTTGCGCGGTGGTACACATATTGTGTTTTGATTGTACGTTTGAATATTTTTTTAATATTTTTTAAGTCTGAACGCTAACCTACCTGGCACCAATAATAATTGCTAAAGGTTCACCGCTATTCGTTATTAGTGTTGATAACACTAATTCGGGCGCTATTTTTTTTGACCAAAAATCACAAAATAGTGTTAACAACATTATTTAAGGTCGTGGACGACAATTTGCCTTGTCTCCTTGCACTAAATTGGTATTGTTACATCTAATTTTTCATTAACATTAAAAAATATTTAGCGCTAATAACGATTAGCGGTGTTGTTCATTGGCCGACAAAATGGAACTCCAACCTTTGCAAATAGTCGTGTTCGTGCGTTTACTAGGACAGCCTAATGGAATCGAGGCCAAACTTTTTAGGCTCAAACGTCATTCACTGGTTTAAACCCTAATTATCTCAGTCGGTCCCTAAATGTTTATATACACTGTAGTTTAAAATTCCGTGACGACCAAAATTATGTTGTTCCAAATGTTAGCGCAGACACGCGTTCAAAATCGGGGTCGTTAAACGACGGCAAGCTGAGTCAGATCCCAGCTCCTTTTCCGTACATTCTAGCTAGAAAAACATAATCCGTACTTCGTGCGAATCTTCAATTCAACTCCGATCGCCCGATTCAAGTAATTTCAACGGCTGACGTGACGCGTACAAACTATTTTGGCCGGTTGACGGTAGAAGCTGTCCGCTGTCCATACGCACATCGTGGCACTACCCACTGCGTGCCGTACGCTCTCCAAAATTCCAGGTAGAATCTGTATCCCTATTTAGCATTTCCCTGTAATCTGTGCAACGCAATCTGCTCTATTATTAGTCAACGGAGATTTATTTGTTTTTTTGATGGTACTGTGGCATTAGTTTCTTGTCATTTCTGAATTGCGCGGTTACAGGGTGAGCAGGCTACAGTCCAATCCAAACAAACGGAGGAGGGTGGGTCGCTCCCATCTTTATTCCCCGCGATTAGATGTACCGCGCGATTGAAATAGTTCTGACCTACAAATCTGCTTCGAGGGCTCGGACTTGGTTGGTGGGTGAGAGCTGGCATAGAAAAATATCGTCGGTGTTCTAAGGCATGAAAAATTGTCGTTGCTTTGTCAGAACAACCCAGCGAGGCAAGCTGCGCTAGGATGACTTTGTGTACGGATTCATTGAAAGTCAGCAAGAGCCAGCGACGTATTCTGACAGCCTTCCCACCTATAATAGTGTGACGCATACTTGTTCTGTACGCGAGTTTGCTTCAGTACACCGTGAATCGCTATTAGCGTAATAAAAAATATAGCGTAATGAAACAATTAGCGTACTTTACGGTAAATTGTGTTTTTTCGGGTACACCATGATACTAATTTATCATGTACTCTAATTTGTAAACTGCTTTGTAAAAAATTTCGGCACATAATATGTCCACACTAAAACATGTACACGTACGAAATTGTTCAAATCGTACGCCGTCGCGTTTTTTTGACATCTGCGTATGCCGGAAAATATTTACGCAATTATATATTATTATATTTTCTGTACTTTTAAATTGAAAAAGGTACGGAATAGTACAGATCTGGCAGTCCGTACACCACACTATTTAAAAGGGCACTAAATTACAGTTATGAACCGTATTGAGCGGGGTACCTCAAATAACGTGCAAAAACATTTAGCGTACTTTATTCTATTTGAGAATTTGCCCCAAAAAAAGGGGTACCCTAATTAGCGTCATGTACGCTAATAGCGATTCACGGTGTACGGTTCTATACAGTACAGTTCTGTACTTTCCTGGAACCGCTAAATCCAGGGGATAAAGCTCCCTCTACGGGAATGGAATGTTGAATGACCTTTCTTACACCGGTCGAATTCATAGAGGTACAAATCGTACAGATTCTCACTTTTTTTTAAATTGCGCTAATTTTTTCAGTTTTTGAAATTTTCGTAAAACTCGTAGCTTTCATGTACGGATTTCAATGTACCGAAAAAAGTGTACGGAATTTTCAAAACAAGAGCGCGCGCTAAATTCATCAGATAATTAAAGTTAAGAATTCGATGCACATTCCCATGTTTTTAGGGTAGTCGCGAAAGTTTGTTTTCACATATTCGACGCTTGAACATGTGAGAACAAGTTAGCTCGATTTTCCCTCGTCTTTATGACTTAGAATCAAATCTGAATACGCTTTTTTGTGCGACACACTCAATTTCCCGTGTCGACGCCATTACCTGACACTTATTTTGTACGCCTGTACAAAATAATGAGCAAATAATGAGCAGTTCTAGTATCGACTGACACATTTCAAACATTACACTATTATGCGAAACGAGGCCAGCGAAAGCCGCGAGAAAATCTTTGGCGGAAGATATAATAAAAAACCTGGTAGTTTTATTCATGAGCACATACCCTCCTAAGTTGTAGTAGTACTTTGGATTAAATGTTTTTTATTTTTTATTTTATTATGATGTCAAAGACGGTCAACACATTTTATAATTTTTGCATTTGTTCCGTGCGCATATATCATTATTTTTTCGACATTTTATGCTTGTGTTTAAAACGCTTGGTACCTCTATGGTAGAATTACATTGCTTTACTTCAGACACAACACGGTGATTCCTTTATAGTATTAAAAAATTATTAGTGTAAATAAAAAAATAGTGTTATTAACGTTAAATTGGGTTTTCTGACCTTGTGCCAACAAACATAACTCTAATTTAGTGCAATTCTGTGTCCTCCATTGGACCACAGAATACAGGAAGCCTCTAGATAGTATTTAACTAACCCACTTTAAGCCACAACCACTGCTGCCCAAAAAGGCAAACTGACAATTTGACTGCACCCCTGTGTAGCCTGGACTCCCCTGAGTCCGTAGAAAAAAGAATCACTGAAAACGGCCAACCAGGCGATAAGTTATAGGATGGCAAAGATGCCAATTTATACAAACTCTCTGAGAGAGAGGACTATCTACCTAAATTTTCCTAAGTCCTAGTTTTTCCTAATTCCCTCTCACAGCTCCTATCTACTGCCTGTACGAACCAATCACAAAACTGTATAGTACTAGAAAGTACTACTGCCGATGTACCTTCTGTACGGCCTCTGTACGACAAGGCCATAAGTGGACGCGTGTATACTTTCCACTCATCCGTACGTTCCTCGGAATTCCCGCGACCGAATGATGTCTCCCCACGTGGCGCCAGGTGATGCCACGTCACTAAATGCCAAAGTGACCACTCCGGGATTTCGGCGATGATGTGCGCCGTTGGATTATATGCGAAACGTAATCTTGGCCGGAATAAATACTTGCGCGATATTTGTTCCGATGTAGAAATAAAATGCGTGGTATCCGTTTTGAATTAGCGTCGTACGACGTACTTTATAAAACTGTATATATGTACGCCGTAAACAGTTTTAGTTAAATGAACTTTATCCTTTCGAACTAAATATATATCTATCACATACCATAGCACTTAGCATTGGTCCTAGTCTATTAGGATAAAGCTGACTGCTACCGGACGATTTGACGAACCGCAGGTACCGGGATCAAATCTCTGGTCCGTCAAGTATATTTTTAGTAACCTACTAAAAATAGCTGTCTGTTGAACTAAGGCAGCCATGGATCAACCTCTCTCTCTTTCCTTCAGTGACTACAACAAGTATGGGGGCTAGAGAGCGGAGGTGGAGGCAGGCTGTCCGTCCTTTTCTTTTTCCTTTTATAAAACCATATTTAAACCTAGAAAATACTCTAGAAATCTATAAATTTCAACACTCCCCTTATTTTCTAGTCTAATTTTAATTTTTCTTTCAACCCGCATTTTTCCCGACAATATTTTAGTTTAGGAGAGGGCACAGGTTTGGTCATCATGTCAGCCACCATTTCTTCATCAGGTCTATACACAAGATTTAGAGTTTTATTTTCAACTTTTTCTCTTACAAAGCTTAATCTTATGTCCATATGTTTTGCTTTGAAATGGTGTTTTGGATTGGCTGCAATTGCAATTGCAGCTTGGTTATCGCAAAAGATTTCATGCACTCCCTCCTTCATAAATCCCAGTTCTTGTAACAATGATTTCACCCACATTAGTTCTTTTACAGCAGAACACGACGCCATATACTCAGCCTCCATAGTAGACTGAGCAACCACCTTTTGTTGCTTACTGCTCCAACAGCAAGCACCTTCCCCCACATACAAAACATATCCAGAAGTGCATCTTCTCATAGGTGCATCCCCATAACTGGCGTCACTCCAAGTGGTGATATCAGTATGCTCCCCTCCCAAATGCAACCATAACTCTCTAGTTCCCACCAGATATCTCATGACTCTCTTGGCTGCCTCCCAATCTCTCTTCCTAGGATCATTAAGACTCCTACTGAGTACTCCAACTGCTGCCGCTATGTGCGGCCTAGTACAGTTCATAAAATAGATTAAGCTTCCTACGACCTATCTATAAGGAATAGACTTCATGAACTCTCTCTCCTCTAGACTCATCTGATCGTCTAAGATCATCACTCCTCCTTCTACACTCCCATCACTTACTTTTTTCAAGTCCATGGGAGTGGTACAACTGTTAGCATTTTCCATCTGGAATTTCTCAAGCATATTACCTATTGCTTCTTTCTGAGTAAGTCTGATAATCTTCTTCCCTCTATCTCTCTCCATTTGGATCCCCAAAATATATTTTGCCTCCCCTAAATCCTTCATATCAAATCTGCCCCTAAGATCTTTCTTTAGCCTATTGATATTATCTAAAGACTTACTTAACACAAGCAGATCATCCACATAAATTGCAATAAAAATGACACCATTCTCATCTTCAAACATATAGATAGAATGGTCAGAGCTGATCCGGATGTATCCCAGATCGGTGAGAAACTCATCTAGTTTCTTGTTCCACTGTCGGGGAGCCTGTTTCAGTCCATATAAAGACTTTATGAGCCTGCACACTTTGCTCTCTTCTCCTTCTTCCACAAACCCCTCGGGTTGCCTCATAAAAATTTCTTCCTCTAACTCACCATTAAGAAAAGCAGTCTTAATATCCATCTGGTGAATTTCCATGTCTTCCGCTGCGGCCAGACTGAGGAGAATCCTTACCGATGGGAACCGAACAACTGGAGCAAAGGTCTCCTCATAGTCAATCCCCTCTTTTTGGGTGAACCCCTTTGCTACCAATCGAGCCTTATACCTCTCAATTGTATTATCTGGGTTCAGTTTTAGTTTAAATACCCATTTACATCCAATAGGTTTTCTGTCTGGAGGGCAATCTGCTAGTTCCCACGTAGTTGCTTCCATGATAGAAGCCATCTCATCATTTATGGCTCTAATCCATCTTTCTTTCTCTGGACTATTCACTGCCTCTAAGTAAGACTGAGGCTCATCTGGGTGAGATAGCTTAGTTACCTTATGGGCAGCTTGTTTTTCCTGTATCCTTTTGCTGCTCCTCCTTCCTCCCTCAAACTCCGAAGCTGGAATGGATGGAAGTCTTGGATTTCCTCTCACTGTCTCATCGGCTCCCCTGTCCATAAAAACCGTATCTTGTCCCGCTTCTTCCATCTCCTCGAAGTCCATAGGAGTATGTGAGGTTTCCGGTGAGTCTCCTGTATCTTCGATCTCCCCTGAATCTGTAATCACAGTTTCACTCATGTCTTTTTCGGGAACGACTGAGTTCTCCTCACTTTCGGACTCAAATCTGATCCTTATCTTCTTTGTATATTTGAAGGGGTCAAATGACTTCCCTTCATCCATGACAACTAAGTGTTTGACCAGAATGATATCTTTCTTTGCTAAGTCATAGACTCTATATCCCTTAACATCCTCATCATATCCCACAAAGTATCCAGGTTTTCCCTTAGCATCTAGTTTCCAGTTTTTCCTATCCGTGTCAAGACTGTAAACTTGGCTACCAAATACTTTAAGGTGTGAGATATCTGGTTTCCTTCCAACCCATCTCTCATAAGGTGTCACTCCCTTTACAGCTGAGGTAAGGACTCTATTTTTAATATAGTTGGCACAGTTCATTGCCTCTGCCCAAAATCTCTTTCCTATTTTCTTGTCTGCCAACATACTACATGCACTATCTCCTAGTGTTCGATTCAACCTCTCAGCTACCCCATTTTGTTCCGGGTTATATGGTACAGTTTTCTGGTGTTGCACTCCCTCATCTCTCAGATATTCCTCAAACTGGTTAGAGGTATATTCCCCCCCATTATCACTCCTTATCCTCTTAATAGGGGTTTCATGCAACTTCTCACTCCAAGCTTTTTATTCTTTGAAGTAAGTGGATGCTTCAGACTTATTTTTCAGAAAGTAGACTCTAGAGTATCTAGACCAGTCATCAGTTATTGTGATCATAAACCTCTTTCCTCCAACCGAAGGTACTTTTGCAGGTCCCCAAATATCTGTGTGGACCAAATCTAACACTTTCTCACCTCTATATGTGGCGGCTTTGGGAAAGGGAAGTCTGTGAGCCTTACCTTGAGCACAACCACTACAATCATCCATTATTTCATTATCCCCAAACTGAATGCCATCTACTACCCCAAGCTTTTTCATTTCCCTTAACCTATCAAAATGCACATGCCCCAAACGCTTATGCCAAATCATCACCTTAGGAACACCAACATAGTAAGCATTCTTCTTTTCATTACTCAAGTTAAGCCTAAACATTCCTTGGCTACCCTTATCTGCTGTGAAGTAAACTTCGTTCCCATACTTAGCTGTAAAGACTCCCTTCCTGGTGAAGGTATCAAACTCTTTGTCATCTAACACAGACGTAGAGACAAGATTTTTACTCAATTGAGGAATGTAAAGTACATCTGAGAATGTAAGTATAGAGGTCTTACCCTCCACTAAGACTTTCAGATCTACTGATCCCACTAGATCTGTAGTAACCACTCTCCCATCCCCATACTCTATCTCTACAGTAGGAATCTTTCGTAGCTTAGTGAAGAGTTCTTTATCACGGCACATATGCATGGATGCACCTGAGTCGATGATCCATCCTTCCTGTGGAGCTTCCCGAATTGCTCCAAGGGCACACTTCTGCCTCCGAGGGATCTCCTTCTCCTCCAGACTCTCGTCAAGAAGAAGCTCCCCATCCTCCTCAGATGACTCATCCTCGATTTCTCCTGACACTTTTGTAACCACAAGTGCCTTTTTCTTCCCTCCGGAAGAACCCCCTCCACGGTTTTCTTGGAGCCTCAGCTCTGACAACTTGACACAATCTGCAATAAAGTGTCCCGGCTTTTTGCAATAATGACAAAGACCCTTTGGGGGCCTCTGTCCCCCAGAATTATCTCTTTCCCCTCTATAAGGTTTCTTCGGATCCTTCCCCCATCGGTCCCCTCCTGCTGCTAGAGCTTGAATGCTCTTTCCTCCTCTCCTAATCTCCATCGTGTTTTCCTGCACAAGTATCATCCTGACTACTGTGTTCCATTTCCATGAACTATCAGGCATTCCCTGTACTCGGTACACTATGTTTTCGAACTCATCTGGTAATTTCATAATAAGGGTGTTAACTTTCATTTTCATTGTACCTGTCCACCCGGCACTTTCCATTTCCATATACAAACAAGAAAGATCATTACAGTAATCTAACATCTTTCCTCCTTTGTAAGTGTAACTCAATAGCTTTTGCTCAGCCAACTGGAGCTCCTGAATAGTTCCAGCTCTATAAATCTCCACCAAACTCTCCCACAATTCCTCTGCCTTGTAAATGTGAAGATGAGGAGTGGCCAAACCTTGAGTGAGGTGCCTCAAAATGAAGTTCTTGGCAGCCATGTTTACATCCTCCCACATTTGAGTATCGTTCTCCACGGTCTTCACAATTGCCGCTCTCGATACTGTGGCAATAGGAGTAAGGGGTGTCTCCTTCCCTTTCCCCTTTTCGGACACACTGCTGTCCCCATCATCTGCCTCCTCCGCCGAGGCAGCCGTTGTTGCAGGAAACCTTACTCCCCCAAATCCTGGTGGAGTTCCTGAAGGTGGACGTTTCACTTGTCCACTGACGATACCCCAGTATCGTTTTTCACACAAAGCTCCCATCATCATGGCTTCCCAATAGATGAACCCAGATCCATTGAAGGTGGGCACCCTAGAGGGTGGGCCCATAACCTGCAATTCTGTGTCCTCCATTGGACCACAGAATACAGGAAGCCTCTAGATAGTATTTAACTAACCCACTTTAAGCCACAACCACTGCTGCCCAAGAAGGCAAACTGACAATTTGACTGCACCCCTGTGTAGCCTGGACTCCCTTGAGTCCGTAGAAAAAAGAATCACTGAAAACGGCCAACCAGGCGATAAGTTATAGGATGGCAAAGATGCCAATTTATACAAACTCTCTGAGAGAGAGGACTATCTACCTAAATTTTCCTAAGTCCTAGTTTTTCCTAATTCCCTCTCACAGCTCCTATCTACTGCCTGTACGAACCAATCACAAAACTGTATAGTACTAGAAAGTACTACTGCCGATGTACTTTCTGTACGGCCTCTGTACGACAAGGCCATTAGTGGACGCGTGTATACTTTCCACTCATCCGTACGTTCCTCGGAATTCCCGCGACCGAATGATGTCTCCCCACGTGGCGCCAGGTGATGCCACGTCACTAAATGCCAAAGTGACCACTCCGGGATTTCGGCGATGATGTGCGCCGTTGGATTATATGCGAAACGTAATCTTGGCCGGAATAAATACTTGCGCGATATTTGTTCCGATGTAGAAATAAAATGCGTGGTATCCGTTTTGAATTAGCGTCGTACGACGTACTTTATAAATCTGTATATATGTACGCCGTAAACAGTTTTAGTTAAATGAACTTTATCCTTTCGAACTAAATATATATCTATCACATACCATAGCACTTAGCATTGGTCCTAGTCTATTAGGATAAAGCTGACCGCTACCGGACGATTTGACGAACCGCAGGTACCGGGATCAAATCTCTGGTCCGTCAAGTATATTTTTAGTAACCTACTAAAAATAGCTGTCTGTTGAACTAAGGCAGCCATGGATCAACCTCTCTCTCTTTCCTTCAGTGACTACAGCAAGTATGGGGGCTAGAGAGCGGAGGTGGAGGCAGGCTGTCCGTCCTTTTCTTTTTCCTTTTATAAAACCATATTTAAACCTAGAAAATACTCTAGAAATCTATAAATTTCAACATTTAGGTGTATCTTTCCCATAGTGTAGCCGATAGAGGTACCAAGCGTTCTAAACGCACGCATGAAACGAAATAAAATTTGTACATGATAAGAAAACAGACCCGCATAAAAATATTGATAAAACTAAAGGAAAATATGCGCGTCGTCACGCGCAACTAAATCAAGCCACACTATTTTAGATTCGTTATTAGATATCAATTTTGGAGTAAGTTAAAAGCCAACATGTGCTCTCAGAGTGGAGCTCACACAAAGTGAGAAACTGTCTGCGTGCAACACTTTTATTTACATGTGGTTGCCGCAGTTTCGTTACCGTAAACCTTGGCCGGCCGTGTGGATTGTTTATGACGGTTGACGTTCGCAAGTGTGGCACCTTTTTAACCGATTGTTACAATGTTTCGCAAGTCAAAGTTGTTCGACATATTGACGGTCAATATCTAAACTCAACGGTACTTAACTTGTACTAGTGTGTACCTAAAATAGTTTGTACCTATTTATACCAAAGGTCACATGGAGAGAGGCGCCTCAAAATTACTAAGTCCCTTAACCTCTACTCACAGTAACCTATTACTAAACCCATGACCAATGAGAGAATTGTACAGTACAAGAAGGTACAATGGTCGATGTACTTTTTATACAGCTATTGTATGACATGGCTTTTTAGTTCACGTTTTCAGCTCAGGAGCCATGGTTTCTCCGCCCGTCTTCTCCGGTGTCCAACTATGCTGCCACGTAACATTGCGTGACATTGTTTGAGTGTGGGAAGCTTGATCTACTTTATGAACTATACACGTCCGGAAATAGCGGCAACTTTAGGAGATCTTAGTAGAAGTCTAAATAACATTAGGAAGAGAGATTAGGAGGCAGCCAAGAAGGAATGAGATATCTTGTGGAAACGAGGGAATTATGGTTGAATCTCGGAGGGGAGAATACTAACATCACCACTTGGAGTGATGCCAGTTAGAGGGATGTGCCAATCAGAATGTAAACTTCTGGATATGTTTTCCAAGTTGGGTTGGGTGTATGATGCTAGAGCAGGAAACAACAAAAGGTTTGTGCTTAGCTTGAAATGGAGGCAGCGTATATGGCATCATGTGCAACTGTGATAGATTTGGTGTGGGTGAACTTTTTGCTTCAAGAATTAGAATTTATAAAGACTGGTGTGCGAAATATTTCCTCTGATAACCAGGCAGCAATTGCAATTGCTACCAATCCTAAACATCATTTTAAAGCCAAGCATATAGACATAAGGCTTAGCTTTGAGAAACCTCGGATGGATCTCTGAATGCAACCTCCAAAGAACCCGCGGATCTAAATTTTCTCCGTGGGAGAGGAGAGGGAAGAAGGAGAGGAGGTCGATCTAGGGGAAGAGAAAGAAGCATCGAAAGGAGGGGAAACTTTCCCGGTCAACCTCCTTTCCAAGACCAGTCTTCTGTCACATGCATTCGATGTATAAAGCTGGCCATATGTCCTCCTCATGCCCGGTTATGGAGAAACAATGCCACTATTGTGGGAAATGGGGACATATTAGTCCCCAATGCTACGCGAGATCTGAGGGCGGTCGCGGCGGCGACAACCGCAGATTTAATGGACGTGGCGGTGACCGATTTGATAGAAGGGGGCGTGGTGGACGTGGCGACCGATTCGGCAGCCATGGACACTTCGTTGGGGAAAATGAAGAGAGGGACGAAGGTCCGATTACTTTCTCTACGCTAAGTGTAATCAATGAATCTTCGTCCTTCAAAATGGAAGGAGTGGATTATTGACCCCGGCGCTTCGCATCACATATGTACGGACGGCACACTTTTCGATGAAATGCGCACTTTAACCGTACCGAAAATTATTACGGTCGCTAGTGGTCAAGTTATTTCTATTGGTACGGTTGGTACCGTACGACTTGACTTGATTTCGCTACATCCAAATAGATCTAAGCGAATCTCTGAAATAAAGCTTTTGAACGTGCTCTATATTTCGGGCGGCTCAGCGAATCTTTTGAGCGTACCACAAATCCAAAAATTTGGCGCGAGCGTGTACGCCTTGAGAGATTCCACGATCAAAATTGAACGATTTGATGGAGTTAGAATCGGTGAGGGCGAAGTGTCTGATGCATTCCATAGTCGTCTTTAATAGAGGCGTCCAAAGTCAAAACGTCGTGATGACGGCATCATTGGACAAATCGTCAAAATCAAGGGTGATGTGACGTTATGACATCATCGTAGGTGCCATACGTCAGAGCAGAATCTAAAGCATATGATCAAAGCCGGTTGTGTAGAAATTAATGGTTTTAAAGTATTTTCTAGGTCTGAATAGAAATAAAGAAGCCGAGGCAGTCTACCTCTAACTTCTCTCTTTAAACTCTCAAACTTGTCGCAGTCACTAAGAAATTGGAGAGGAAGCTAGAGCCATGGCTACCTAGGCTATCCTGAGGTTTACGCGAAATTTATACTAGTTAGGGGATTATTTACTAAAAGGTATATGCCGGCCACAAGATTTGATCCTAGTATATGCCGGCCGACAGATAGTAGATAGCCGGTAGCCTAAGCCGTTAAGTCTAGAAGTAGTCTTACGCATTGTATAGTACGATAATTAATTAAACATTAATTTACTAGCATCGGCATTATTTATGTACGCGCCATAAACAAAGCGAATGCTTTAGATACGCGCCAAAACTAAAGAATAGGCATGGCGTTAAGCATGAAAATGTATGGTCTAGATACATAGGGCAATTGTTAATATCAATTTACTAAATAGGATGTTTAATTACAAATTAATTAATAGCATGATATGTTACGCATTCTGATGAAGATCTGAATTGCCGAATCCGATGGCCGATAGATGATAGACAGCCGGCCGTATATGATCCTAGTTTAGAACACCGGCCGTATATGGAAAATCATTTATTAGGGGATTGATCATATTTAAAGCGCATTTGGAGTCCTATCG
>JBBHKE010002370.1:16420-54025 GCA_037447655.1 Zygnema cylindricum | reverse complement strand
GGGGGAGATAGAGAGAGAGAGACAAAGAGAGATAGAGAGGGAGAGGGAGATAGAGAGCGGGAGAGACAGAGAGAGATAAAGGGAGAAATAGAGAGAAAGAGACGGACAAAGAGACAGACAAAGAGACAGACAAACAGAGAGAAGTGAGAGAGAGAGACAGACAAACAGAGAAACAGAGAGGGAGAGAGACAGTGAGAGAGACAGAGGGCGAGAGAGACAAAGAGGCAGAGGGGGAAGAGAGACAGAGAAAAACAGAGAGAGAAAGACCAGAAGAGAAGGGGAGAGAGCTAGAGAAGGGGAGAGAGCTAGAGAAGGGGAAGAGAGAGAGGGGGGTGAGAGAGGAGGTGCGTAGAGGGAAGGGTGGAGGGAGAGGGAGAGAAAAAGAGAGAGCAAGAGAGAGAGAGAGAGAGAGAGAGAGAGAGAGAGAGAGAGAGAGAGTTACCTGGGCAAACATATCTCCCTTGGATTGTATTACGATATCAAAAGCAGTTCGACAAATTTTTTCGACATCTTCCAAATTCAGCTCTGCTTTGCACACCAAAAAACTGTTTAAAAAAAAAAAACAAACAAAATTTAGGAAGCACACTTGTTGTCTAGTTACACCCATATTTAAAAAAATAAAAAAAAAATAAAAACAAACCAAACAAAGAAACAAAATTAAAGAGGCCCATATGGTTTTTTTTATGTCAAGTTACACATGCTTAGAAAAAAAAAAAAAAAAAAAAAAAAAACCCACAAAAAAAAAAAAAAAAACATAGAAAACAAAATGAAAGAAGCCCCGTTTGTTATTTTTTTTACGCAACTAACACCCATATCACGAAAAAAACACATCCAATCACAAAAAGCACAACCCAAAAAATAAAAAAAACCACACTCCCACCTGTTGACCACAGAGACCCATCTCAATGTGGGGCCCGCCTCTCTCCCTCCCTCCTGCCACGTGGCAGCCACTGCCTCTGCCACGTGGCAAAACCTCTCCCTCTCCACCGAGGCAGAGAGAGCCACAGGGGGGGGAAGCCATTCCGTGTAGATGTGCATGCTGGGGGGGCGAGGAGGGAGAGAGAGAGGAGGGAGAGGGGGGGAGAGAGGGAGAGTGGAGGGGGAGGGAAGGATGAGGTCCAGCAGGAGAGAGGAGTGCAGGGGATGCGAGAGGGAAACAGTGAGAATGGGATCAGAAGGATGAGAGAGATGAGAGGAAAGAGAAAGTCAAGGGATAGAGGGAGAGACGGAGAGAGAGAGAGAGAGGGAGAGGGAGGAGAGAGAGAGGCTCAATAAACCAGCGGCTACAAATATTTGGATCTAAAAATCTGTTGTATTTGTTTTAGAAATGAAAGATTGGTACTTCTCCAGATAGAAAAAATGGGTAGAAGTTAGTAAATTGGGTAAGAAAAGTGTACAAATTGGTATAAATGGGGAAAAAATGGGCAAAAAATGGCAAATAAATGTGTAAACAAATGGGTAACCGAATGGGTTAAAAGTGGAAAAACAAAAATGGGTAAAAAAAATGGGTAAAAATTGGTAAAAAATGGATTGAAAAGGGTACCAAAAAGTAAGAACTATAAAAAATAAGGTTACTTTCTAGATTTAAAATAAGTTTGAAGTATACCCAACTGAAGTAAATAATATGCTTAAAACTGAATGCATAAATTCAACGACTTTTAAATTATTAATAGTATTATTATTATTATTATTATACTTTTACTGATTTTTTTATTTGATTGACTTAAGAAAATAAAAAAAAAACAAAACAAAAAAAAAGGACAATCGCATAAAACAAAAGGGGAACTAAAGAAATGGTTAAAAGAACAAAAAAACAAAAGATACAAAAAAAAAAAAAAACTCTTACAAAGCAATGTCCCCAGTTTAAAATATGAATAAATTTACAAGAAATTCTTGACTAGGGAAAAACTAAGAGAGGAGCGATATAGAGAGAGAGAGAGGGAGAGAGAGAGTGAGAAAATTAGCATAACAATTGTCAACAAAACTAAAAACAGAAAATAAAACGACTTACTTTTCAAAAAATTTAATCGAAAACCAAAATTTCGTTTAGTCAAATACCAAATTTTTCATACAAAATAAAAAAGAGGGGGATTTCTGGATCAAATTACAAAACAGGAGAAATATTTTTCACAAAAACACTCGTTAAAAAAATCAATTTTCTATAAACAAAAAAAAAAGAATTTAGTCTTACTCCAGATTCTATCGACTCAACAATAATAAAAAAAACCAAAAAAATGTATGATTCCCAAAAAAATCCGAACCTTCAACAAATTCGGCGTCTTCGTTTAAAAAGCGCTCCGAAAACGACAAAATTCGATGTAAATTTCAGGGAAGCTGCGAAACAAACTTTTGAGTGAAGCCAACTCTTGCCAAAGTCTACCAGAATGTATTCGAAGTACATTCCGTACATCTAATAACATGTATCCGTACATAAACTAAATGAAACGTAGAACTCAAAAATTTCTGTAGTACAATAAAGCTCGAACTGTCCGATTTTGTTCGAACTATTTTCGCACGATACCCGTTTTTCGTACGATGATTACCAGATGGAAATAGATCTTAGAGCATTGGTTAATATCGGTAAGCCATGCCGATAAATTTCCATACATGTAACCGGCCGTTATGTTCTATTCTGACAGAATCAGTCACATGGCTGTTGATTCTTCGGAGTTCGGACGCGCGTTGCAACAGGGATCGCTCAAACAGTTCAAAAATACCCGACGTCATCACTCCTCGATGATGTCATCATCCATTTTCCTATAGTTCGAAGTTTGGTACAGCGTATTTTATTTGTTGCTGTGTTGCATAGTTGTTCAAATCGCCCTATTTTTTCATTTTTTCTGATTTTTACGTGTTATTCGTGACTTTTGAAAAAATCGCAAAAAAAAAGGATGTACTTTCTGTCCGGTAAACTGAACGGGAAATTACGGTAGCAGTACGGAATTTTACGGTAGATGTACGGTATGTACAAAATATGTACGGAGATTGACAAAAAGATACGCTGCACTTTGTAGTACTTTCTGTCCGGTAAACTGAACAAATATTTTACAGGAAATGTACAGAATTGTACCGAAAACGGACTATTACGAAAAGAGACGGGAATTATACGGGAAACATACAAACTGCGGTACATGTAAAATTCATTTTTTTACATGTAGTACGGCTTCACAATCAGTAACGATTTTTTCAAATCGACCTCTCCGATTTCAACGTATTATTCGCTCGTTTGAATCGTGAGTAGAATACGATTTGAACTACTATGCTGTGCTGTAACATCGTACAATGTTTTCTAGTTCGTACATTTGAACCAAGCAATGGACACAATTGGTAAAACGATGCATGCCTGAATGATGCGTATAGAACTGGAAACGCCGATTTTCTAATATCGAAAAGGTTAGGAATCTTCGTCTATATCATAGAGGTACCAAACGCATAAAATGCTCGCATGAAACGTTTCAAAAATAATGAATATGCCCATAGAACAAATGCACTGCTGATAGAATTGCGTTGACCGACTTTTATTTCAAAATAAAAATAAAAAATAGAAAAACATCAAATCAAAAATAATACTACAACTTAATCAAAACGAAACGAAACACATTTCGACGTCACTTCAAATATATTTCTATCTCTCTACACTTTGAATCGCCATTAGCGTTAATAACGCTAATTCGGCGCCCCCAAATTTTGACCCTCTACCCTAAAATAGCTTTTTTAAAGCTAACGTAGCTAGTTTAATTAGCGTTAATTACTATAATATCGACCGCTTGTCATTCCCTACTAAAACTGCTCATTAATTTTTACAAACGTACAGAATAAGTGTCAGATAAAAGCGTTGACTCTATAAATTGTATGCGTCTCCAGTCAAAAGCGCACTCAATTTTATTTTCCAGCCATGAAGACCAGCGAAAAACCGCAAAAACTTGTTCTCACATTAAGCGTTGAATATGTGAACACATACTATCACGGCTACAATATGGGGATGTGTAATCAAATTAGTGTCAAGTGTATAATTTAGCGTTAACATTTTTTGGCATTAGACCCGTTGAACCCAAAATAGAGTTAATAACACTAATTGTCTACTTAAACAAATTATTTCTTAACTCTTGCAGCGACCCACTATGTACTCAATTTTCCTAAGTTTACGTTACCTTTACGTACGCTTCCGTACATTTCTGCACATTTCTCTTGCACTTTTCTTACATTTTATCCGTACATGAAAAGTATACGAATTTTACGAAAATTTAAAAAACTATATAAAAAATAACGCATTTTCGTAAAAAAAATCAAATTTCGTACGATTGGTACATTTATGGTATATTTGGTAGTGTTGTGTATCGGTAATGATTTGCTGATAACCGATATGGGCTTCTTTTCGGGTAGCTGATAATCAATATATTAGTAGGATATATCGCTATCGGTGTTATCGCCGATAAATACCCGATATTTATCAGTTATTATCGGCGATAACACCGATATCGATAACTATCGGCGATATCTGTACAGACCGTACAGATAAATGTACGGCCAGTACACTCAACTGTACGTGTTATTCCTCAGACGCGTTGCGGAACCCTTTCCCCCCGATAAAAATCGCGATATTTCTTTTATTATTTCTAATTTAAGGGGGTTTTACCTAAGTACCCCTTCCAGAATGTCCTTTTGACTGTTATTTTTTTATAAATGGCAGTTGATGGCGGCAGTCTGACAAATCTGTTCGTCTGCTTTGATCGTCTGTTTGTCTAGTTTTCGAAAAAGTTTGATTTTACATATTTACAATGTAATTTATTTTTTACATTTCGGTACAATAAATTTAGAACTATAAACTATTATTTTAAATTTGTCAACGTTTATGTGCCGCGCTATCCGTAATAAATTCCATTTAAACAGTGTACGGATCGAATTCTTACAGGTGGCATACCACACTATATAAAGTTAATAACACAATACAGTATATTATAAAGTACTATTGTATGCATACTATATTTTTTTAAGTTATCGACGATGTAGAATTTGTTGGTTTCGGGCAAATATATCGGGACCTCTGACCGTTCGATAACAAATAACTATATAATTTTTCTACCGATACACAACACTAATGTTTGGTAATATGCTCACTTAACAGTGATACGGAGACTTTGGACTAAGCCTTTGATTTATGAAAATGCGTATGATAACAATTGTTTATAACCCATAAAAGCATTTCCATAAAAAAAATGGCCCGCCAAAATTGAGCTTTAGAGTTGAAAGCACTAAAAGAAACGTAAAAAAATATTGTAAAACCTTTAAAAAATAATAGAAACCTTGAATCCCCAAAAGTCTACGAATTCCCATAAGAATAATAAAAAATGGCCATAAAAACCTTGAAAAATCTTTGGAAAAATAAATAAAACGAAATAATATAATACATAGAAGAAATAATACTAACACTTTTCCATTTTCTAAGCTTTGATAATGTTTTCATTTTGAACATCAAAATGCGACAATGTTCCCATACACAAGCTCAAAAAGCCCTACCCCACAATTCTTGAGTGTTATTAGCTTATCGTATTGTGTCAAATGGCTTTAAAATCAACTTGATATGCACAACATATATGTTAAACATAAAGATTGTTTTGGTCGATCGCTCGAAATAAAAAAGGGTTAAATAACATATATAAATATCGGGAGTTAAATAAATTGAAAAATGTGTGTCATGCATAAAGGCACAAGCTGTATTAGAAGACTCGATAAAAGGGTGATGAATTTGGTTTTTTTAGAGTGGACTACAAGGTTTAGGAGGGAGTTTTGCGAGTTTTAGTAGCCGAGCCATGTAGCAAAAGTTTCTCGAATTATTTGTTGTGGGGTTTGTCAAAGGAGTTCCACAAATCCCTACAGTCGAGGTATGTCAAGGGAGTTCCAAGGATTCTTGTAACTAGGGCATATCGAGGGAGCTCCATGAAATTATACAGTAAGGTTTGACGGAGACCGAGTAAACTTGATTACAAATTTAGGATAGGATGCTCATCTTAGGCACCACTATAGAGGAAGAAAACCTAACATACTCTAATATGTATAGCTTTGTTAAGACCTTTAAATAAGTTGTAGCCGACCGGACATAGAAATTTACAATGCTTGTTGAAGTAGGGGACACTCCAAGAATTTAACAATTGTTCGACATCATCGCTCTTCGATGATGTATTGTCCTTTTATTTTTTACTTCAGTATACCCCAATTTTATTGATTTTATATAGTCTAAACAAGCATCATTTTCTAGGTTGTACATTTTGATCTATGATAAGTGCGCAATTTTCATACTATGTGATTGAGGAGTCCACCTTTTAAGCTAAGGTGACCACCTGTCTTATAGTGTAATATGGTCTCTTCTACCTTCACAATCAAAAAACATCTACCGTGATGAAAAAATACATTTACGACTTTAAAGACGCACTCGACACTGTTTGGGCCAAAACCGCTTCAAACAGAACTGGACCGGTTTTGTTAGTTCAGTTTTGTTAATTTGCTAACAGTTCAAACGGACACGGTTCGGTTTGAACATTTGAAAAACCGTTAGGGCCGGTTCGATTAGGCCAAACGATGTGAGATTCGATTTCCTTATGCATGTTCGTACGGTATAATAAATTAAAAGAACACGTAAAATATAGAAAACATAAATTTATGTAAACCAATGTACTTAACACTTATAATTATTGTAGTCTTTTGCATTACAGCGTCGATCGTATTTAGAGTGTTTGTTTTTTTCGCCACTGAAAACATCTTATCTCCGTACACATTTGTCCGATTTTCAATTTAAGACCGCCATTCGTAAGCTGAGAATACAACCTTTCAATCGAAACCGTCAGATCCACAATCCGAAATGTATGTACGGATAAAGATATATTAAGACACACAAAAAACATACACGCTAAATACGATCGACAGTGTAATTTGACGAAACGTCATTTCAGGATTATTTAAGCGTATATTAGCGTTTTTACTTTTTAGGTTTCTTACTGATTTTTTGAGGTTTTGATGCTGACGTTTTAACGGCTCAAACAGTAAAATTATGCAGAATCCAAAGGAGTTGATTTGGTTCGAGAAGCTCAGTTCCCGTTTCAAACCGAACCGTACGGTGTCATGTCGTAAGACTTCAGCGGGTATTATGATTAAATCGTGTACTAATTGAAGTTTCGGTGACATGACAGGTTCATATCCGAGAGTTCAACTAGAGATTCGTACGGGACAAAGGTCGAAATATACTCTCGTACGGCACCATGGGAACACGATGTGGAATCAGCGTCGAACTAGACCGCGGTACGGCATAAAACATAAAGAATTAAAACGGCTACAAACTGTTGTTTTTAGAAAGCTTTAGTCCTCTGTATGCCTCAGCTGTGAGAGAGAGCTGTTCAGGACTTAAGCTATTTTTGGTTGAGTTCGGTTCAGTACTTACCGAAATTAGTGTGACAGTGAAGTTGGGAGTTCACGGTTCATTCACACTTGGGACACGTGTCGTCACTTGGGAGAATGCGTGAGTATGTCCTCCGTGGACGTACGGAAATTCGGCAGGACCACTGGACTTCGTGAAGTAAATTCTACGGTGCCAAATCCTCTAATCGGACCGCTGACAGCCGCCGCCAACAAATAGTGACGAGGCGTGACTAGATCATTATCACTTTACGTTGTCTGAACTTCGGTGTAAATATTTGTGATAGAATGTTAGATTTACGGCTGGAATGCCTCCGTACAGCTTAGTGTAGTTTCGGTGTATAAAAGTAGGACTTAGTGAATTTGATTTTTAGGAACAAATGATATGAAAACTGTACACTCAGTTTTATGTAATTTCATTTCTACATATCTCACAGATTTGTGAGCGGAATTGATTGAAATTTTGTGTGTGTGTTCCTTTGTATATTATCTACATTGTGGCAAATTTTCAGGACGTTTGGAGCGTTTTTCTGAAATTTATAGTCTGTCAAAGTTGCTGTTCAGCCATCGGTATTTGTGGAAGCTTCCTCTCTTGATTTGTTCTACGATGACTACTGTTGCATCTTCTTCATCTTCAGTACCAACACTTGTCTCAGAACAACAGGTCACGGGCCCGCCTTCACGAATTCCGGTCTTTGATGGACGTGAATATCTGTATTGGGCAGATTTGGTTAAGTCTTACTTCAAGCAAGTGAAACTTATTGATGTGTTAAATGGATCATTGGCAGAATCTGATGCCAGTTTTGATCAGAAAAATGATCAGGCTTTGCATTTAGTAAAGCTTATGATATCAAAAGAATTGCATATGACATATATTAATGTTGCAAAGGCATCAGATTTGTGGGATGCATTGAAATCTTCTTATGTTAAAGCTAGTGACCAGCATGAGATTATAACTGCTGGTCAAATCTATGAGTATAAGTACACAGGTGGTAGCATGGTGGAATACACTAATCGGTTTCGAATGTTACTGTCAGAAAATGCATGTTCTGGGGGGACTTTCTCCCCTTATCATCAGGCCATGATTCTCCTAAAGGGGCTTCCTACTGAATATAAAGGAGCCTCAGATGAAATGAAAAAATTGTCTAAACCTCTTTGGAATTTGCAAACAGCTATAGAGTTTATCTTGGCAGAAGAGGCTACTCAGACAGTTTTAGGATTTGGAAAACCAGCTGTAGCATTTACGGCTCAGTTTCAGAGGGAAAATAGATATCAAGGGAATCAGTTTAATCCTCAGTTTGAGAAATGTGTTTATTGCTATACTGATGGTCACTCCTTCAGAGCTTGTCCTTTGTATATAAAAGCTCTTGAAACAGGTACCTTTCGGAAAGGATGGAGACACCGCGGACCTCCCATTTCCCAAAAACCTCCGAATAAAATTGTTGCATTTTCAGCGGAGGATACGGAATTGGAGAAGAAAAAGACCGAGGAAACGACACCTGATGTGATCAGTTTTCCAAAAACTGATGACAAAGAGTTCTTTGCTCTCGCCAAACTCGACATGATGGAAGGAGAAAAGGACCTCGGATGGATAATGGATTCCGGCAGCTCTTCACACATGTGTTGGAACAAGTCTTGGTTTAAGGAGATGTCTTCTATTCCTTTACGTCAGATCTTTTATGCTTGTGGCTATGCTGTTGAATCAAATGCCAAAGGAAACATAGATCTCGATTGTGTGATAGATGGAAAGGTTGTTAAGAGAACTTTGTATGATGTCTTGTATGTTCCAAAGTTCAAGAAAAATCTGTTTTCTACTTCTGTAGCTGAAAGCAAAGGCTTTGAGGTTCTCCAGAAAAATGGCAAGAAAATAGTGAGCAAGAATGGAAGAGTAGCTCTAGTAGGAACTAGAGGCCCAAACTTTTTGTACCGCATGGACCTGGCTAATAAAATTGATTTTGCGTACTCCAGTGTCCTATGTGATAATGTTTTGTGGCATAAAAGGCTTGGTCATGTGCACCATGAGAGACTTACTAAGATGATAAACCATAATATGATAGAGGGAGTCAAGCTTGGTCAAAAAGAGTCCCATGTTTGTGATGGTTGTGCTCTCGGAAAGCTTCACAAGCTTCCTCTACCACAAGTTTCTGATCATCGAGCCACAGATCTCCTTGGTATTATTCACTCTGATGTCTTCGGCCCTTCCAAAGTTCTCTCTCTTGGTGGCAGCCGCTTCTTTGTCACCTTTACAGACGATTACTCCCGATATAGTCGCCTATACTTCATGAAGGAGAAGGGAGAAGTCTTCACTCACTTTAAGCACTACAAAATCTGGGCGGAGAAACTTCACGGCAAATCTATTCTTGCTTTGCGAACGGATAATGGTGGAGAGTATGTATCTCATGCATTTGCTGATTTTTTGAAAGAGAATGGCATCTCTCGTGAATTTACTGCTCCGTACACACCGGAACAAAATGGTGTTGCTGAGAGACTTAATCGGACTTTGACTGAATGTGCTCGATCTATGATGGCCGATAAAGGTGTGGATCCAAAGTTTTGGGGGGAAGCTTTTCATTGTGCTTCTTATATCAGAAATAGAGTGGAAACCCGGGCTGTTAGGGGTAAGACACCTTATGAAGTTTGGACAGGCAAAAAGCCAAATGTTAGTCATTTTAGAGTTTTTGGTAGCAAATGTTTTATCTTGGATAATCTTCCTAATTGGAAGCTTAGTCCAAAATCTGTACCTGGCGTCTTTTTAGGCTATGATGATGAATCTGCAGGTTATAGAGTGTATAATCCTCAGAGAGGATGTCTTCAAACAGCCAGGAATATTCAGATTAAAGAAGAAAGTCAATCTGTTGACGTTTTTAGCATGGATGCAGCTGAAAGGAAAGAGAAAATACAAGAGTATATCATTCTTGAGCAGGTACCTTTTACTCCATCCTCTTCTACTTCTTCTACCTCTCTCCCAAATGCCTCTGGGCCGTCTAATACTCCTTTTGGAGCTGCTCCTTCTGTCGATGCTCCTCCGAATACACGCCTTGTGCGGCAATCTAAGGAACCAACCGTTCCCGCGTCAGATTTTCCGGGGGGAAGAAGGCAAAGTAGCCGCCTTCGAGGCGACCGAGTTGAGAGTGCTTTTTCTGCAAGCACAGGGGAGCCGCTTACTATTCATGAAGCTTTTTCCGTTCCTGAAAAGGATCATTGGATCTCGGCTGCAAATGAAGAGATAAAGTCAATTATGGAAGCCCAAACTTGGGAACTTGTGGAGCTCCCACCGAACAGGAAAGCTATCGGTTGTAAGTGGGTCTTCAAATTAAAATTGAATCCTGATAATACAATTGAAAGATATAAAGCTAGACTGGTTGCTAAGGGATTTAGCCAAAAGGAGGGAATTGACTATGAAGAGACCTTCTCTCCTGTGGTTCGCTTTCCTACTGTTAGAGTTTTGCTATCTCTTGCTGCAATAGAAGATATGGAATTGCATCAGATGGATGTTAAGACAGCTTTCTTGCATGGTGATTTGGAGGAAGTAATTTATATGAAGCAACCAGAGATGTATGCAGAAAAAGGGAAAGAAAATCTGGTCTGTAAACTGTTGAAGTCCCTTTATGGTCTGAAACAGGCTCCGAGGCAATGGAACCTGAAATTAGATGAGTTTTTAACCAATCTAGGCTTTACCAGGATCAGTTCAGATCACTCAGTCTATGTAATGCAAGGTGATGATGGAGTGATTTATGTGGCAGTTTATGTAGATGATTTGCTACTAATTAGCAAATCCATCAATGAGATTAATAAAATAAAATCAGCTTTGAATTCCCGGTTTGAAATGAAAGACTTGGGTGAGGCTAAGTATATTCTAGGAATTCAAGTAGAAAGAGACAGGAAACAGAAAATTATTTATTTAACTCAAAAGGAAGCAATCAAGAACATGTTAGAAAAGTTTGGCATGTCGGACGCAAAGGGGAGTGCCACTCCTATGGAATTCAGGCAGAAATTGGAAGGCACGGAAACGGATGGTGGTGTTTTGGTTGATGGTTTCTTAGATTCAGGGGAGGCAGATTCTATGTCCTCCATTCCTTACAGGCAGATTGTCGGAAGCCTCATTTATTTCATGAATTGTACTCGTCCCGACATCGCAGCAGCGGTTGGAGCCTTAAGCCGAAGCCTTCAGAATCCAAGGAAATCAGACTATGAGGCAGCAAAGAGAGTTCTTCGTTATCTTGCAGGAACTCAAAATCTTAGACTCTCTCTCGGTGGAGAGGAAGTCAAAATTCATACATGGAGCGATGCGAGCTACGGAGATATGCCGAGCCGACGCTCCACCACCGGATACATTTTGAAGATCGGAAGTGGAACTTGCTGCTGGAGCAGCAAACTTCAGAAGGTAACGGCTCAGTCTACCATGGAGGCTGAGTACATGGCTGCCAGCTCGGCAGTTAAAGAGTTACTTTGGGTAAAGTCTCTTCTCCAAGAGCTTCTCTTTATGCAATCTGGACCACAGATAGTGTGGTGTGATAATCAGGCAGCAATCGCTATTGCATCTAATCCCAGTCATCACTTTAAGAGTAAGCACATTGATATCAAGCTACACTTTGTAAGAGAAAAGGTGATGGGAAAAGTCTTGAAGTTGAGTTATTTACCGGATGAGCAAATGGTGGCTGATATGATGACAAAACCCTTACCTGCTCCCAAATTGAAGTTCTGTAGAGAGGCTTGTGGACTGAGTGACTAGCAGAGTCTAAAGCTTTAGGGGAGTGTTGTTTTTAGAAAGCTTTAGTCCTCTGTATGCCTCAGCTGTGAGAGAGAGCTGTTCAGGACTTAAGCTATTTTTGGTTGAGTTCGGTTCAGTACTTACCGAAATTAGTGTGACAGTGAAGTTGGGAGTTCACGGTTCATTCACACTTGGGACACGTGTCGTCACTTGGGAGAATGCGTGAGTATGTCCTCCGTGGACGTACGGAAATTCGGCAGGACCACTGGACTTCGTGAAGTAAATTCTACGGTGCCAAATCCTCTAATCGGACCGCTGACAGCCGCCGCCAACAAATAGTGACGAGGCGTGACTAGATCATTATCACTTTACGTTGTCTGAACTTCGGTGTAAATATTTGTGATAGAATGTTAGATTTACGGCTGGAATGCCTCCGTACAGCTTAGTGTAGTTTCGGTGTATAAAAGTAGGACTTAGTGAATTTGATTTTTAGGAACAAATGATATGAAAACTGTACACTCAGTTTTATGTAATTTCATTTCTACATATCTCACAGATTTGTGAGCGGAATTGATTGAAATTTTGTGTGTGTGTTCTTTTGTATATTATCTACATTGTGGCAAATTTTCAGGACGTTTGGAGCGTTTTTCTGAAATTTATAGTCTGTCAAAGTTGCTGTTCAGCCATCGGTATTTGTGGAAGCTTCCTCTCTTGATTTGTTCTACGATGACTACTGTTGCATCTTCTTCATCTTCAGTACCAACACTTGTCTCAGAACAACACAAACCTGACAGGTGTTTGAAGTCATGAACCCTTGGAGGTTCATGCATCATTTTTTCTTAGCTTAGGGAGGGTTTTCATCCTCGAGGAGTAGATGTAAGGCATTCCAAGGCGGCCACGCAGCGGTCGTCTCTTGAAACTGGCAACATTTTTACATAGAAACCTGACTGCTCAAAGACATGTAGGAATTAGTGTAGCCGTACGGATTAGTGAAAGCATAGGATAAATGCCATTTGGCGAGAAAATAACTTTTGCAAATTAAGTACGGAATCCAACATTGGAAGGTTGTCGTTTTCTGACAAGCATTATTCTCGGGATTTGTCAAACTCTTAGTGACATTATTCTCGGGATTTGTCAAACTCTTAGTGACAGGCTAGTTTTGAGTTAGGGTTTTTCCTTTTTCAGACCCATAGTTTCATGCTAGTAATTGTCTCTGAGCTTCTCCTTCTCTTTGTATTAAGACCTTACCTAATCTACCGGCGCAAGCCAGTCTGCAAGGTTTCCCTCAAGACTGTGTTCTACTTCTCGTGGTGTACAAATTGTGTTGTGCCAATTTGGTGATTTCTTGCTGTCAGAGCGCCGACTTTGCGGTATAGTTCCAGTCTTGTCCGGCTTAGTGGGAATACCGGCTATCTCGGCTCCTTCAACTGGTTAGGGAAGGGTTATGGTTCGCTGGTTGAACTCCTGTTGGGAATATTAAAAGACTTTAGAGCCTAGTGGCTACTTTCACAAATATTCCCGTACTTAATTTATTTCTTTCTAAATTTCTTTATTCCTTGTGTCAATTTTTTTCTTATGTCTAGTTTATTTTAATTCGTTTCATTTCTAATTTTCTTTATTCCTTGTGTCTCCTGTCTAGTTGTTTTGAATTTGCAATTATTAAAGGAAATATATATATACATATATATATATATATATATATATATATATATATATATATATATATATATTTATGTTATTCGTTGTTTTCATTTTATTTGTTGCCTAGTTGGTTTTTGAGTTGTTGGATTTGAGATTGTTGAACTGTCCGGTATCGTTTTCTCTTCTTTCTTCCTAACGGATTAACTCACTCAGAAAACCTAGAAAACTTAAAAACTTCTAACAAAATAAAAATTAAAAAAAAAAAAAAAACCTAAGAAAAAATATATATAAATATTAGGTTGCACGAATTATCCCGAGAATTATCATTGGTAAAGTTCCAGTCCTGTCCGGCTTAGTGAGAATACCGGCTATCTCGGCTCCTTCAACTGGTTAGGGAAGGGTTTTAGTCCGCTGGTTGAACTCCTGTTGGGAATATTAAAAGACTTTAGAGCCTAGTAACTACTGTCGCAAATATTCCCGTACTTAATTTTTTTTTTCTAAATTTCTTTATTCCTTGTGTCAATTGTTTTCTTATGTCTAGTTTATTTTAATTCGTTTCATTTCAAATTTTATTTATTCCTTGTGTCTCATGTCTAGTTGTTTTGAATTTGCAGTAATTAAAGGAAATATATATATATATATATATATATATATATATATATATATATATATATATATTTTTTTTTTTTTGTTATTCGTTGTTTTCATTATATTTTTTGCCTAGTTGGTTTTTGAGTTGTAAGATTTGTGATTGTTGAACTTTCCGGTATCGTTTTCTCTTCTTTCTTCCTAACGGATTATCTCACTCAGAAAATCTAGAAAACTTAAAAACTTCTAACAAAATAAAAATTATAATAAAAAAAAACCTAAGAAAAAATATATATAAATATTAGGTTGCACGAATTATCCCGAGAATTATCATTGCTTTATAGACGGGCAGAGCGTGGCATAGTGCTGAAACGCGTGCCCTAACAGGCTACTATCTACGTTAGTATTTTGAGTTGTGATCTCTTTTCGACGATTCTGAATTGGAGGGAGGTTGGAGCATCGCTGGGAGACCTTACCGATTGCGCCAGGTGAGTAATCGGGTCCTTGTGGTTGCACGCGCGTGATACGTTGTTAAGCGCGATAACCTAGAGGGGTTAGGATCCGACGGAAGGCTGTGCCTTCCTTTCGGCATAGGCATTGTGGTTGCATTTTCTTTAGATATGACCGTGATTGGTCTTTGATAGCGACTGCTTGTCTATTACATATGGCCTTGTTGGGCCAGGATAATTTCCTGTTTTATTACATCTGGCCTTGTGGGCCTTGAATAGTTTATTGTTTTATTAAATTTGGCCACAAGTGGCCTTGCATAGGTGACACGTTTCTTCTTGGAGTGGCTTGAAATGACTTATTGTGGTATTGCTTAGATCTGGCTGTGACAGCCTTGTTAAGGGTGTTCACGATTAGACTAACCTCGGTGATACAGAATAGATCAAATCGTTCGGGGGTGCCTGTTTGCGTGGGTTCCTGTTTGCGTGAATTTAAAGACTTCTTGTGTGACTTGATCAATAGATCTGGCAGTGGGCGTATGCCCACTTACCCTGAGTAAGGTCCGGCATCTAGTTGCATCCGGATAGGACGACCAGACTACTGTCTGTTTACATGCCAACAGACTGGAATAATTTACCGTTTCCAGCTGGTACCACTAGGAGCTCCAGTCTTTACCATGGACCGGATCGGGATTTGATTTTGCCCGCTCACCTCTTGTCCAACTTTTAGGTCATACTGGTCAGTCTGCTCAGTCTCAGCTTACGGGTTCACCCGACTGTAGATCTGGTATTACCAACACGTATAGATCTACTTCATCTGTCTCCTCATCCTCTTCCCATAGTTGGGGGGAAGAATCCGACATAGACTCCTTTGATATCCGGGATCTAAATCTACCACCTTCACTTTTTCCTGTGAGCGGAAATATACACACTAACTTCGATTCCTATTTTGTGGATATGGCCTCGTCCATAGACACCGGAGGAGGAATAAATCAGTTTTGTTTTTCAGGTCTCAAGGACACTATGTTCTTGTCATATTTTCGTACGCTTTTTCATAACGAGATGCGTGATCTCGCATTTCGATATCAAGACCGTTTTGATTTACGGGTTGCTTTTTCGTTACTTCGGAGATACCTTAGGGGATCTGCCCTATCTCTATATACACGCAAATATGCGGCAATTTGTGCTATGACAGAAATGGCACCCGCATATTTCGGATCTTTAGCCATAACAGGCAGCCCATAAATTCTTTTCCAAGATGTTTTACACGCAGTTTATGACTCTACAGGTAACAAAATCTCACCTGAAATATTGCCGTTGCGGCTCGGGCTGCAATTCCAGCCCGCCCTGCAATGTTGGTTCCTTTAAGGGATCCAGTATCATTTATTTTCAGTTTATTACAAAAAGAGTACCGAATGCACAATCTTGATCACGTTAAAGATCTAATTAATTTCGAACGTCGCCCAAGCGAAACCGCTTCAGCATTGCGAGCACGTATGGAAACATTACGCGAAGCACTACCAGATCTCATGTTAGACGCAGAGGCAGTTCAGAAGTTTGTGGGGAAATTTCCCACCCAATCTCGACGTTTCATTCAAAGCCATTTGACTGAGGCATATGACCTCAAATTTACCTTCAAGTTTGCTGCAGAGTATGGCGTACGGCATGAATTGCAGACTAGTTGGTGGGACGCTCATGAGCGACCCAAATCTTCTCCTAATGCAAACCGAAATCCTAATCCTAATCCACGCAACCCATGGCCCAATCCGAGATCCCCAAGGGCTCTTGCCATGGGAACATTACCAACAAACCCTGGTGTTTGTATATGCTTTTGATGTGGTAACACCGGTTACGATGCACGCGGTTGTCCGGATAAGACCGCCACGTGTGCTCATTGTAATCAAATGGGTCATTATGTACATCGATGTCACATTAAGAATCCTGATTTGAGTTATCAAAATCAAATCAAAAAACGGCGATATACTTGCTCGCTCGGCAAAATTGGTCACTCCACCCAAGGAAGTAGAGAAAGACAACCCTCGAAAAATCAGTAGGAGGGACCGAGGGAAAGTCGAGATGCAGGCTACCGTGGCCGCCATGATGAAGGAGCAGTTTGCCGCGCTTATGGCGCAGGTCAAACCGTAATTAACTGGGATGGCTCGAACTGTGGTCCATATGCCCTCTTTCGCTGGGCGATCTCTTCGAGAGTCCATTGTTCAACAGCGGGCAGCTCAGTTTAAAGAGACTCCCGATCATAATCACGAGTCAAAATCTATTAACACACGTATCCCACTATCATTTGCTAAAGAACACTGCTCACCTATACGAAAAACGGCCTCTACCATCACCGCTGAAGCATTAACAATCCTAGAGAGGAGCATACAAGACACTTATAAAGTCGAAAAACGTTTGTTTATCTTGTCCACCATGCTCCGTGAGTTGGATAGCAACGAAAAACATGTAGATCTTACTCCTTCACCAGTTGCGTTACAGGCATTACGAAACCATCGTCATGCTCTCTCCCTTCAAGCTATAACTCTTGAATAGCGTTCTAGCCTCACTCCTCAAATCATTTTTTTAGAAAACAAATTGGGCGTGTTCACCATTAATGGGTTTTCTCCGGCACTTCCTCTCATGGATACAAGCGCAAAGCCAATTATCCTCGGTTCAGATTTTGCAATCAAAATAGGTCTTATAGCAGATAAGCTACAACCCACTACCACACGTCTGTTGACTTCCGTCGGTACCACAGAGCCGGTCCTCGGTATTACTATGGAACCAATCTGTTTTCAATTTCAGAGTCAATCAGCGACCGATTTCGCAAAAATATATGCTCATGCCTTGGTCACCAAGTGTAGTGATTATGAAAGCTTGGTCGGTCAAGACGTCATTTTCCGAGTTGGGGGGGGGGGGGGGGGGGGTAAAATAGCATGTTTCAAAATTTTTGTACAGACCGAACAATTTTTCGGAACGTAAAATTTCCTTACCCCTTATCTCGGTCCGGCAACCCATGCCTACTACAGCCCATTTGGCGCTGATCTTGCCAACCTATGCCGCAGTTGGCATAGGTGCAAACATCCTTGAATCTCTAACAGCGGATGAAATCTCACCAGATTCCCCGAGTTTACGAGAATTATTTAGTACACCCGGATTTACCATTGAATTTTCAGATTTTGACCGGCTATATAAATTTACTATACCAATTCCTTTATTTAGTATTCCAGATCCACCCTCCATTACGATAGATCCTTCCAGGTTCTTGCCCATTAAATAGACACCGGTCAATTTACAACCTCACCAAAATGGTCTCGTTATCTTAGACCTTTTTGCAGGAATAACGACTTCACTTCTCTCTTGCCTTCGGAACAATCTTTCGATAAAGCATTACTATTCTGTAGATATTGACCCCTTGGCCTGACGCGCTCAGTTCCACCACTGTCAAGTCTTGCACGAACAGTATCCTCATCTCTTACCCCAGTCCGCGTTTCACGATATGCATTCAGCGTTGCCACAGGATATCCGACTAATAGGAAATCATCATTTAATGGAATTGGAACCGATTGATCTCCCCTTTGCCGGATGAGAATGTCAGGGTAATGTCTAGGGTCGGGAAAGGTTTAGGTCTCGCAGATCTGTGTACTAAGTTGTTTTTCGAGGTGGTTCGTCTGATCCACTTCTTTCAAAAACTAGATCGTCTTTTCGGATACATCATAGAAAATATCGCAGCTTATAACGATCCCCGATCCACGGTTCTTGCAGATTATTAACGCATTAAATCATTAATTGGACCACCGTTAATTATCGATGCCGCACGCCACGGTTCACTGGCCCACCGGGTTCGTTCCAAGTGGACTAACCTGGTGGACATGGGTCGGCTCCGAGAGGCTAACCTCGCTGTCCGATCACCCACCCTTTCCATTAAGGATGCATTTCTTCCATTTCATAAGGTCCAGACATGTATACATACAGACTATCCTTCTGCATTTGGTCTTTACATCCCGGGCCAACCAGTACATGCACTACCTACACTAGTTGTATATCCACATTCTCACGCATACTCACATAATGGACAGGGCATGCTTCAGAATACTCATAGAGGCAGCTTAGAAGAACCTACTGCCACAGAACGAGAACATCTTAATCTTAGGCACCACTGCTGCTCCCGGACGCACCGAGAGGCAGCGCTGCACCTAACTTGGTCGTATCATGGATCCCCAATCACTGTCATTTGTCTTAGGCATGGGGTTCGCAGCTGGTCGATACGCACAGAACCATCCGTCTCAATCGGCTGCGGGGGGGGCATACACCATTTAAACACACAGCTTCCAAGACCTCACCTTCTCTTCGGGGTACAACTTTTCAGCTTGCCCTCTTTCCTTTCCTTGCTAAGTCTGACAAAGATCACACTATTTATGATTTTTTGGAACCTAGTCACATGAGTTGGTCTCTCCCAACATACACGGCCGCTAGATCACAGGTACCAGTATGGGCATCGCCACAGTGGACAGTTGCATTTTGGTCTAGAAGTTGGCATCACGCTGTAAATTGTTTGCATCAACTTCCTGTCGAGTGTGAGTTGGGTCACTCCTTGATAGCAGATGAACAGCTAGCATTTGCACAAGCCATGGAAGCCATGACCATTAACACGCCTGAAAAACCGACATGGAAATTCGGAACTGGACTAACAACAACTGAACACGAACTGTTAGATGAAGTCATAAACCGAAACGTAGACGCATTTGCTTTCTCCATGAAAGAATTAGGTTGACACACCACTTACAAAATGTCTATTGACTTGGAAGATGACAGACCTATATTTAAGCCCAAGCATTGTCTATCCGAAACCGAATGGGAATATGTAGACAAATGATGCGTAGAGTTAGAAGAGGCAGGTCTAATTTATAGGTCTGATTCCACTTTTGCGGCACCCACCCTCATGCCTCGTAAAAACGACGCGGAGGGGAATTTTACAGAACGTCGCATGTCTGGGGACTATCGAGAACTGAATTCATGAATAATCCAGGACCGACATCCAATGCCGTTGGCCGAGGACATTTTTGACCACGTGGGCAGAGCTAAATATTTTAGCATCCTAAATCTGCGACAGGGATTTAATCAAATTGAAATAGAGGAATTGAAACTCTGAGACCTCCATTGGCCCTCAGAGTATGCAGATCCAAAAGAAGCTAATCTAGATAGTGCCGACTCCAAGTTAATATAAACCCAAGTGACTGACCCCTTGACAGTCAGAACCCCAATCTTGGGGGGATGTAAGTTTGCCCGTTGCTATATCAACGATCTAATCATCGCTTAAGCCTCTATAGAGGAACATGCAGTGCATATAGAGTGGGTATTGAAGGAATTAAAAAAGGTAGGACTCAAATGTCATCCTGTCAAATGCACTTTCAGGGCCGAAGGTGTACCCTATCTTGGGCACTTTATTTCATCCGAGGGAATTACTCCGTTAGAAGCCAAAGTGGAAACAATCAGTAAACTCTCGGCCCCAACAGATTTGACTAGCTTGCGTGCATTCCTGGGGTTAGCAAATTATTACCGATGGTTTGTTCCTAGTTTCAGCACAGTTGCATCTCCACTGAATGAACTCTTGAAGAAGTGGGTTCCGTTCACGTGGGGACCCTCCCAGATCGAGGCATTTCAGGGATTAAATGACGCACTGTCCACCGCTCCTATTCGTCGTCCCCCAAATCATATGTTGCCATTTTGCCTACAGACGGACTTTGGTAAGCCCGGTATTTTAGCCATCCTAACTCAGCGTGACCTCACAAGTGAGGAATATGTGGTGGCTTATGCTTCTCGGAGCAACAATCAAGCGGAGGCAAATCAAAGTAGTTTTCATGGGGAGTGCCTTGCCGCAGTTTGGGGTATTGTGCATTTCCGACATTATCTCTATGGCAAGCCGTTAACCCTTCTTACTGACCATCAACCATTGCATTGGCTCATGACCAATGACAAGTTATACGGCAAATTAGCCCGTTGGGCTTTTATTTTACAAGAATATGCCATGGAAATAATCCATCGACTCGAGCTCTTCTATTTGAATGTCGGCTGCCTCTCCAATAACCCTTTGCCCCACTCTAATGATAAAGGTGTACGACATGATTTTGATGACAAATCAGTTGCCTCCTTATTAGCCGGAGCACATCTGATTTAAAGTTTTACAGCACCTACAAACCACAAAACCGAACACGATCCATGGCAGGACAGTGCTTTAATTCTTTTCCTATCTACTCAGTCTTTCAGGCAGGCACCCTACCAATGGAAGAGGAGCGTGTTCGTAAGAGAGCCCAAAGTTACTTATGGATGGGGGGCTCACTTATTTGTCTTCTCTCAGATGGAAGTCACCGGCATGTCCCACGGCCGACGGAATGACCATCATTTATCAACCAAATTTTTACTGACCTTGGACACTATGGCACCAAACCGAGTTTGAGTTTGGTACAGGCACGGTATTGGTGGTTCGGCATGCAGGCTAATGTGGCGGCTGTGTTGCACGAATCAGCACATGTGATGGTTACAAACTTCATTTTCTAACTGACATACCTCCCTTCAGCCCTTGCCTATTCGGGGTCTCTTTTACACGTGGTCGTGTGATCTTGCACGTCCCTTCCCCATTTCTCGAAGGGGCAAACAATACATCATGATAATGATCGAGAATTTCGGTAAATGGGTGGAAGTTGTGGCACTCTCGCAGAAAACTGCCAAACTTACCACCGCAGCTTTTAAAAAGCACATGCTCCTCCAGTATGGAGCCCCCACAGAAGTGCTTACTGACCAAGGAACCGAGTTCCATGGCGAATTTCAGGAGATGCTGGATGAGGCGTTAATCGATCACTAACGGACAAGCCGAGATCATCCTCAAGCAAACAGTTTGGCAGAGAGAGCTGTACAAACCTTTTAGCGTGCTTTGCGTAAACATTGCTTGGAAAAACATATTACGGTGTTGGATGAATCATTATGATATATTGTCATGGGTTATCGTATGTCTGTACAGGCCAGCCTGGCAAATTTCAGCCCCTATTATGTGTTGTTTCGTTGAAAACCACTACTAGGTAGGAATGTACAGAAAGCCGCGAGCTTACCTCTACCTCTTATATCTGATTCTCTTTTTTTGGAAGAACTAACTAACCGAGCGTTGCTTTTCGCTAGAGAAATGCCCATGGCTTTTGAAAATTGGAGATTGCCCAACATCGCGACTTTTTACGGTTTGGATAAACTCACAGTGGCAGTTACTGTCCACAACAAAAACCCTTCCGGGTGGGGGATTACATTTATTTGCAACGGCAAAATTTTGATACACTCGACACGGATGTTTCAGCTCACATCTTGAAAATAACAAAAATCGACCCTAATAAATTATTAAGCCTACAAGGGGCTGACACGCGAAATTTGCGGGAGCATTCGAAAAATTGTGCCCCCTGCTATCTACTCGATCTTTCCCACAGCATGGACCAGTGGTGGATGCCGATTACCGAGGCCAGTGAGTGCCAGTTATGCCGGCGTTCTGATAGAGAAATAACAATGCTCCTCTATGACTATTGCAATCTGGGATTCCATATTGAGTGTTTGGTTCCAACTCTGCACACTATCTCGGCTGGACAATGGTTTTGCCACGCGTGTCGAGACCTACTGGCTGTCATTACTAGCTCCCCTGCAGGCTAAGGAGCTGCGTCGGGGGAATTCCATCCTTACTTACCTGATATGGTTTTGTCTTTTATATCCTTTTTAAGTCCATGTGTTCAGAATAATTTGCTTTTTCTTCGGGCAGATTCATTTATTATTTTTTGCAGTATATATGCTTTGTACTGTGATTGTGGTCACAAATATTGTATATATGTAATGGTCATTCATTTTCTGGTGTTTATCGGCGACCCACACAAGATGTGATGCATGCCATTCACGGTTGTACTGTCATGCATGATAGCTGTCATGTTGTAAGACGTCAGCCGGTATTGTGATTAAATCGTGTACTAATTGAAGTTTCGGTGACGTGACAGGTTCATATTCGAGAGTACAACTAGAGATTCGTACGCGACAAAGGTCGGAATATAATCTCGTACGGCACCATGTTAAAACGATGTGGAATCAACGTGGAACAGGACCGCGGTACGGCATCAGACATCAAAAATTCAAACGGTTAGAAACGTGACAGGTGTCTGAAGGCATGAACCCTTGGAGGTTCATGCATCATTTTTGCTTAGCTTAGGTAGGGTTTTCATCCTCGAGGTGTAGATGTAAGGTAGTCGGAGGCGGCCATGCAGTGGTCGTCTCTTGAAACTGGCAGCGTTTTAACATAGAAACCTGCTTGCTCAAAGACTTGTAGGAATTAGTGTAGATGTACGGATTAGTGAAAGCATAGGATAAATGCCATTTGGCGAGATAGTAACTTTTGCAAATTAAGTACGGGAATACAACATTGGAAGATTGTCGTTTTCTGACAAGCATTATTCTCGGGATTTGTCAAACTATATCGATAGGGTTTCACCTAAATATTTAGTGACAGGCTAGTTTTGAGTTAGGGTTTTTCCTTTTTCAGACCCATAGTTTCATGCTAGTAAATGTCTCTGAGCTTCTCCTTCTCTTTGTATTAAGACCTAACCTAATCTACCTGCGCAAGCCAGCCTGCAAGGTTTCCCTCTAGACTGTGTTATACTTGTCGTGGTGTATGAATTGTGTTTCGCGGATTTGGTGTTTTTTTGCTGTCAGAGCGCTGACTTTGCGGAATAGTTCCAGTCCTGTCCGGCTTTGTGGGAATACCGGCTATCTTGGCTCCTTCAACCGGTTAGGGAAGGGTTCTGGTCCGCTGGTTGGACTCTTGTAGGGAATATTAAAAGACTTCAGAGCCTAGTGGCTACTGTCGCAAATAGTTACCTGATCTGGTGTTGTCTTTTATTTCCTTGCTAAGTCCATGTGTTCAGAATAATTTACTTTTTCTTCGGGCAGATTCATTTATTATTTCTTGCAGTATATATGCTTTGTACTCCGATTGTGGTCACAAATACTGTACATATGTAATGGTCATTTATTTTCTGGTGTTTATTGGCGACCCACGCAAGATGTGTTGCATGCCATTCACGGTTGTACTGTCATGCACGACATCGGTTTGGCTCATACCGAATCCTACCGAATCGAGCCGGTCAGCTCTACAGTACAGTACTGTACGGTACAGTACACCGTGAATCGCTTACAGTGTTGATGTTGTTTTAGCCGCTTGAAACATCTTTTCTCTTTGCACACTTGTCGGAGTGAAAATTTGACGGTCCCGATTGAAATCCAAGGATCTCACCTTCCGATTGGTGGTCTCCAATCATAAATCGGACACGTGTGTACGGAGAAAAGAGCGGCTAAAGCGATTCACGGTCTTGTTCTGAACTATGTTTGAAATAGACGTTTCAAGACGCTGCTCGTTTTGGAAAAGCCCATTTGGAATTGGATGGAAAACGGTTAAACCCGATTTGAAACATGTGCCGTACAGCATTTTACTGTACTGTACTGAATCTTGCAACTTTTTGGCCCTCCGGGGTGCCGAAGACGTCCGCGACCGCTCGTTTAGGGTTTATTTTTTCTGTTTTTGTTTTTTTTTTATTAAAAAAACAACCCAAACCCCAAAACCCTATTTCTCGTACCCGATCCCAAGAGGTGCCGAATGTCGGCGCGAGGTGCCGCGAGGTGCCGAAGGTCCCACACTTGTATGGGGGCTTGTTCGATACCCTTGCTGAACCTTCGTCTGAAGAGAGATTCCGTACAATCACGGACGTTGATTTCAAAATTTTACCGGAAAAAAATTCCTACAGATCTGCCCGAAATGCCTCGTGTCATTTTTTTTTTCCCTCGAACTCGAGAATCACCGCGTCTAAAAAACCCAAAATCCTCCCTTGGATCGAATAAAAATATAAAATTACGCAAACATGGAGAACCGCCCACCTCCCTCAGATACCACCTCCCCAGATTTCCAACCGCCTGGTCCTGACTTGACCGGTCATTCCTAGATCTCTATCCACACTAAATCCAAACCTCCACCGCGTTTGACTTTTCGCACTTGTCACGCATCCAATCGCTAACTGTTATGAATCGTCAACCTTTCGCTTTTGACTTTTGACTTTTGACTTCTCGTACGAAATCTACAAGTACCGTACATTTAAAAACCGCACAAATCGGCTAATCTGCCAACCTCTTATTATTATTACATTTACATCCGATATAATTTTTAGTATTAAGAAAATTGTATTAAGAAATTGTATTAAGAAATAGTATTAATAAATAGTATTAAGAAATAGTATTAAGAAATCGTAATTCCCCCGTGCATTCTCCACCGTTCATTCAACCCGCCAAGCAATGGCGCGCTTCAGGCGAATCGTACGGATCGAACGAATTATCGTCGTTTTTTGCGTTTTTTTGGCTGTTTCAGTGGAGGGACGCCACCTAATTCCCAATTCTCCGGAGGTTGCCACGTGTCTGGGAAGTGCCCTAGAAAAATGCGACTTTTACTTTGAGGGATACGAGGAGACGCCTCCGGTTATTAGGTGAGGGAGAGGTGGGAGGGAGAGGGGGGAGAGAGAGGGGGGAAGAGCGAAGAGGTGGAGGGAGAGAGGGGGAGAGAGAGAGGAGAGTTGGGGGAGAGAGAGGGGGGAGAGAGAGGGGGGAGAGAGAGGGGGGGAGAGAGGGGGGAGAGGGAGTGGGGAGAGGTGGAGGAGATAGAGGGGGGAGAGAGAGGGGAAAGAGAAAGGGGGGGAAGAGAAAGAGGGGGGGTGAGAGAGGGAAAGAGAGGGAGAGAAGAGAGGGGGGAGGGTGGGAGGAGGATGGCCGAAGGAGACAGGGGTAAAGGGGCTGAAAGGGAGGGAGGAAGGGGAAGGGAATATTGGAGTGGGCACGAGAGGAGAGAAAGAGGGGGGAGAGAAGGGAGAGTGAGGGAAGATGGAGTGGGAAAGGGAGGAGAGGAGAGAAGGAAGAGGGGGGGGGAGAGGGAAAGCAGGACAGGGGAACGGGGGGAGTGGAGGAGGGAGAGCATGAAGGGGGGAAAGGGGGAAGAAGGCATCAAGGATGACATATGAGAGAGGGAAGCGGGGAAGTGGGGGGAGAGAGAGGAAAGATGCGAGAGAGGGGGCAGACTGTAGTGAAGGGAGAGGGAGAGTGGAGAAGTTTGAGCAGAGAGGCAGGAGTGGAGGGAGGAGACGAAGGTAGGAATGAGATAAGCCAGGGGAATATCGGGGAGCGGGGAAAGGAGAAGACGGTCGATGGTCGAGGGAAAAGGGGAAAAGGAGAAGAGGGAGGAAGAGGGGCGTAGAGGGAAGGGGAGAGAGAGTGGAAGATGGCGAGAGAGGGGGGGGGAGAGGGAGGTAGGGGGGTGGGGGTGGCATGCGGGGTGCAGAAAGGGGAAGGGAGGGGAGATAGGAAGACGGGGAAGAGGGAGAGGCGGAGGTGAAAGAGGCGAAAGAAGGGAGGGACAGGAGGAGGGCAGACAGAGAGGGATAAGGGGCGAGGGAGAGAGGGAAAGGGGAGGGAGAGGGAGAGGAGGAGAGGTAGAAAGAGGAGACGAGAGGTGAGGAGGAGGACAGGGGGGGGGGAGGTGGGAGAGTTGAAAGAGGAGAAGGACTGGGGAGGGAGGAGAGAGGTGGGAGAGTAGCGTTGGAGGGGAACAGGGGAATTGGGGGAAGGGACGGGTGAGAGGCGGGGAGAGGATGAGTATATTTATTCAATTGTTCTCAAAGAAAGTGTTAAATATAACCTGCTTTTTAATAGTGGACCACTCTAATTGGTAAATGGAGAAGCTCAATGGGAATTGGAAATTGGAAATGGTGAAATGAGATATTTGTTTTTGAAGGTTTTTGTTCGACAGATTAGGAGCCCCCCTAGTCAACATTAATTATTTTATTAAGAGAAAAAAAATATTATAACCGTATACAATCATAACACACAAAACACAAAGCTTCCTAGTATGAAAATGAAGCAGGTTCTTTTTTAATATTTCATAATAATACAAAAAGCTGGTTTGTGAAAAAGTACTTAAAATTGTAGCTAGTTTAAAAGATAATCTAGAACGCCCTGTAAAAAGGAAAACCAAACCATTTTGAAATCAAGATAGGTTTTATAAAAAAAAACAAAATGATGTTGAAATAAATGTCTTACAATAACATATTCGTCGAAAATGTAACAAATGTTTTAACATAATACATTAGTCGAAGATGTAATTAATGTCTTAACATAATATACTGGTCGAAAATGTGGCAGTCTGGATGGATCTCCCGACACAGGTGTCGGTCCGCGATTGGTCGACTCTCAGACGGGCGAATTTGTTCAGGTCGGGAATACAGGAGACGGTTTGGTTGTGTGTAACGGAAAATTAGGACTGACCACGACAAAGAACCAGTTCTATGCTAACGGTCAGGAGGCACAAATCCACATTCGTACATTCAATCAGGTGGGTACAAACCCGAAAGGTTATCTGTTTGAGTTTGAAGGTAAAATTAGGAGACATCTCTGAACGTTTATTTATGATAAATGTGAGAATTTTGAATGTGAGTACGTTCAATTTCTAGAAACTGATTGTATAATCTCTTATTTCGGGTTTAAATATCCATATCTAAATTCCTTTGAAAAGGAAAATGAAATAAGTATAAAGGAAGTAGTATGTACATGTACATCCGACCTTTAACATATTTTTTTCTGGAAAATCAACATGATCAACACTGATACTCGTTTTTATCCATGGTCTATATGTACTTTTTGAAATTTTGCAGCCCTCTAAGGAAACCTTTAAAAACCTTTGCATCCTCTTACCTCTTTTGGCGGTCCAAACAAACTATTTAAATTTGAACCCTAACGACAATAACCAAGAAGCTTATCCGGATTCTCGTCGCTGCGTCGTATTCTCGACGGGTCCTTCTGGTTCCTGTTTTGGAAATACCCCTATTTCTACGCCTCCTATCCCTCCATATCCCTCTCCTCCCGTTAGCACCATTAAATCCGTTTACTCACCTCCTCCCTATTTGTTTCCTCCAAACCAAGATTCTAGTTGTCCACCTCCACTTTTCTTTCCACCTTCATCCTCACCTTCATCCTCCCCTTCATCCTCACCTTCACCCTCACCTTCACCCTCACCTTCATCCTCACCTTCACCCTCACCTTCATCCTCACCTTCACCCTCACCTTCACCCTCACCTTCACCCTCACCTTCATCCTCACCTTCATCCTCACCTTCATCTTCACCTTCATCCTCACCTTCACCCTCACCTTCATCCTCACCTTCATCCTCACCTTCACCCTCACCTTCATATGAGAATTCAGACGCATCCCCTCCTCCTCCTCCTCCATCTTTTGGCCCTCCTCCACCTGGAGTCCCCTATTTCCCTGCAATATTTGCTCTTGGAGATTCGACGTTAGACATTGGAAACAATAATAATCTCTTAACACGGTTTAAGAAGAATTTTTTGCCATATGGAATCGACTATGTTCCAGCAAATGGACGTTATGGGAATGGAAAAGGGTTTATGGATTATATGGGTGAGTTTACGGTGCTTGCAAATAAAGGACTTAATATGATAAGAGAAGGAAAGTTATGTTATTTGTTAGCTCTTAGAAAAAGCTTGAGGTTTTCCCGAGGATTATTTATGGTTTAACAATATTTCTGGCTAGGTTCTATAAGTGCAATGTTTAATTGACCGCTATTTTTCATTTTATTCCATTGACTGTGATATGTAATATACATAAATTCATGGTTTTAGGTCGATACATGTTGACATTTCTTGCCCCTCAATGTCAAATTGATGTCTTCCCTTTTTTTCCACTTCTTGTAAAACAACTTCAACCTTTTTTTCAAATTAAATGCTTTTTTTTTTGCAGCGGAGCGATGCAGATTGACAACGGTGCAAAAATACTTGGATTTGAATTCAACTAACCTCGATAATTTCGCCAGTGGAGTTAATTTTGCGTCGGCGGGGTCAGGAGTCCTCTCATCGACAAATTGCGAAAATGTGAGGATTTAAATAAAAATAAAAAAATTAGTGTATACATTGGGAATTGGATTTTAAAACTTTAATACCGGGCATTAGAAATTTTGGATTTGAACCTTGGACATCAGACGATTGACATTTTTCCATTTGACTTTGCACGTTGGACTTTGTCCTCTCCCTCTCCCTCTCACGCTCTCTCTTCCCCTCTATCCCTCTCTCCCTCTTCCCCCCCCCCCCTCTCTCTTCCACTCTCTCTTTCTCTCTCCCTCTCTTGCCTGGACGCTGGAAATCTGACATTAGCCCCTCAGGTTTTTGGCATTTGGCGTTTGGAATTCGTCAAGGTATGTTTTGTGGAAAACCATCTTATCATTGAACTGTATCACTAAAAAATGTCTATCATTAGTATACATTTGTAGCTCGTGATGGTTACGTGCATAGAACGGGAAACACTTTCCTGTCTATTTTTCCGGGATAATATGGTGTTTCAGGTGATAATGAGCCAAAACCTACGATTCCCAACTAGGCCAGACCTTTAAAGTGGGACATATTCAGTATTTTTTAGATGAATGGGATGGCATGCTATATTGCAGCTGATGGATTTGATGATAGATTATAGCACATTACAGGAATGATCTACCTTGTTATGTTATTGATTTCCTATTTTACTAACTAAATACCGCTTTCCACATAGATATGGCTTTAGATAACAATCCTAAAAATGTGTTATCAATGCGGACTCGCACCAATGTTGACGACGTCGTACGATTCTCCCAATTTTGTTTTCAACTGAGCATAACTGTTTATTTCACCTCAAAACAGAAGATAAATTGCGTTCATGTATAGTGTGGACTATTCTATTGTTGGCGAATGTGTAGAATCCCTTCATGGTTTCAGATCAGAAGACGAAACCTAGAGACCTTGAAAAAAACAGCCCCAAGAACCTCTGAAGATGCTTAAGAAACCAGAATAAACCATATACGGTGACTCTCCTCTTTTTCCTAACATTGTTTATTTTGCTATTCACTATTTGCAGAACACATTGTGTACCGATTTCACTACCCAAATCGCCCAATTTACAGCTTTAAGCACACTATATTCGGAGGAGGTAAATCTGCAGCCTTTAGACTTTTGATTCAAAAATCCTATTTTTGAAGGAAAGCCCTAATCATGCTGGAGGTAGGACTTAGAAAAATAAACCTTGACGTTTGAGCGTGAACATTAACGACGGAATATTAAGCTTCAACTCCTATCGCTATTTGAAGATAGTAAATTATTCGGTATTAGAGTTAGTGAAAAAATATCGTTAACACTTTGTTAGAATTAACTACACTAAATTACGTTTTGCCACGTGGTCCATTATGGGTTGCTTGACAAATAGTGCTATTAAAACTAATTCATGATTTTAGGTCGAAAGAACACTCGTTCTAATTAGAGGGATTAACTACTAGTGACGGGCGGTATAACTAGCTTTTGCCTTATACTGGTAAACGCCGTTTCTGTGATACTTGGTTATTAATGATGTTGTGAGATTGTCAGGGGTTTTCTGGATCTTAAGGGTTTTTTGAAAAGAACAATGAGGAGAATGCTCTTCAGGATTTTTTTATGGTTACAAATTTGTTTCTATTTGTCGATCTTATATTCTTCTAAGTGAATGGTAAGTATGAAACAAAATTATTTTCACCTCCTTATGAATACTTAACTAAGATGTGTTTTAGCCACACCTTTGATAAAAAATTATGGAAACCAAACCAAAATCACAAAAAATAAAACCAATGCTAATAAATCTATACATCTGATCTTCTATGTGGTTTTTTCAGACCATTGCGAAAAGTTTAATTGTTATTTCTATTGGTGCAAACGACTGTTTTGGTTATCTGAGAAATGTTTCTGCATATAACATTACGGAGTTTGTTACGGATTTGATGACCTCAATCAGTGAGGGAATTCAGGTGAGTTATTATTCAAACCAAAAAGAAAGAAACATTCTAAAGCTTTTTTGTTGAGTTATTTTTTGTTGTTAGATTTTTCTCATGTCAATTGAATTTATGGTTCAAAATTGTACCCATTTGAGAGATACATATGACATATTTGTTAGCATGGCTTAGTTTGTAATGGTCAATAGAGCGACAACCTTTTTCTTATCATACATATTTTTGTTTTATGTATACTGATTGGCACCAAAAATTGGGCTATTTCCCTCGTTATCCCATTGCTCGCCCTCTCCTTCCTCTCTTTTCTGCTTTCTCTCTCCATAACCTTACCTGTCCTCCCTCCCACGCTCTTCATTTGTCTCCATTTTGTCCCCTTCTCCTCCCACCTCAATTATTTCACTACTGTTAGCCTACTGTTATCTGTAACTCTTTCTCCTTCCTACCATGCACTTGAGTGCCGGATATAAACAAAAACATCAAGACAAATTTGTCACACCTACAAAGGACAAAAAACTGAGTTATCTTGTGAATTCTTTAGCCCAATGCTTAGACAGAGGTGACAATTTTTCATGTATAACAATGTTTAGCCGGTTTGCAGATTCTTTCTCTCACTTTTATCTCTCTCGGTTGATTTCCTCCATAAGTAATTGCTGGACGACTCTTCAGAAATTCCCTCTTTTCGCTCCTTTTCCCTCTCCACCTATCCTGTCTCCCTCCATTTCACATTCACACTCTCTGTGATTTTTTTTTTCCTTTTCTATACGAAATTCAGACTCTCTACCTCGCAGGTGCCCGGAAGTTTCTCATCTTTGAACTCGGAGATCTGGGCTGTACTCCTTACGCTTTCTACACATTCAATGTGTCTGCACTAAATCCGGTGTGTGTTCCCTCGCTTTCCCTCCTAATTTCTTACCATAATGCGGCCTTCGAGCTTCTCGTCTCCTCTCTCAGCAACATATTGACAGACGCTCATTTCATCACTGTTAAAGTTGGGAAACTTCTTCCGGAAGTGGTTATGAACCCTACAAAATATGGTATGTTTTTATTGTCACTGTTTAAACGTAGTTATCTGCATTTTGCTCAGATTTATTCGCACAATTATCATGATTCTCACTGTCATGAGCTGTATGAGTTCCTTCAGTAAGAAGATGGTTGTGGATTTTAAGTTAATTTTTCACCCGAACCATTGCATAATTTATGTTGCCAAATTCATTAATGCATAAATGTCGTATAAGTCAAACACAAGTTTTGAATTAGAAGTGTGATCCACATCATCAGCTCGTGTTTTTTACGTTGTTTTATCAATACATATGGAATACATATACATATGTTTGTCATTGGATGGAATTTTTATGTTTAATTATGTTTAATAATCTAGATTTCTCACTGGACATTTAACGTTTATTGCTTAACATTGAACATTTTAAGGCCAACATCAAACATCAATCATCAAACATTTATAGCAAAACATTGGACTTAAGTTACGGCTCATTCAAAATTGCACACTAAATGTGGTAGAGGGATCATTGAATGTCGAATGATGAACATATTAGTGTTGAGAAGCGAAAGGAACAAGATAATGAGAATAGAAACTAATTTTTGAAATTTAGGTATTGCCCAATCTCAAACGTTGTTCATCTTAAACATTTAAAAGAACATTTATTTTCTAAATCTACGTAAAGTGTGATATCGGACGACGGATAGCTCCTAATACCGAAGCTGAAAGAAATTGTTCTCCAATTCTTTGACTATTTCTGCTTCCTATGTTACAGATGTAACCCTAATTGACATACTTTTTTTGTTTCTTTCTGCTGGTCATTTTCTTTTGTAGGTTTTGTTAATGGAACTTCGGCTTGTTGCGGAGCTGGACCCTTTAATGTCATCCCATGTGGGCTTCCCGGAACCTCATATTGTTCTGATAGAGAAAACTATTTTTGGTGGGACCAAGTTCATTTGTCGCAACGTGCATGGGAATTTTTTGCGAAGGAAATTTTCACCAAAAATTCCAGTTATGTTGTACCTTTTGGAATCGAAGATCTTTCGGCGTATTAGGATTGATGTTATTGGATTTTTTGCATTATATTCGGTTTTGTTTTAGGTATTTTTAGGTTTTTTAGGGAAATGCGAGAAAGTTGGTGAGGATGAAGCTTATTTTTGGTCTAGCGATCTTTTTTGTGTGATATTTTGATAAGCATGTTTTAGTTTTAGAAGGTTTTTAAGTACAATCTACACTAAAATGCAGTTTTTAAGTTAGCTATATTAAAACGATGTAATTGTATTTTATTTTATGTATGTGTTTGTATGTATTTCATTTTGGAACTATCATTTAGTAATTAAATCGAGGGAGTTGATCCGTAGGACAGAAAATATAAACAAGGAGCAACAAACTTACATGGAAAGGTTAAATTATTTATGTGAGATTTTAATTTCCTGTTATTTTGATAGTTTCCTTAATCATATTTTTTTTCAATCGTACGGCTTAGAGTTTTGTTTCAAAACTGTACAAAATTTCACTAGAAGCTTCCAAGTTATTGCTCCAACAATGGAGAAATAAAAACGTTTTTTGTAATCACGGGGGATCTTTCTTCTGCCTATCAAAAAGGTTAAATGGTGAGACATTCCTACAATTAAATGAGACCATGGGTATAAACCACTATTGCTTTTTAGGAGTCTTTTTCCCTTTTCCCAATCTCGTCTAACCAGTGTGTGTCATTCTTGGCAGTAAAAAAGTTAATGTTTATTCTTCCCTAAAGTATTCAATCTGCATGAACATTATTGGAACCACGGTTATCGAATTTTTTAGATTAACATTCGCATTCGGAGAATAATTGGCATGAACATTTGTCAAAACAAAGAATATATATATATATATATATATATATATATTCGCTTGCATATTCAGCAGTACACCTTGTACCTCTATTAGCGTTGAAAACACTACTGAGAATCGCTGTAAGGTTTTTTCACGTCTTTTAGGGTTTTGTATGGTTTTTTAGAATATTTAGAGTAAAGAAAGTATTAGCGTTGGGTTTATATTAGTGTTAGCAATTCTAGTTCAGTTCCAAAATACTGTAGCTGATTTTGAACCTTTCAAAAAACAAATGTTTCACAAAATATTCCAACCAACGACAATTTTAATGCAGTGGTCTGACGACCGATGCAAAAAAAATGACAAAAGAAATGCTTTTTTTTTTTGCCAGTTAGAGACTTCAAAAGGAATCTGTGAAGGACTTTGTTCTGATTTGTTAAAAATATTTATTGAATATTTTGAAAACTGATTTTTAATCCAATTTTTTTGCTTTCCAAGCTCCGTTGAATCCAACTATTTTCTTAACAAAATTTCTCTAAAGTGGAAATAAAAATAAAAATCAATTGCATGAAAGAGCTTCTAAAATAAAGTCAAATTCTTAATTAAATCCTTCGGAAAGCGATTTTTAATCCATATTTTTGACACCTTTCTCAAAATCAAGACCATATGTAGTCACATTATCCCTAATACGGTTGGCCGAAAGAAAACTAAAAGACATAAAAAGAGCTACGTTTAATAATTATGTATATCATATAAATTTGACAAAAAAAAATTAATCGACTTTTTCAACTTCTAAACCTCCAATGAGACGAGGTAGCTTTCTATTTGACCATTTTCTCAAAATCTAGAATATATGTATTATATTATTAACAACGTGGCGAAACTAAAAAAAACCAAGGCGTGAAAAAAAGGATAATATGACCTCATTTCCTGCAATTTTTATATATTTTTGTAACCCTTTCCTTCGTTTTACAATGAAGATATACTAGCGTTATACTAATATGTTTTCTCTCTTTTGTAGTTGTGTTAACTATTTAATCCTAAATTTATACTGCACTCATATTTCGACTTTCCACTGAGTTTTTCTCCCTTTGTGATGCACTATGGTACAAAACATGTTTTTTTTATGACACGCAAAAATAGTGTAGACAAGCAACATTAGACAAACAACAGTGTAGACTAACAATATTAAATAAAAAATAATGTAGACTAGCAACATTAGACAGAAAATAGTGTAGAGCAACACTAGACAAAAAATAGTGTGCATTAGCAACATTAGAATCGACATGCTAGCTTGCAATACACTAATTAAAGTGAGCATTGAACATAACTTGCCGAACTAATGTAAAATATGACAAAAATTATCCCAACAAAAAAAGGTCAAAAAAAATATACACTTGTCAAACTCTTTTCTTTGCTCAGAAGCATTTTTATTTTGTGCCTCGTCCCCCATTTTCCTAATTTGTACACTAATGGTAAAATTGCGGTCTCCATTTTAAAGACTAAAAAAAGAACATCTTTGGATTCACTTATCTTCATCAAATCAATACTATCTGTTTTACAAAATTGTTTTTTTGAACAACAATCCCTATTTACAATAACAACAAAGAACACTCCCCTCAAATTATCGTCACGCAGTCGCTACGGGCTCAAAATGATCGACTTCTCGATTTTCCTTATCTTTTCCACATAGTAAACCTTCTCCAAACTCGAGTGCCGCGTGATCGATTTCTACTTTTTCTAACAATTTTGGTTCTTTCAATGAACCGAACCGGATTTTACTTAAAAACCATTCGACCCAAGTGTTCGTTCGTTCCCACACTTCAATTGAAACTTTTGCGTCGAAACTTTCTTTACACAAATGCTTCCATTTCGCTTCTCCAGTCGGCGCAAAAAGTTTTGGACTGAAAGTTTCGGGCGGCGCGGAAAATTTTACTTTTATATCATGTTCCAAAGTATGTGCTTTTGCTATGAGAATTCCCTCACACGGTTGAATTTTTAATTCCGATACGAAAGTTAAAGGGTCGACATTACGGAAATCTTGTTGTAATTTCGGTGATCGATATCCGATCACTGTTATCGAAGGAGTACTGATACCAAAAAATTTGAAGTATGCGGTCGCAAATACAACCTTTAAAACAAGATTTCAAATGTTAAATTGGAGTCTAAAATACACATTGCACCTTTTCAACATCATTATAACTTTAGTTACATCCATCATGTTTAAAACTTATGAACGCGATGATCATAAATCAATAAACAAACAATGTAAAAAAATACAAGTCTAATATTCCGAGAATTGCAATTTACTCGAACCAGAATGCAAATAAAATGATAAAAAAGATAATACCTGAATGCTGTTGTCGGGGGAAATAGCTTGAGCCCAAACATGACCATCGGGAAAATTTTTGCCCCAATTTTTTTCTTCATGGGCCCACCCTTCACCACTTTTCACTAAACTCCCGTTTTCGAAAATATATTTTGCCTGTGAACCCACACTGTCTCCCTTTTGTTTCATTAATAAGCCTATACAGAGGTCGGAGAATCTAAAAAAAAAACTACCAAAAAACTTAAGCTTAAAATGTTCTTCTTTTGAATGGTTTGGCATCAAATATTTGAAAAGAAAGCGTTGCAAGTGTGTATGGCCTGAAAATGAAAAGATGCCCCTATTAAGAATGTATTCCTGTTCATTATTACACTACACGTGCAATAGGGAACAAATATTTAGTTCTTAGATTAAAACCTGGAGAAAAATGTATATGCAAGATGCCCACAGCAATGAGCTTGTGGAGATAAATATGTCAAAAGCCAATATCAAATGTTAAATTCAATCTCAAATATCAACTTAAAACGAAACAAACAATCCCATATGCCAATCTCAAATATTACCCTCGGATCCCAATGCCAATCTCAAATCTCAATGTCAAATTGACGATTTCAAATGTCGAATCCAAATGTCAATCTCAAATGCCAAATCTAAATGTCAATCTCAAATGTCAAAATTCAAATGTCAATCTTAAATTCCAATAACTCACCTGTGCACATACCACCGAGTCGGAAGAAACCCAGAAGCCCATTGGCCAAAAGGCCCCTCCGGTGATGCCGATCGATCTCCATTTTTCCAATTCAACTAAAAAGAAAAATAAGAAAAAAGCAAGGAAACGCATAAAAAAGGCTCAAAAAACATCAACAAGAAAACACAAGACGTTCCTCTCTATCTACCTCGCCTTCACCCTCGCCCTCGCCCTCTTCCTCTCCCTCCCACCCCCACTCCTCCCTCCCTCCCTCTCCCTCTCCTTCCTCTCTCTCCCTCACCTGGTTTGTCAAAGTCGCTTGCAATCGAACCTCTCCCACTCTCAAATCCACCTCCGTCCTCTCCTCCCTCACTTTTATCACCCCATGGCCTCCCAGCGACCACTCGAAATCCGGAGGAGATCGAGGGTCAGGATCAGCTGTCACGGGACCGCCAGCTGTCACCACCTCGGCGCCCTGCCACAGGAAATAGAGTGGATTCAAGTGGATTCATGGAAGTAATGAATGTCACTCACTCCGTCTCTCTCTCTCTCTCTCTGTCTCTCTCTTTCTCTCTCTCAATCTCTCTGTCAATTTCTCTCTCACTATCTTTCTCTTTCTCTCCTCATGCGTCAACTATTCGGCACCCTACTACAGGAAATGGTGTGAAACCATGGAAGGAATGAGTATCTCTCTCTCTCTCTCTCTCTCTCTCTCTCTCTCTCTCTCTCTCTCTCTCTCTCTCTCTCTCTATCTGTCTCTCATTATTTTTCACTCCCTCTCCCTTTTACTATCGGTCACACTCTTATCGCCCTTTCTCGCCTCGCTTGCCGCCTTTGGCACCCTGCCAAAGGAAATAGCGTGGACCCATAAAACAAAGAAGTATCATCTCTCTCTCTCCCTCTCTCTCTCACACACACACTTTTCCAATCCCTCTCTATTTCACTTTCTTCTCCCTCTTACCTCTCTCTCTCGTCATATCATTTTCCCTCTCCCTCACTTTTTATTACTCTCTGTCTATCTCTCTCTCTCTCTCTCTCTCTCTCTCTCTCTCTCTCTCTCTCTCTCTCTCTCTCTCTCTCTCTCTGTCTCT